>JBBGZY010001055.1:412500-737600 GCA_037952925.1 Lithobates clamitans | reverse complement strand
ATTATTGTTGTTTTTTAGTGCCACGGTTTACATGAATGCATCATCTGTAAATCGGAGAGGACACAATGGTGACCCCTGGATGATGCCTGAACAAAGATGGTGCCGTCTCTATGTGAGGGAAGAACACATACCTGGAAAAGGTACACCGACACGTTCCTTTATGATTGATGACGGGTCCACTTTAAAGCTTTCCATGAGAATTTATTGATTGAGCTTTACGTATAAAAAGAATCCAATTTTCTCTATATAGAAAACCACTTCAGGAGGGCCAGTCGCTCTTCAGAGGGCGCGGTACACAAGAAAAGAGCCCTCAATCACCATCCAAATCTCTGCAGAACTACCCCTCCCCCCGCAGAGTCCTTATCAGAAAACCCAGCAGATGCGGCAGCGGACGCCGCGGGCCGTACCGTCACCAGAGCGGTAGGGGAGAGTCGGCTCGTTCTTGAATAATGTTCTCTCGTCAGGCGGCGGTGGGGAGCGTACGGAGATGAATAGGAGTATTTCACGCCCCCCGGGGCAGATCTGCAACATTAACCTACAGAGCCCGGCGGTCCCGTCTGCCGGAACACCAAATTCCTTACCGGGGAAAAAATAATAATAATGACATTAAAAAAAGGAGAAAATTCTCAACAACGCGTCTAACCGGGAAAACCAACATTTCACAGTTTTTACCGGATCGTCACGGCGTCCGCCCTTCACCGTGCCCGCCCTTCACCGCGTCTCACCGTGCCCTCCCTTCACAGCACCCGCCCTTTACTGCGCCCTCCCTTCACCGCGCCCGCCCTTCACCGCGCCCGCCCTTCACCGCGTCTCACCGCGCCCTCCCTTCACCGCGCCCTCCCTTCACCGCGCCCCGCCCTTCACCGCGCCCGCCCTTCACCGCGCCCGCCCTTCACCGCGCCCGCCCTTCACCGCGCCCACCCTTCACCGCGCCCACCCTTCACCGCGTCCTGCTTTCTATGACCATGTTGCATGGATAGATTGCCAGCTCCTTGGTATAGGTGTGCACTGCCTATTACATTAGTGTGTGCAGCCCAAAGCTCAGACACACACCTCGGCTGCTCTGCACAGGGAATGAATGGGAAGTGCTCTGTGCTGACTATGCTTCACAAACCGAAGCATAGTCAACACAGTTTTCTATTCTTCAGTTATGAATGCATACATTGAGTGAGTTCATTTAGAAAAGGAAGGGACCGGGAAATGACATATTGAGAAGCCCTTTCCCCTGTTCTCCTTCATGAAACATCCCCAGCAGCAGCCGAGGGGAGAGGAGAGAAAAGAGGAGAGAAGCCGGCAGCACCGGGGGGCGTGGGGGGGACATGGGGGAAAGCCCGGGCAGTAGGGGGGATTCAGCACTGCACAGAGAGATTAGGGTGTGCCCAGGTACACCTGGCACACCCCCTGCACACACCTATGCTCCTTCCCCACAGGGTCATTTTCAGGCCTCGTGCACACCGAGCATTTCCCCCGCTCCTCTGAGCGCCTTTTCTGCTGGCTCCTCGTTTTGGAAAGTTTGGTTTGTTTAAGTGCGTCAGGAGTTTGGGCAGTCAGTCATCCCATTGGCCAGAATATTAACCACTTCAGGACATGTGCAATCAGTTTCGTACGAATCGAAAAATCGTACGAATTTCCATAAATTCGTACATTCGGGAGGATCCGAAATACGAATTGCTATGCTTCCGAATTTTGTACGAAATACGAAATTTCGTTTACGCATTTCGGATCCAAAATTCCGTTACGACGGAAACGAGAATGTTCGGTAATTACGATTATTCGTTATGATGAAGTTAAAAAAACCCAGGAAGTCATCACAGCACAGGGATGGTGGGGGCCCCTCATAGTGAGCACAGGGATGGTGGGGGCCCCTCATAATGAGCACAGGGACGGGGGGGCCCCTCATAATGAGCACAGGGATGGTGGGGGCCCCTCATAATGAGCACAGGGATGGTGGGGGCCCCTCATAATGAGCACAGGGATGGTGGGGGCCCCTCATAATGAGCACAGGGATGGTGGGGGCCCCTCATAATGAGCACAGGAATGGTGGGGGCCCCTCATAATGAGCACAGCACAGGGATGGTGGGGGCCCCTCATAATGAGTACAGCACAGGGATGGTGGGGGCCCCTCATAATGAGCACAGCACAGGGATGGTGGGGGCCCCTCATAATGAGCACAGGGATGGTGGGGGCCCCTCATAATGAGCACAGCACAGGGATGGTGGGGGCCCCTCATAATGAGCACAGGGATGGTGGGGGCCCCTCATAATGAGCACAGGGATGGTGGGAGCCCCTCATAATGATCACAGGGATGGTGGGAGCCCCTCATAATGAGCACAGCACAGGGATGGTGGGGGCCCCTCATAATGAGCACAGGGATGGTGGGGGCCCCTCATAATGAGCACAGGGATGGTGGGGGCCCCTCATAATGATCACAGGGATGGTGGGAGCCCCTCATAATGAGCACAGGGATGGGGGGGGCCCTCATAATGATCACAGGGATGGTGGGGGCCCCTCATGAGCACAGGGATGGTGGGGGCCCCTCATAATGAGCACAGGGATGGTGGGAGCCCCTCATAATGAGCACAGGGATGGTGGGGGCCCCTCATAATGAGTCCAATGACTGCCATATTGAGAAAGGTATTTTTTGCTTTTTAAATTCATCATAACGAACGTTTGTAATTGTTACGAAAAGTTAACGAACTTAACGAAAAATCGTATTTCGTACAAATCCAAATTGTATTTCAGACACAAATTACGAATTAATTCTAATACGAAACAAAACGAATTTATTGACGGCGCACATGTCTAAACCACTTCCAGTCCTGGTAAGTTCTGACATCCCTCTCCTAAAAGAAAACATGTATATCATTTTTTTTTGCTGAAAAAACTACTTAGAACCCCAAACATAGATATACACACAAATATATGTATGCATGCATGTATGTGTATATATATATATATATATATATATATATATATATATATATATATATATATATATATATATATATATATATATATATATATATATATATATATATATATATATATATATATATATATATATATACACACACACACACACATATATATATACACATACACATACACACACATATATATATACACATACACACAAATAGATACCGAACATGTCAAGCTTTAAAACTGCGCACGCGCCCATGGAGCAGCGCCAAACGACGGTACCTAAAAATCTCCATAGGCGACACTTCGACTGCTTGCCGACCGCATAACAAAGTTAGCAGAATAACCCGATGTCAGGAAGGAAGCCAGTTCAGCCAATGCAAATTCTTCTACTTCACTTCCCCGAATACTTTTTCTCAGCTGCAGAAGAATTTGCATTCACTGAACTACCTTCCCGACATAAAAAAACCAAAAAAAACCCCCAAAAAAACAAACAAAAACACACACACACCTTTAAAAAAAAAAAAAAAAAAAAAAAAAAAAAGGAAGGTGTGACTACTACTAATAATTAATGAATAAATAAAATGTAAAATAAAATACACAAATAAATAAAATAATCATAAATACATTCAATAAATGAATACTAATAGTAAATAAATAATTAACCCCTTACCCTATTAAAAAAATAAAACTAAAATAAATGAATAATAATTATTAAAAAAAAGAAATAAAAGTTGATAGAAAAGCTAAAAAAGCAACCAATGATGCAATAGATGAAAGTTTTCTCTGTTGGCTAATAAAGAAAATGCCAAAGCTCAAAAACGCACACAAGTTGCTCATAAAAAGGTGCGAAAAAAAATGCTGTAAAAACGCTCAAAGACGCTGCGCTCAGGTGTGAATTCAGCCCTACACTCTCTGGCAATGAAGCCGTATAAAAGTCGCATCAAAGTCGTGCAGGAACCTTTTCTGAAGACGCAGCGACTTCAGTCGTGTCAATTGGCTCTCCTAGAGATAGATGGCATTCCGCATGTCCTGCGACTTTGGGTCTCGCTAGTCCAATCCCAAGGCTGGCCATACATGATACAATTCTCTATGGAGGTCACACAAACACTTCCTATTTGTATCCAATCAGGCCGGCCCCTCGCACTACGTAGTTGAAGGTAAATCTAAAAGGAAATCGAATAAGAAAATTGTATAATGTATGGCCGAGCTCAAGTCGCAGGAGTGTGAACCGAGCCTAGGGCTCCATTCACATTAGCGAGTCTCCTCTTTGATGCGACTTTTAATGCGATTTTGATCCAACTTTACTTTTTATGGATCAAAAGACGCACCAAAGTAGTGCAGGCGCCTTTTTTCCAAACTCGCTGCGACTTTAGGTTGCACCAATTTGAAGATAAATAAAATAAATAAATAAATGGGGTGGGACTGGCAAAAGTCACATGACAAATTGCAATGCGAATGGATCCTTCCAGTGAAGGGAATCGCTGACTGAAAATAATTGAGATATCGCCCTTCCTATCCAGCGACGTAGCGGTAAATCGCAGGACGGACAGCGATTAATTCTGCCCAATGAAATGAATAAACGCTCAAAACACGCCCCCAACGTTTAGGTGCGTTTTTTTTTCAATTGCCAAGCGATAATATAAACACTGAGGGACCCGCACTGCAAATGCCAAGCCGATCGTTTGTCTCCATCGGCCTCAACAGGCGGGTATGACGGGTGGTGCCGCCTGTCACACTTCGCAGCCTGAGTTAAAAATGCCACGAAGCAAACAAACAATCGCAGCGTTTGTACAGACCTGACTGCCTGTTAGTGGTAGCAATCGGGCTGGCAGCCCGGGGATAGCAAAACCACGGCTCAGCCACCTGTTTTTACACCCCCCCAGCTGATCTCTTATAGCTGAGGGGGGGATGAGGTCACTTTATCCCCTTCCCGCCCAGCCCCCCGTGTCCCTTTAAGTGGGTCTGGGGGGGGGGGGGGGAGGGGGTGGCAAGCAACTGCACATCAGACATTGCAATCAGCGTGGGTGCTGAACGACTGCTAAGTGCAATATTACAACAGATGTAATCTATCTGAATGATGCTCAGGCCCCCCCCCCCATTCCCACCGGAGCAGAGTATTTTTTTTTAGACAACGGAAGCCCCTTTGCTTGTTTTTGAACCCGTCGGGTATTTTGCAGCATTGTTCTGCAGATGATCGCTCCGCTGTTCTCGTTTTAGGGAAGGAGAACGTTTTGGAGGTGATTTTACGGTTTCCTAAATGTCATTTTTTTCCCTCTGTCATTTTGGCAGTACTGGATTCTTCAATGTGATTAGTGGGTCAGCAGGTGCAGTTAGTTATTCTGTCACTAGGTGGCTCCTCTGTCCAGGAGCAGAGTGCGGCGAGAGTGAGAAGAATGTAATCAGGTGCTAGGTCCCTTTTAGCTATAGAGCCCTCCTTGTGATGTCATAGGCGAGTCAGTGCCTACAAGCCAGGCGGGGAGGATAGGGGGGAGCCAGAGACCCCAATGTTTGCCACAAGTAGCCAGTAAGGGGAGGGCCTGGACAGGGCTGGAGGGCAGATAGAGATTGGTCCTTTCAGGTCAGGCCAAATGTTCCCTGAATTCTCTGGAGGACCCGGGAGAAAAGTACCGGAGTCAGAGGTGCAGCTGCAGAGATCCCGTCTCTGGAACACCAAGCAGGGAATCAAGAGCTGGACAGAGATAGCCAAAGTCTCCAAACTGCGTCCCGGGGGTCGAATGTGGCCCTTTGCTTGCTTTTATCCAGAGCTTGGGGCACTATCCCTTCCACTGATACCAATAATGGGGCACTATGCCTTCCACTGATACCAATAATGGGGCACTATGCCTTCCACTGATACCAATAATGGGGCACTATTCCTCCCACTGACACCAATAATGGGGCACTATCCCTCCCACTGACACCAATGATGGGGCACTATTCCTCCCACTGATACCAATGATGGGGCACTATTCCTCCCACTGACACCAATGATGTGGCACTATTCCTCCCACTGATGGGACACTATTACCCTCACTGACACCAATGATGGGGCACTATTCCTCCCACTGACACCAATGATGGGGGCACTATTCCTCCCACTGACACCAATGATGGGACACTATTCCTCCCACTGACACCAATGATGGGACACTATTCCTCTCACTGATACCAATGATGGGACACTATTCCTCCCACTGACACCAATGATGGGACACTATTCCTCCCACTGATACCAATGATGGGGCACTATTCCTTCCACTGATACCAATGATGGGACACTATTCCTCACACTGATACCAATGATGGGGCACTATTCCTCCCACTGATACCAATGATGGGACACTATTCCTCCCACTGACACCAATGATGGGGCACTATTCCTCCCACTGACACCAATGATGGGACAATATTCCTCCCACTGATACCAATGATGGGACACTATTCCTTCCACTGACACCAATGATGGGGCACTATTCCTCCCACTGACACCAATGATGGGACAATATTCCTCCCACTGATACCAATGATGGGACACTATTCCTTCCACTGACACCAATGATGGGGCACTATTCCTCCCACTGGCACCAATGATGGGACACTATTCATCCTACTGATACCAATGATGGGGCACTATTCCTCCCACTGATACTAATGATGGGGCACTATTCCTCCCACTGATACCAATGATGGGACACTATTCCTCCCACTGACACCAATGATGGGGCACTATTCCTCACACTGATACCAATGATGGGGCACTATTCCTCCCACTGACACCAATGATGGGACACTATTCCTCCCACTGACACCAATGATGGGGCACTATTCCTCCCACTGATACCAATGATGGGACACTATTCCTCCCACTGACACCAATGATGGGACACTATTCCTCACACTGATACCAATGATGGGGCACTATTCCTTCCACTGATACCAATGATGGGACACTATTCCTCACACTGATACCAATGATGGGGCACTATTCCTCCCACTGACACCAATGATGGGACACTATTCCTCCCACTGACACCAATGATGGGGCACTATTCCTCCCACTGACACCAATGATGGGGCACTATTCCTCCCACTGATACCAATGATGGGGCACTATTCCTTCCACTGATACCAATGATGGGGCACTATTCCTCCCACTGATACCAATGATGGGGCACTATTCCTCCCACTGATACCAATGATGGGGCACTATTCCTCCCACTGGCACCAATGATGGGACGCTATTCCTCCCACTGACACCAATGATGGGGCACTATTCCTCCCACTGGCACCAATGATGGGACACTATTCCTCCCACTGATACCAATGATGGGGCACTATTCCTCTCACTGATACCAATGATGGGACACTATTCCAACCACTGATACCAATGATGGGACACCATTCCTCCCACTGATACCAATGATGGGACACTATTCCTCCCACTGACACCAATGATGGGACACTATTCATCCTACTGATACCAATGATGGGGCACTATTCCTCCCACTGATACAGAGAATTACACCCGGTATACAGGACATGAGAAGTGGTACTGTGCAGAGTCCATACATACAGAATAAGAACAGATTGCACCGGAACACAAAAATAAATGTTTTATTTTTATAAAGACTTTTTTTTGCACAGTCTTTATATTTTCAGTCCTCATGTAATGGACAGCACAGCACAGCACAGCACAGCACAGCACAGCACCCTCCTCCATGGACATGAAGCTTCTCTTTATCGCCACCTTGTGGCACCAAGCAGTCCTACAATTTAACCCTTAATCAGCTTCCCCGATGTCAGATTATTTCTCTAAAAAAAAAGCCCATTCAGTGCAAGATTAATGACAATGAATTATGTTTAATAAATGAGTAATTATTTATTAATTACAGTAAATGATTTATAAGACAGTAAGAGTAGAACTTATGTGAAATGTGTGCGAGATAATCTTTTTCGCATCTAGAATGTGGACAGAACACTGGAGAAGTCTCACACAGAGACGGGGGGGGGGGGGGGGGGGGAGCTGTGGTTTTTTCCATTAAACTGTTTTTTTGCAGCAGCTGGAAGATGTACACATCATTGATCGATATTGCCTATGCGTTGTCACTGAGCAATGCCAGTAGAGCGGTATAGAATAATAAGCCGGTCTCTCCTTATGCAATCCTCGGTGTTATTTGCCGCGTTCACATTTTGCAGTTGCTATGGCAAGTTGCAGCGGAAAAGCCCCAGCCCTCGCTGCGAATAATGATAATTTAAACTTATTAAACAGTGCGCATTATCATAATTAGGAGCTGGGATTCTCTATACATTCTCATACAGCAGATAATTGCCAGCAGCCATCAGGAGGAAGCTGCTTATTTATCAGAATTGTACAGAATGTTAATTGGCCAGGAATTTCACTTTGTATGGATGGGTCCTTCCTTAATTAACCATCGAGCCTTCCCTAGATTTCCATATCACAGTGCCAGATGGTTTCCGAGGGCCGCCAGCAAGGCTGGGTGTGAAAAAGATGCTTTGGCCCAAAAGGCAAAACTTGCCTAGGGCAACAGTTGGGTAGGGGCACCATGCTTTCTGTGAAGGTTCGCGTTTTTGGCTTCCCGTTTTACTAACCATTTTGAATAGAAAAGTAACATTGGATTGTTAATTTTCCTATTCAGGGTGAACCTTGCTGGCCACTATCCAAACCAGTTAGGTAGTCACATCCCAACTGTTACCGCCATCACTCCATTTGGAGTTGGTCAACTGTTGGTCCATATGACCAACTCCCAATGTTCTTGTCCTACAAAAAAGGTGAAAATCTCTTAAAATGGAGATGGATATGTTGGTTCTAACCTTCTAGAGTAGAGGAAGCAATACTGAATTGTACATCTACTTATTCAGAGTGAACCTTGCTGGCCACGATGCAAACCAGTTAGGTAGTCACACCCCAACTGTTCCTAGCATCACTCCATTTGGAGTTGGCCAACTGTTTTATGTCCGTATGACCAGCTCCTAAAGTTCTTGTCCTACAAAAAAGGTGAAAATCTCTTAAAATGGAGATGGATATGTTGGTTCTAACCTTCTTGAGTAGAGGCAGTATTGAATTGTTCATTTACTTATTGAGGATGAACCTTGCGGGCTACTGTCCACACCAACCGACCCAATTGTGACCATCATCACTCCATATAGAGCCGGCCAACTGTTTTTGTCCATCCGACCAACTCCCAATGCTCTTGTCATATAAAAAAAGGTGAAAATCTCTTAAATGAAGGTGGACACCTTGCTTTCTGACATCTTGAGTAGAGAAGCAACATTGGATTGTTCATTTACTTATTCAGGGTTACTTGCTGCCCATTTTTACACCAACTGACCTAATTGTGACCACCATCACTCCATTTGGAGTTGGCCAACTGTTTTTGGTCCACATGACCAGTTCCAAATGTTCTTGTCCTAAGAAGGGAAAATCTATTTAATGGAGGTGGATATGTTGGTTCTAACCATCTTGAGTAGAGAGGCAACATTGGATTGTTCATTTACTTATTCAGGGTGAACCTTGCTGGCCACAATGCAAACCAGTTAGGTAGTCACACCCCAATTGTTACTACCATCACTTCATTTGGAATGGACCAACTGTTTTATGTCCAACTAACCAACTCCCAATGTTCTTGTCATACAAAAAGGTAAAAATCTAACATTAAATGTTCATTTACTTATTAAGGATGATCCTAGCTGGCCACTGGCAACACCAACTGACCTAATTGTGACCAACATCACTCCATTTGGAAATGGCCAACTGTTTTTGGTTCTTTCGACCAAATCCCAATGTTCTTGCCGTATAATAGGTGAAAATCTCTTTAATGGTGGTGGATATGTTGGTTTCCACCATCTTGAGTAGAGAGGCCACATTGGATTGTTCCTTGCTGGCTACTGTCCACACCAACCAACCTAATTGTGACCACCATCACTCCATTTGGAAATGGCCAACTGTTTTGGTCCATCTGACCAACTTCCAATGTTCCTGTCTTACCAAAGGTAAAAATCCCCCTTTCATAAAAAAGGTAAATACTTTGGGCCTTCAGTACTGAAAGGCTGAATCATTTGAAATGTGTTCCAAGAGGATGTCTTGGATGACGTCATTCAACAATATCACAAGCATTGGCTTCCAACTGGCACGGTAAGGCTGGAAATGTACTTTCCATGGAAATAATTTGATTGGAATTTCGCAGGACCAGCCGTGTGTGGGAGGAACATAATGCCATCCGAAGACACGTCTGTGCAACTAGTACAAGTGCTCTTCAATATGTTACTTAATCTTTTATTTAGTCATGCAGAGCCATGGTTTTCATTCTCCAGCACTAACCAATATTTTTGCTTCCAGCACATGGGAGGCAAAAATGAACCTGTTCAGTAAGAAACACGGGAGATGACATTACTGGCTTCCCTCTGAAATTTCAAATTGCCTACTTGTCGCTCTAGCACAATGCTTTCCTAATCAACTGACCTGGACCAAGCATGCAGCAAGGAAAATCTGAAAGTCCTGATCTGAACAATTGTCCCGGGTCAATGAATAAGAAACTATCAATTGTGTCAGCAAGTTAACAAAAGGTGGCCTATTTCTTTCTTTACAAACTACCCGACAAGAAACCTTAGAACCTTCAACGGGTGGGATTCCAGGGTTTGGTCATCAAGGAAAGGGCAGAACTAAAGACAATCCTACAGCCAATCATTAAGCTTTCTAAGGTGACAATGACCCGGAATAAGCATTCAGCAAGTGAAACCAGAAGTCCTGATCTGAACAATTGTTACAGGTCAACGAGTAGGAAACTATTGATTGTGTCAGCAAGTTAACAAAAAGGTGGCCTATTTCTTTCCTTAAAGACAACCTGACCAAGAACCTTCAACTGGTGGGATTCCAGGGCTTGGTCATCAAGGAAAGGGCAGAACCAAAAAGATGATCATGCGACCAATCATTATGTTTTCTAAAGTGATATTGACCTGGAGCAAGCATGCAGCACGTTAATCAGAAGTCTGAACAATGGTTTTCGGGTCAATTAGTAGGAAACTCAGGTTTGTATTAGCAAGTTAACAAAAGGTGGCTTATTTCTTTTATGAATCGCCTGGCCAAGAACCTTTAATTGGTGGGATTATTAAGAACAGAATAAAACAATTCTACAGCCAATCGTAATGCTTTCTAAAAAGGTGGCAATGAGGGCAAAATAAAGAAGAAGCTGTTTTGGATATGTACTCCCTATTAAGTCACTCTATACAACTCATCAACGTATGGCTACCGATGTCCAGCTACTTATTGTACATTCCCCCTACCTTTGCCCCACATCTACATAAAATATCTTTTTTTTTTTTTTTTTTGCATTGAAAAGCCCCGTTCCTCAAACGTTGGCAAACTTCATTATCACACTCACTGGAGGAACATTATGAATTAGATTTCTTGATGGAAACCCCGCAGAGACCTTGTCATCTCTTTGTAGAAGACATGGTGTTAATGACAGGAGTTACTTATCTTCAACCTGTTAAAAAATGCAACAGCCATTTATTTTTGTGTGAACAAGGCTAGCCTGTCAGATCTGTTTTGAAGAAGCATTAATGGGATTGGCACGGCTCTAAGTCCCATGAGTAAAGTTAATAAAATAGAAGAATGCTAGGGACCACGGACGTGCTCTAGCAGGCAAATAAAAGGAGGTGAAGATCCAGGGCAACAAATTGGAAGGGTCTTGGCCTTGATGGATATTTTGGGATTAATCACTAAAGAGAATAAAAAGCTTCTAAAAAAAATAATAAAAGTATTAATAATAATAATAATAATAATAATAAATATATAAAAAAAAATAAAAAATGAATGAATATAAAAATAATAAATAATAATAATAATAATAATAATAATAATAATAATAATAAAGTCTAGCAGGTCATTACAAGAGAGTTCAGGGACAAAAGAATGTAAAGCTTATAAAAAGAAGAAAAAAAAAAAAAAAAAAGCTTAAATAATTGTAGAGCTTACGTTGAGAAATTAAGCAACCGTTGACTAGAAGAAGGTCCACAGAAATACCATCAAGTAGAGTGCTTCAAATTATATGGTGGATTAAATACTGGTTTTTGTTATCTAAGGATCGAAATGAGTGGAGCAACAAAATGCAGCTTATCTCAGAAATTGGCAAAGCAATGACTTTGTAGTAATGAAAAAGGACTTGTAATGAGTGGAACAGTGCTGGCCAGTCATAGGGTTAGACAAATCCTCAAGATAGAGAACAAATCTCAGGAGTCTAACAGTCAAATTAATTTGAGCCCTAATTTCTGTCAATGGAGGCAGATACCTTGGTGAATGGTGCCCTCAGATTGCTCCTGGGCTCCTGATTTGGACTGGTTGGCTTCTGAGAAGTAAAAAAAATAAGTAAATAAAGAGAGGATATGTCCTGCCCTGGTTATGGACTGATAGATTGGATGCTACAACTCTAGTCCAGTCTCCTTCAACCTTTTATTTCTCCAGAGGAACCCCTAAACTACATGTTCAGGTCTTGGGGAACCCTTACTAAAACCAATTCACCTGGGGTCAATAGGAAAAATGCAACTTATGTTGGTGGTCAGTAGGAGGTTTGAACCCCCTCAGTTGCGGTCAGAATTCCCCCCTTACAGGATGGCTCTACAACATGGCATTGGCCCTGGAACTATGCAGGTACCATTAAATAAGGTCAGGTGGCAGACAGACAACAAAAGCTCAAGGAACCCTTAGCACTAGTTAGAGGAACCTTAGGGCTCCACAGAACCCTGGTTAAAAATCACTGCTTTAGTCAAACCACAAGATATCAACTTTGACGACAGCTGACCAACGTACCTGTGTATGTTCATTTCCCGAGGTGGGCGTCTTGCTTTGTCGTAAGCCACTTTAGCAACAACTCCCACGATAAAGATGACGGTGATAATCCCACAGGTGATGTAGACAGTGGTGTTGGTTTTGTCGTTGAGCGGGTCATAAGCGTCCACCTCCACCATAACGTTGTTCGGTCTGGTGGTCACAACCCAGATCCATTTCTTGCAAGCGATCTGATCCAGTCTTTTGCTTCGCTGTTCACAGCAGTACCGTAAAGAACATGTCCCGCAGCAGTACGGATGGGTGGTGTGGTTACAATCAAACTCTTTGTCCCATTGCCCACTGACGTCATAGTAGCCTAAACATCTGTCATATGGCAGCACAACGGGGGTCTTCACCTTCCTGGTGGTGACCGGTAGGGGCAAAGCCGTCGTGTTGAGTTCCTTCACTTTGGGGGGGTTTTGCTTTTTGGCTGGACCTTGAGTTTTGTTGCCTTTTGCCTTTGCCGCGGCTTGGCATTGATAAACGAGGCCAAGGGGATCTAGGGAGACCACCAAAAGTAGTATGTGTTGCCACCTCATGTTTAAATAATATCCAACCTTGAACCTTGGCAAGAAGGCGAGGCAGCAGATATCCTATTCGGAGGCGTAGGTGCAATCTTTCAGCGTCTCAATTTTAAAAAAAATTATTATTATTATTTCCGGTTGTACATCAAGCGTCCCCTCCAACCTGACATTGTCCCTAATTTCATCCCTTCCTCCTTCATTCGGCCATTCCAGCGGGGTTGACGGTCAGCAAAGTCTCACAAGTTGCCCCAGCAGGCGTGCTCTTCAGGTTGTCAAACTGACGCTGGACCTCTCGATACATCCCAGAGAGCGGTGTTCCCAGGAGCCAAAGCCACCGACCATCCGATGGTCCTCTCAATGGATCATGTACATGCCAATTCCCTGGATGGTGAGGAGACAAAAACATTAATAAACAAAAATAAACACTTTTTGAGCCGTCACTGAGATAGGAGCACCCCACCACCACCACCACCACCCTTCGAGCAAGCTATAGGGCGACCTACGGTGTAAGTAGCACCTTGTTGCATGTACCATCCATGTTAACCGCTAGCTTGGTCTCTAGATATTCATTCAAAAAGGAAGAAAAGAAGGGCAATCTATTGATTTTCAAAGCTTTCTTTTCCTCCTTTGTCGGTGTGTAAAAAGGGACGGGGGAATTTATTGTAGACGGCGGAGCTTTGCGTCCCCCTGAGAAGGCGCTCTGAAGGCTCCAGCAGCAGCTACAGGAAATTTTTTTTTTTCTCCTGTCCAGACGAAGTCCCAGTCCACTTATCTGAACACACTGACAAGCTGTCAATACGGCTATTTCTGAAAGACTATACTCTAAGGAAGCGTTTTTTTTCCCCAAGTCTCCAACCGTCAACCCCCCCTCCCCCCCCCCCCAAATCACCTCCATCCTCCGCTTTCCACGCCACAATTCTTACATCATTAGACTCCTAACTCATATCTCCTTATCCCCGAGACCCCAGCTGCACAGAGCGCATCTGCCTCGCTACAAAGCCACGGGTCTTCTAATCCCTGGAAATAAGAAGGCGCATTTTAAAGGAGAAACCGGAAAAAAAAAAAAAGGAAATTGAGGAAAAGCAGAAAAAAAAATATATAACAATAAATAAAAGACAATTTCTAAGCAAAACCAAAGAAGGTGGTTGGATGGTGCGCTTGCGATGCTCAGAGGTAGATGGACTCCACTCACCCTCATTCCTCTTACTGCAGATGTTGGGAGCTGCTGCTGCTGAATGGATGGAGCGGCTCCTGACTGCACTACTAAGACAAGAGGAGGGGATGATCCCATTGTAAGTCCGCCCACATCCATCCCAGGGCTCAGGCTTGGCTCTGCATCATGCTAGAACAGGCATCACCGGGGTGCTTGTTAAAGGACATGCTTACCCCGGGACACGGGAGGATGGAGAACCTTCAACGGTGGATGGAGAAGGGAACCGGTCTTGGTGGCTCTTCAGTCATTGGGAGGGTGGAGAGGGGGAGAGGGGGGAGGGGGGGGGTAGGTCTAGGCTTATGTAAGGACAGGCAACGTCGCTCTACGACGAGGTGGGGAAAAAAAATAAAAAATCATTTAGCCTTTTATGTTGGAATTAGCAGGAAGCACAGATGTGAAGGCATGGATCCGGTCCAGACTGTGCATGGAGGCGGATGAATCCCAGCCTGATGAATTAAAAAAAAAATCCAAACTCTTTAGAGGTTCCCCCTCCCGTACATTCCACAGATCATGGCATCTGCAGGACCAGGAGGGAGCTGGGGCACAGAGCTGGCAATCTAATGCCAACCATGGATTTAAGATTTTCAGCAAAGCACCAATAGGAGGATCGGCGATTGTAAGCTCTGTGAGCGAGGCCCTCCTATTCCTTCTATATGGACTTTTTTCTCTATGTATATTATTATTATTATTATTATTATTATTATACAGGATTTATATCGTGCTGACAGTTTGTGCCGCGCTTTACAACATGAGGACAGACAGTACAATACAGGAAATATTATATATATATATATATATATATATATATATATATTACACACACACATACATATATATACATATATATATATATATATATATATATATATATATATATATATATATATATATATATATATATATATATATATATATATTATATATACACACACATATACATACATATACACACACACACACACACACACACACATACATACATACACACACTATATTCCCTTTAAATAAAATTGATGTCCTTTTTCCCCTCCCCCACCATTTGGTGGTATTTGATCATCTCTGTGGTTTTTATTTTTTGTGCTATAAATAAAAAAAGGCCGACAAAAAAAAAAGAAAGAAAAGAAAAGAAAAAATGTATATATTAATATTAATATATTAATTTATTAAAATAAATTAATATTTTTTACTTTCTGCTATAAAAACATCCAAAAAAAAATGTAAATCGAATTTCTTCATCAATTTAGGCCAATATGTATTCTGCTACATTTTTTTTGGTAAAATAAATCCCAGTAAGCGTATATTGATTGGTTATCGTCTCTACAAAATAGGGGATTTATGGAATTTTTCTTTTTTTTACTAGTAATGGTGGGGGGATCAGCGATTTTTAGCGGGACTGCAACATTGCGGCAGACAAAGTGGACTCCTGACATTTTTTTTTTACACCTTTTTGGGGACCAGTGACACTAATACAGTGATCGGCGCTAAAATAAAATATGCACTGTCACTGTACCAATGACACTGCCTCGGAAGGGGTTTGACTAGGGAAAAAAAAAAAGAAGAAGAAGAAAGGATCCGTGTTCCTGCTTGGAAAACACAAGATCTCTCTTTTTCCCTTTGAAAGATCATCGTTCTGCCTCTTCCAGGAACGATCGTGGGGGGCTCTGCAGACATCGGGTCCCCCGGACCCACTGATTGGCCAATCAGAGCGTGATCGCGCCTCCGGCAGAGTGCGCCCCCCCCCCCAGAACTACTGCACAAAATGATGTACAGGTACGTCGTATCGCACATTCGGGCCGCCTCGCCACAATAAACGTGCGGAAGACGATCTGAATCCGGTTAAAGTGCAACAGCGGAAAGCTGAAAATTGGCCTGGGCAGGAAGGGGTGAAAGTGCCCGGTATTGAAGGGTTAATGTGGATGTAAAGGCAGAAGGTGCATTCTATACATAAAGATGAAAAAAACAAATAAAAACAAAACACACCTGTGTGCCCCTCCCCCCCTCACCTCCCTAATACTTACCCGAGCCCCCTCTCTATCCAGCGATGTGCACCAGACTCCTGGCTGTCCAGGACTCTCCCTCCTCATGGGCTGAGACCACAGCGGGGGTGACATTGGCTCCGGCTGCGGTCAAAGTCAGTGAGCCAATGGGGAGAGAGAGGGGGTGGGGCCAAAGTGCAGCTGTGCGTCTGAATGGACACACAGAGCAGCAGCTCGGCTCGGGTGCCCCCCATAGGAGGCTGCTTGTTGTGGGGGGCGCTCAGCAGGAGGGAGGGGCCCGGAGAAGAGGGGGAGGATCGGGGGCTGCTGTGTGCAAATCTATTGCAGAGCCGGGAAGTAGAACAAGTTTATTATTTTTCTATTAAAAAAAAAAATATATATATATATATATATATATAGAAGACTTTAGTATCACTTTAAGTTAATGGTACTCATGTTCGCAAAATGCGGTGCGATTCTGGTGCGGCCAACAGAAGAAAGAAGAAGAAAGAAGAAGAAAGAAGAAGAAGAAGTACAGCTCAACTCGCACTGCTGAAGAATCGCATGTGATTTGAAGGGGAATTCGTTGCGATTTCTGTTTAAAAATCTCATGCGGTTCCCGTACTCCACAAGTGTGAACCGGCAATTAAAAGGGAAATATTTTCTTGCATTTTTTATTAAGGTAAAAGTGGAGCAAAAACCCATCAGTGTGAAAAGGCAGTAAAAAGGTAAGTGCAGTGCAGAGGCATCAGGAGGATCCCGCCGGTACCTGGACGAGTCGCCCGACCCCTGAGGAAGTCACCAAGAAGAAGCCGTCCGGGTAAGATGCCTACATGAAAACACGCGTGTTGCGAATCATGCCATCCCGGTGTGAACAGACATTTATTTGGCAAAAATAAATAAAATGTATATAATAAAATAATAATAATAATTATTATTATACATTTAATTAAAAAATGATTAAAATGGCAACTCGCCAGCACACCACACCCAACAGGTACAAACAAGCAATGCATTGATTATAAAATTTTATTTTTTTTTTAAAAGTCACAAGTACACGGAGAGCTCATTCATTCCATGTCTGTTGAGTTGCAACAAAATAAAATGTATAAATATTATATAATATAATATAATTATTATTAATACATTTATAATAATAAAAAAAAAAAAAATCATGAATACATTTAAATAAATAATTAATAAAATAGCAAATCTCCAGCACACTGCACCCAACAGGTAAAAACCAGCCGTGCAAATAAAAAAATTTTTTTTTTTTTTTAAATGGCACAAGTACACGGAGAGCTCATTCACTCCATGTCTGTTGCTCTGCGTTGATTTGCACTCAACAGAAGGACGCAGCCATTGTTCCCCGTGCTCATCATACAGGTGTGTTGCAAAAAAATTTGCTGCAGGTACATTAAATCTCACAACACGTAACATTCCAGCCCAACCCCCAACATGCATGCAGTCTTCCACATCATGAACCTGACCTGTTAGAACGTCCCCTCTGAAGGTGCGCAGAAATAAACTCCTCCCATTCAGGGTGGAGCAGTGAGGACTCACCTTACGTGGTCAGCCAGGTCTACAAAAAGCTCCATCTCATCTGATCTCCTCCATGTCTCAGGATCTTCTCCATCCCATCTGATCTCCTCCATGTCTCATCATCTCCTCCATCCCATCTGATCTCCTCCATCCCATCTGATCTCCTCCATCCCATCTGATCTCCTCCATGTCTCAGGATCTCCTCCATGTCTCAGGATCTCCTCCATGTCTCAGGATCTCCTCCATGTCTCAGGATCTCCTCCATGTCTCAGGATCTCCTCCATGTCTCAGGATCTCCTCCATGTCTCAGGATCTCCTCCATGTCTCAGGATCTCCTCCATGTCTCAGGATCTCCTCCATGTCTCAGGATCTCCTCCATGTCTCAGGATCTCCTCCATGTCTCAGGATCTCCTCCATGTCTCAGGATCTCCCCCATGTCTCAGGATCTCCCCCATGTCTCAGGATCTCCCCCATGTCTCAGGATCTCCCCCATGTCTCAGGATCTCCCCCATGTCTCAGGATCTCCTCCATGTCTCATCATCTCCTCCATGTCTCAGGATCTCCTCCATGTCTCAGGATCTCCTCCATGTCTCAGGATCTCCTCCATGTCTCAGGATCTCCTCCATGTCTCAGGATCTCCTCCATGTCTCAGGATCTCCTCCATGTCTGGCCTTCTGATGTCTTCCATCACCTCCACTCTCTGCTGGCTGTGGGGCAGTTCTGACCCAGCTGGGGCAATCAGAGCCGGGGGGAGGGGGAGGTAAAACCTGGACTGGAGGAAGAACTGACACCACCGGATCCACCAATCTTCTTTTATTACTACTAAAAGTGGAGCAAACAACGCGGCCCGACCTCCCTCGGCTCCTCTTTATTGTCCTTCTGTATTTGTAAATCACCCCCAAAGTCCCGTCATTATTGTGGCGTTATTTACACCAATAATCCCAGATATCCCAGATTACCAAACATTGGATGTGGCGGCTGCATTCGTTTTCTTTTTTCAGGTTTTTTTTCCCTTCTATATTCACCTGGTGATCTGGGTGTGGGCGGGAGTGTTAGGTGGACTAGCAGATTTAGCTACACTAACAGAATGAAGGAAAACTCCAGCTCACACTTTATAATCAGTTACAGCCAACACAGTTTTGTTCCTTTTGAGATTCAGGATTTACATGGATAAGTAGAAGCTGATCATTGTAAGCACCCCTGTCAGTGGCAAATGGTTTGTCTCAACTCTCTAACTGCTACATCTTCAAGACAGCTTGTTCTGTTGAAAAACAAGAAAATATGGAAGGGAAAAGAAAGGAAAAGGAAGTTGGGAGAAAGAAAAAAGGGAAAGGAGGCGGCTGCATTAGTTTTTTTTTTTAGATTTTTTTCTCACTCCTGTTTTCAGAGGGGGAAAAAAGAAGGAAAGAAAAGGAAGGTAGGGGGGAATGAAGGGAAGGGAGGGGGGAATGAAGGAGGGAATGAGGGAATGAGGGAAGGGAGGGAAGAAAGGAAGGAGGGAAGGGAGGAAGGAAGGGAAGGGAGAACTTCAATATAATAAATGACTTCTGTAGTCCAGTTTTAATGCCATCCCCCACAGTTTCCTATACTACAGGAATCGGCCCCTCCCATTTCCAGCTGTTGGGAAAGAGGGGACTTCGGTCTCATCACTCGGGGGGCACTTTTTCAAAAATACATCTCACGTTTTTAATGTGTTCTGTTAAAATTTAACGCAATGCATATGCAATTCAAATGTGTTTTGCATGCGTTTTTTTATCTCTAGTCAATCCATCCATATTCCAAGCCCCGTACCCCATCCTACCAGTATATGCCATGCCCCGTACCCCATCCTACCAGTATATGCCAGGCCCCGTATCCCATCCTACCAGTATATGCCAGGCCCTGTACTCCATCCTACCAGTATATGCCATGCCCTGTACTCCATCCTACCAGTATATGCCAGGCCCCGTACCCCATCCTACAAGCATATGCCAGGCCCCGTACCCCATCCTACCAGTATATGCCAGGCCCCGTACCCCATCCTACCAGTATATGTCAGGCCCCGTACCCCATCCTACCAGTACATGCCATGCCCCGTACCCCATCCTACCAGTATATGCCAGGCCCCGTATCCCATCCTACCAGTATATGTCAGGCCCTGTACCCCATCCTACCAGTATATGCCCAGCCCAGTACCCCATCCAAGCAGTATATGCCATGCCCTGTACCCCATTCTACCAGTATATGTCAGGCCCCGTACCCCATCCTACCAGTATATGCCAGGCCCCGTACCCCATCCTACCAGAACATGCCAGGCCCTGTACCCCATCCTACCAGTATATGTCAGGCCCTGTACCCGATCCTACCAGTATATGCCAGGCCCCGTACCCCATCCTACCAGTATATGTCAGGCCCTGTACCCGATCCTACCAGTATATGCCAGGCCCCGTACCCCATCCTACCAGTATATGTCAGGCCCCGTACCCCATCCTACCAGTATATGCCATGCCCCGTACCCCATCCTACCAGTATGACCCAGTCCTAATACACTGTCCTACCAGTACATCCCAGGCACTATCCTGTCCTGTACAGTGGCCCCTCCCCCCACTACCTTCTCTCCGTCCCATTCTCTAACACTGAGCTCCTCATTGCCAAGTTTAATGAACCTTAAAAATCCATCAATACGACTCTTCAATCAGAGGAGGAAGGAGAACTGGCCTGTGGCATCTGCGAAATTGTCGAAATCTACTAAAGACCGTTTTCAATTTCCAGAGTCAAGATTGCCAGCAGACACCCTGAATGTGAGGAAAAATGAGGATTTTTATAGAGGAAAGCCAACTTATTAAGGCTCTTAGAGGAAAACCTTTCAGATGTATAACCAAATTTAACTGCCATCTCCATGACTTCAAGACATGCAAATGGATGAATGGCAAAGTATATTTAAGTTTCAGATGTGAAGGGAATTTCAAGTGAGACTGAATGCAATATAGAATACTTAACAACTCCCACAAAACTGCTCAAATATATGAGAGTGCAAGATCTTTAGTAATATGAAGGGTCTCGGTGATGTCACTGGTCTCTAGTGAATGGATAGGCTGTGTTCTCATGAATATGAAGGGTCTCGGTGATGTCACTGGTCTCTAGTGAATGGATAGGCTGTGTTCTCATGAATATGAAGGGTCTCGGTGATGTCACTGGTCTCTAGTGATTGGATAGGCTGTGTTCTCATGAATATGAAGGGTCTCGGTGATGTCACTGGTCTCTAGTGATGGATAGGCTGTGTTCTCATGAATATGAAGGGTCTCGGTGATGTCACTGGTCTCTAGTGATTGGATAGGCTGTGTTCTCATGAATATGAAGGGTCTCGGTGATGTCACTGGTCTCTAGTGATTGGATAGGCTGTGTTCTCATGAATATGAAGGGTCTCGGTGATGTCACTGGTCTCTAGTGATGGATAGGCTGTGTTCTCATGAATATGAAGGGTCTCGGTGATGTCACTGGTCTCTAGTGATGGATAGGCTGTGTTCTCATGAATATGAAGGCCGGGTTTCGGTGATGTCACTGGTCTCTAGTGATGGATAGGCTGTGTTCTCATGAATATGAAGGGTCTCGGTGATGTCACTGGTCTCTAGTGATTGGATAGGCTGTGTTCTCATGAATATGAAGGGTCTCGGTGATGTCACTGGTCTCTAGTGATTGGATAGGCTGTTTCTCATGAATATGAAGGGTCTCGGTGATGTCACTGGTCTCTAGTGATGGATAGGCTGTGTTCTCATGAATATGAAGGGTCTCGGTGATGTCACTGGTCTCTAGTGATTGGATAGGCTGTTTCTCATGAATATGAAGGGTCTCGGTGATGTCACTGGTCTCTAGTGATGGATAGGCTGTGTTCTCATGAATATGAAGGGTCTCGGTGATGTCACTGGTCTCTAGTGATGGATAGGCTGTGTTCTCATGAATATGAAGAGTCTCGGTGATGTCACTGGTCTCTAGTCAAGGATAGGCTATGTTCTCACGAATATGAAGGGTCTCGGTGATGTCACTGGTCTCTAGTGATTGGATAGGCTGTGTTCTCATGAATATGAAGGGTCTCGGTGATGTCACTGGTCTCTAGTGATTGGATAGTCTGTGTTCTCATGAATATGAAGGGTCTCGGTGATGTCACTGGTCTCTAGTGATGGATAGGCTGTGTTCTCATGAATATGAAGGCCGGGTTTCGGTGATGTCACTGGTCTCTAGTGATGGATAGGCTGTGTTCTCATGAATATGAAGGGTCTCGGTGATGTCACTGGTCTCTAGTGATGGATAGGCTGTGTTCTCATGAATATGAAGGGTCTCGGTGATGTCACTGGTCTCTAGTGATGGATAGGCTGTGTTCTCATGAATATGAAGGGTCTCGGTGATGTCACTGGTCTCTAGTGATGGATAGGATGTGTTCTCATGAATATGAAGGGTCTTGGTGATGTCACTGGTCTCTAGTGAATGGATAGGCTGTGTTCTCATAAATATGAAGGGTCTTGGTGATGTCACTGGTCTCTAATGATTGGATAGGCTGTGTTCTCATGAATATGAAGGGTCTCGGTGATGTCACTGGTCTCTAGTGATGAATAGGCTGTGTTTTTATGAATATGAAGAGTCTTGGTGATGTCACTGGTCTCTAGTGATTGGATAGGCTGTGTTCTCATGAATATGAAGGGTCTCGGTGATGTCACTGGTCTCTAGTGAATAGATAAGCTGTGTTCTCATGAATATGAAGGGTCTCGGTGATGTCACTGGTCTCTAGTGATTGGATAGGATGTGTTCTCATGAATATGAAGGGTCTCGGTGATGTCACTGGACTCTAGTGATGGATAGGCTGCGTTCTCATGAATATGAAGGGTCTCAGTGATGTCACTGGTCTCTAGTGATTGGATAGGCTGTGTTCTCATGAATATGAAGAGTCTCGGTGATGTCACTGGTCTCTAGTGATGGATAGGCTGTGTTCTAATGCATATGAAGGGTCTCGGTGATGTCACTGTGTCTAGTGATTGGATAGGCTGTGTTCTCATGAATATGAAGGGTCTCGGTGATGTCACTGTGTCTAGTGATTGGATAGGCTGTGTTCTCATAAATATGAAGGGTCTCGGTGATGTCATTGGTCTCTAGTGATGGATAGGCTGTGTTCTCATAAATATGAAGGGTCTCGGTGATGTCACTGGTCTCTAGTGATGAATAGGCTGTGTTTTTATGAATATGAAGAGTCTCGTGATGTCACTGGTCTCTAGTGATTGGATAGGCTGTGTTCTCATGAATATGAAGGGTCTCGGTGATGTCACTGGTCTCTAGTGATTGGATAGGCTGTGTTCTCATGAATATGAAGGGTCTCAGTGATGTCACTGGACTCTAGTGATTGGATAGGCTGTGTTCTCATGAATATGAAGGGTCTCGGTGATGTCACTGGTCTCTAGTGATTGGATAGGCTGTGTTCTCATGAATATGAAGGGTCTCGGTGATGTCACTGGTCTCTAGTGAATGGATAGGCTGTGTTCTCATGAATATGAAGACCGGTTTTTGGTGATGTCACTGGTCTCTAGTGTACTACTTCAACTAATTTCATCTTTAGCTTGGAAATTGGGGAACACATGGCCCATGTTTGAAATGTTTCTTCTTTTGTTTCTTCTTGTCTTTCTGTTGTGAATTTAGAAATATGATTGTATTCCCCATTTGATACATTGAAAATATAGAACAAATTGTAACCAAAGTATCCAATGTGGAGGCGCCATACGCCGACAGCTCAATGTATATTAAATAGTGAAGAG
Source organism: Lithobates clamitans (assembly GCA_037952925.1). NCBI lineage: Eukaryota > Metazoa > Chordata > Amphibia > Anura > Ranidae > Lithobates > Lithobates clamitans. The sequence goes on along the minus strand of JBBGZY010001055.1, from coordinate 713,799 downwards.
CGGCCCCAGCTCCTCCTGAAGCCACGCCCCCTGACTAGTTTTGCCCCGACCCTGGGACTTAGTCATAGGGGTGGACTCTGGGTTGGGAAGAAATGAATCAGGAGGAGCTAAGGCTGAGGCCACTCTCTAATATTGGATGTACGTTGAGCTGTGCGCGGCGCCTCCACATGGGATACTTTGGTTACAATTTGTTCTATATTTTCAATGTATCAAATGGGGAATACAATCATATTTCTAAATTCACAACAGAAAGACAAGAAGAAACAAAAGAAGAATGATGAAAAATGATGTTTTTGAAATAGTATTTATCACGGCGGAAATGAAGGCAACCTTGTCCTCAGCCGTCCCCGGGTGTGTGCGATCCGCCCGCCATTTTATAGAACGGAGCGGATTAATTATTTCTCGATATGTCAAGGCTCTAGGCTAAAGTCCAGACAGGGGCTTAATCATGCCGCACAGTACAGTGAATTCAAATAATTGCCCAAAATTAAATGTTCTTCCAGCCCATCGTTCATCAGGAGGAAACGTGCGCTAATCCGGCTTATCTGGTAATGAAACGGTTACAGGCCAAGGAAATAAAATGTTCCATTGTGGATCTTTGTGACATAAGGATACAGATTTCTTGGATACTTTGTGTTCGGCCAGTAAGGGCTCTGCTGAGACTTGTGGGTCCAGTAAGATGGAAGTTGGGGCGATCCCTGGCTATGTGTGTTCAGACAAATTGTATGGCTGGAACCCAATGCCATGTATGAGAGTTCGGTATTATTATCGCCATTATACACCGATCTTCCATAACATGAGGACCACTGACATCGATTGTCTCCTTACAACGGCACCAGGAAGTGGATGGGAAATATTAGGCAGCAAGTGAGCATGTTGTCCCTGAAGTGGATGTGTTAAAAAGCAGAAAAAATGATCAAGCATAAGGATTTGAGGGACATTGACAACAAGTACCAAATCACAATGTTTATATCAGTTGTCTCCAAACCTCAGCCCTCTGCTTGCCTTTATCCAGCCCTTGGGGCACTATTCCTCCCACTGACACCAATGATGGGGCACTATTCCTCCCACTGATACCAATGATTTGACACTATTCCTCACACTGACACCAATGATGGGGCACTATTCCTCTCACTGATACCAATGATGGGACACTATTCCTCCCACTGATACCAATGCTGGGGCACTATTCCTCCTACTGATACCAATGATGGGACACTATTCCTCCCACTGACACCAATGATGGGACACTATTCCTCCCACTGACACCAATGATGGGACACTATTCCTCCCACTGACACCAATGATGGGGCACTATTCCTCCCACTGATACCAATGATGGGGATACTATTCCTCCCACTGATACCAATGATGGGGCATTGTTTGCTCGCACTGACACCAGGGCACTTTCTTCTCCCACTGGCCACTGTTCAGCCCCCTAAAATGGGATTTACAGTAAAGTGGCACTTTGTGTAGAAAGTTTGGAGACCCCTGGTCTAGATGACTTGGTCAGAGCAACTCCAAAACTGCAGCTGTTGTGGGATGTTCCCGGTCTGCAGTGGTCAGGATCGACCAAAAGTGGTCCAAGGGAAGGAAAACCGATGAACCAGCAACAGGGTGAATGAGTTACGTGGGGACCGAAGGCTGGCCTGTGTAGTCCGATCCAATAGAAGAGCTACTGTAGCTAAAATTGCTAAAAAAGTTATTGCTGGTTCCAGTAGAAATAAGTCAGAACACAAAGTTTCATCGTAGTTGGTTGTGTATGGGGGGGTTGTGTAGCCGCAGACCGGTCAGGGTGCACTTGCTGACCCTTGTCCACAGCCAAAAGCACCTACAATGGGCACATGAGCATCAGAACTTGACCACGAAGCAATGGATGAAGGTGTCCTGGTCTATTGAATTCAAAAATGGTTTGAGGAACACAACAATGAGTTCACAGTGTTGACCTGGCCTCCAAATTCTCCAGATCTCCATCCAATCAAGAATCTGTGGGACGTGCTGAAAAAATAAGTCCAATCCATGGAGGCCCCAACTCCCAACTTACAGGACTTAAAGGACCTGCTACTGAGGGCTTGGTGCCAGATACCACAGCGTACCTTCAGAGGTCTGGTGGAGTCCATGCCATGATGGGTTATGGTGGATGGTCATCATGTATTTGTCAGCTTTCATCTGTCTATAGTTGGGAAGGACACCAGGGGGTGGAGGTACCACCTAGTCCTCAACCACCAGAGATGTCACCGGCCCCATTCACTTACATGGCTGGGATGTCAAAAACTGATTTATAAAACATGCTGCATCTGTCCATAAACTCTGACCCTTATGGTTACTGTTAGGGTCAGAGCTAGGATTAGTGTTAGGGTCAGAGCTAGGATTAGTGTTAGGGTCAGGGTTAGGATTAGTGTTAGGGTCAGAGCTAGGATTAGTGTTAGGGTCAGGGTTAGGATTAGTGTTAGGGTCAGAGCTAGGATTAGTGTTAGGGTCAGAGCTAGGATTAGTGTTAGGGTCAGGGTTAGGATTAGTGTTAGGGTCAGAGCTAGGATTAGTGTTAGGGTCAGGGTTAGGATTAGTGTTAGGGTCAGGGTTAGGATTAGTGTTAGGGTCAGAGCTAGGATTAGTGTTAGGGTCAGAGCTAGGATTAGTGTTAGGGTCAGAGCTAGGATTAGTGTTAGGGTCAGAGCTAGGATTAGTGTTAGGGTCAGGGTTAGGATTAGTGTTAGGGTCAGAGCTAGGATTAGTGTTAGGGTCAGGGTTAGGATTAGTGTTAGGGTCAGAGCTAGGATTAGTGTTAGGGTCAGGGTTAGGATTAGTGTTAGGGTTAGAGCTAGGATTAGTGTTAGGGTCAGGGCTAGGATTAGTGTTAGGGTTAGAGCTAGGATTAGTGTTAGGGTTAGAGCTAGGATTAGTGTTAGGGTCAGGGCTAGGATTAGTGTTAGGGTCAGAGCTAGGATTAGTGTTAGGGTCAGGGCTAGGATTAATGTTAGGGTCATGGTTAGGATTAATGTTAGGGTCAGAGCTAGGATTAGTGTTAGGGTCATGGTTAGGATTAGTGTTAGGGTCATGGTTAGGATTAATGTTAGGGTCATGGTTAAGATTAGTGTTAGGGTCATAGTTAAGATTAGTGTTAGGGTCAGGGTTAGGATTAATGTTAGGGTCAGGGTTAGGATTAATGTTAGGGTCAGGTTTAGGATTAGTGTTAGGGTCAGGGTTAGGATTAGTGTTAGGGTCAGGGTTAGGATTAGTGTTAGGGTCAGGGTTAGGATTAATGTTAGGGTCAGGGTTAGGATTAATGTTAGGGTCATGGTTAGGATTAATGTTAGGGTCATGGTTAGGATTAGTGTTAGGGTCATGGTTAGGATTAGTGTTAGGGTCATGGTTAGGATTAGTGTTAGGGTCAGGGCTAGGATTAGTGTTAGGGTCATGGATAGGATTGGTGTTAGAGTCAGGGTTAGGATTAATGTTAGGGTCAGAGCTAGGATTAGTGTTAGGGTCAGAGCTAGGATTAGTGTTAGGGTCATGGTTAGGATTAATGTTAGGGTCATGGTTAAGATTAGTGTTAGGGTCATAGTTAAGATTAGTGTTAGGGTCAGGTTTAGGATTAGTGTTAGGGTCAGGGTTAGGATTAATGTTAGGGTCAGGGTTAGGATTAATGTTAGGGTCATGGTTAGGATTAATGTTAGGGTCATGGTTAGGATTAGTGTTAAGGTCATGGTTAGGATTAATGTTAGGGTCATGGTTAGGATTAGTGTTAGGGTCATGGTTAGGATTAGTGTTAGGGTCATGGTTGGGATTAGTGTTAGGGTCATGGTTAGGATTAATGTTAGGGTCATGGTTAGGATTAGTGTTAGGGTCATGGTTAGGATTAGTGTTAGGGTCATGGATAGGATTAGTGTTAGGGTCAGGGTTAGGATTAGTGTTAGGGTCATGGTTAGGATTAATGTTAGGGTCATGCTTAGGATTAATATTAGGGTCATGGTTAGGATTAGTGTTAGGGTCATGGTTAGGGTTAGTGTTAGGGTCAAGGTTAGGATTAGTATTAGGGTCATGGTTAGGATTAGTGTTAGGGTCATGGTTAGGATTAGTGTTAGGGTCATGGTTAGGATTAGTGTTAGGGTCATGGTTAGGATTAGTATTAGGGTCATGGTTAGGATTAGTGTTAGGGTCATGGTTAGGATTAGTGTTAGGGTCATGGTTAGGATTAGTGTTAGGGTCATGGTTAGGATTAGTGTTAGGGTCATGGTTAGGATTAGTGTTAGGGTCATGGTTAGGATTAATGTTAGGGTCATGGTTAGGGTTAGTGTTAGGGTCATGGTTAGGGTTAGTGTTAGGGTCAAGGTTAGGATAAATGTTAGGGTCATGGTTAGGATTAGTGTTAGGGTCATGGTTAGGATTAATGTTAGGGTCATGGTTAGTGTTAAGGTCAGGGCTTAGTGTTAAGGTCAGGGCTTAGTGTTAGGGTTACCATTAGAGTTAGGATTAGAGCTTCAGTAATCCATTGCATCGTTATACACCACTTTATTATTACCTCTAACTTGGATCCTATCAGATTTTATCAAACTGGCTACATTTTGTCAAATTACCCCAATTTCATCAGAAATTCTGGGAAAAGGTCATCTGAAGATTTCACTCATCTCTAGTTAAAATGCCAGCGACCTACCTTGACAGCCATCTCTGTGCAGTCTATTTATATCCAACACTTTGGGGTCTATACATAAAAAAAATGCTGCTTGAATGTCTCTCTCAGCTGTCCGGAATAATCCCTTTATTTTGCCTAATGTGTTTTTTTTTCTCTAGATCGTCGGCTCCATCTAGAGGCCATAGCGTGGCATTTACCTGATTTAGGTGTTTTAGGGAAAAAATGCATTATGGCCACTAGATGGAGCTGGTGATCAGAGGAAGAGAGCATATTAGGCAAAATACGGCGATTATTCGTGACAGCTAAGCTACTGCTTGATACATTCGCACATTCAGTGGTCGTGGGGGTGTAATGGTGTGGGGGGGGATATTTTCGTGGCACACTTAGTACCAATTGAGCATGGTTTATTCACCACGACCTACCTGAGTATTGTCGCTGACCATGTCCATCCCTTTATGACTACAGTGTCCCCATCTTCTGATGGCTCCTTCCAGCAGGATAATGCACCATGTCACAAAGCTCCAATCATCTCACCACTGGACAATGAGGTCACTGTCCTCCAATGTCCTCCACACTCACCACATCTCATCCAATAGAGCACCTCTGGGGTGTGGTGGAACGGGAGATTGGCATTATGGATGTGCAGCCGACAAATCTGCAGCAACTGTGTGATGTTATTATGTCACTATGGAGGAGAATCTCTGAGGAACGTTTCCAACACTTTGTTGTATCTCTGCCACCAAGAATGAAGGCCAAAGGGGGTCCAACCCGCTACTAGGAAGGAGGACCTAATGAAGTGTCCGGTGATTGGATGTGTTGGTGGTCGGAGATGAAGATCTCTCTTCGGGTGGAAAGAAGCCGTGGAATTTGTTGTATGGAATATCTCCGGAGTGGAGAAACATTTCAGGTTCTCTTTATTAAGGGGGAAGACCAGTCACAAGAATTCCCCATAAAATGTGTCACATGACGTACTGTCACTCCGCGTTGGGGGGATCGATGGGGCTGATTCATTGCGGTGTCGGAAATAGCTCAGCGAGTGATGAATCAGCCTCTTCTCTCCTCTTCTCTTCTCTTCTCTCCTCTTGTTTTGAATTTTTTTTTCTGATGAATCTGCAGCATGCAATTAAATATTTAATATTCAGAATGCTTATGGCTGTGACAATCCTCGCACTCCGCGCTCCCTATAATTTCCCTGCCTGTTTTAGTCCCTGAAAAAAGCTCCTCCATTGTGTGGTTTGTACATCAGTGACGTCATCGCGCGGTGCTCCCCTCCGCTTCATTCAGAAACAGAACCAAAATATCATTTAACTGTATGAGGACCGATCTACAGAAAGTAAAAGTATGGCCAACCTGACTGAGGACCACGTTCCTCCACTTTAGGTCTCTCCTTCTCCTCCGGACGTTGTCATAGCCGGGGCACAAACATTTAAAGGGTCACTCCACCAAAATGTTAGATTTTACTTTGTGCAGGGATGGTGAGAACCCCTCATAATGGGCACAGCGGGTGTACAGACCCGGGAACTCAGCACAGGGATGGTGGGAACCCCTCATAATGGGCACAGCGGGTGTACAGACCCGGGAACTCAGCACAGGGATGGTGAGAACCCCTCATAATGGGCACAGCGGGTGTACAGACCCGGGAACTCAGCACAGGGATGGTGAGAACCTCTCATAATGGGCACAGCGGGTGTACAGACCCGGGAACTCAGCACAGGGATGGTGGGAACCCCTCATAATGGGCACAGCGGGTGTACAGACCCGGGAACTCAGCACAGGGATGGTGAGAACCCCTCATAATGGGCACAGCGGGTGTACAGACCCGGGAACTCAGCTCAGGGATGGTGGGAACCCCTCATAATGGGCACAGCGGGTGTACAGACCCGAGAACTCAGCACAGGGATGGTGGGAACCCCTCATAATGGGCACAGCGGGTGTACAGACCCGGGAACTCAGCACAGGGATGGTGAGAACCCCTCATAATGGGCACAGCGGGTGTACAGACCCGGGAACTCAGCACAGGGATGGTGAGAACCCCTCATAATGGGCACAGCGGGTGTACAGACCCGGGAACTCAGCTCAGGGATGGTGAGAACCCCTCATAATGGGCACAGCGGGTGTACAGACCCGAGAACTCAGCACAGGGATGGTGGGAACCCCTCATAATGGGCACAGCGGGTGTACAGACCCGGGAACTCAGCACAGGGATGGTGGGAACCCCTCATAATGGGCACAGCGGGTGTACAGACCCGGGAACTCGGCACAGGGATGGTGAGAACCCCTCATAATGGGCACAGCGGGTGTACAGACCCGGGAACTCAGCACAGGGATGGTGAGAACCCCTCATAATGGGCACAGCGGGTGTACAGACCCGGGAACTCAGCACAGGGATGGTGAGAACCCCTCATAATGGGCACAGCGGGTGTACAGACCCGGGAACTCAGCACAGGGATGGTGAGAACCCCTCATAATGGGCACAGCGGGTGTACAGACCCGGGAACTCAGCACAGGGATGGTGGGAACCCCTCATAATGGGCACAGCGGGTGTACAGACCCGGGAACTCAGCACAGGGATGGTGAGAACCCCTCATAATGGGCACAGCGGGTGTACAGACCCGAGAACTCAGCACAGGGATGGTGAGAACCCCTCATAATGGGCACAGCGGGTGTACAGACCCGGGAACTCAGCACAGGGATGGTGAGAACCCCTCATAATGGGCACAGCGGGTGTACAGACCCGGGAACTCAGCACAGGGATGGTGGGAACCCCTCATAATGGGCACAGCGGGTGTACAGACCCGGGAACTCAGCACAGGGATGGTGGGAACCCCTCATAATGGGCACAGCGGGTGTACAGACCCAGGAACTCAGCACAGGGATGGTGGGAACCCCTCATAATGGGCACAGCGGGTGTACAGACCCGGGAACTCAGCACAGGGATGGTGGGAATCCCTCATAATGGGCACAGCGGGTGTACAGACCCAGGAACTCAGCACAGGGATGGTGGGAACCCCTCATAATGGGCACAGCGGGTGTACAGACCCGGGAACTCAGCACAGGGATGGTGAGAACCCCTCATAATGGGCACAGCGGGTGTACAGACCCGGGAACTCAGCACAGGGATGGTGGGAACCTCTCATAATGGGCACAGCGGGTGTACAGACCCGGGAACTCAGCACAGGGATGGTGGGAACCCCTCATAATGGGCACAGCGGGTGTACAGACCCGGGAATTCAGCACAGGGATGGTGGGAACCCCTCATAATGGGCACAGCGGGTGTACAGACCCGGGAACTCAGCACAGGGATGGTGAGAACCCCTCATAATGGGCACAGCGGGTGTACAGACCCGGGAACTCAGCACAGGGATGGTGGGAACCCCTCATAATGGGCACAGCGGGTGTACAGACCCGGGAACTCAGCACAGGGATGGTGGGAACCCCTCATAATGGGCACAGCGGGTGTACAGACCCAGGAACTCAGCACAGGGATGGTGGGAACCCCTCATAATGGGCACAGCGGGTGTACAGACCCGGGAACTCAGCACAGGGATGGTGAGAACCCCTCATAATGGGCACAGCGGGTGTACAGACCCGGGAACTCAGCACAGGGATGGAGGGAACCCCTCATAATGGGCACAGCGGGTGTACAGACCCAGGAACTCAGCACAGGGATGGTGGGAACCCCTCATAATGGGCACAGCGGGTGTACAGACCCGGGAACTCAGCACAGGGATGGTGGGAACCCCTCATAATGGGCACAGCGGGTGTACAGACCCAGAAACTCAGCACAGGGATGGTGGGAACCCCTCATAATGGGCACAGCGGGTGTACAGACCCGGGAACTCAGCACAGGGATGGTGGGAACCCCTCATAATGGGCACAGCGGGTGTACAGACCCGGGAACTCAGCACAGGGATGGTGGGAACCCCTCATAATGGGCACAGCGGGTGTACAGACCCGGGAACTCAGCACAGGGATGGTGGGAACCCCTCATAATGGGCACAGCGGGTGTACAGACCAGGGAACTCAGCACAGAGATGGGGGGAACCCCTCATAATGGGCACAGCGGGCGTAATACAGACCTGGGAACTCAGCACAGGGATGGTGGGAACCTCTCATAATGGGCACAGCGGGTGTACAGACCCGGGAACTCAGCACAGGGATGGTGAGAACCTCTCATAATGGGCACAGCGGGTGTACAGACCCGGGAACTCAGCACAGGGATGGTGAGAACCCCTCATAATGGGCACAGCGGGTGTACAGACCCAGGAACTCAGCACAGGGATGGTGAGAACCCCTCATAATGGGCACAGCGGGTGTACAGACCCGGGAACTCAGCACAGGGATGGTGGGAACCCCTCATAATGGGCACAGCGGGTGTACAGACCCGGGAACTCAGCACAGGGATGGTGAGAACCCCTCATAATGGGCACAGCGGGTGTACAGACCTAGGAACTCAGCACAGGGATGGTGGGAATCCCTCATAATGGGCACAGCGGGTGTACAGACCCGGGAACTCAGCACAGGGATGGTGAGAACCTCTCATAATGGGCACAGCGGGTGTACAGACCCGGGAACTCAGCACAGGGATGATGGGGACCCCTCATAATGAGCACAGCGGGTGTACAGACCCGGGAACTCAGCACAGGGATGGTGAGAACCCCTCATAATGGGCACAGCGGGTGTACAGACCCGGGAACTCAGCACAGGGATGGTGGGAACCCCTCATAATGGGCACAGCGGGTATACAGACCCGGGAACTCAGCACAGGGATGGTGGGAACCCCTCATAATGAGCACAGCGGGTGTACAGACCTGGGAACTCAGCACAGGGATGGTGAGAACCCCTCATAATGGGCACAGCGGGTGTACAGACCTAGGAACTCAGCACAGGGATGGTGGGAACCCCTCATAATGGGCACAGCGGGTGTACAGACCTAGGAACTCAGCACAGGGATGGTGAGAACCCCTCATAATGGGCACAGCGGGTATACAGACCCGGGAACTCAGCACAGGGATGGTGGGAACCCCTCATAATGGGCACAGCGGGTGTACAGACCTAGGAACTCAGCACAGAGATGGTGAGAACCCCTCATAATGGGCACAGCGGGTATACAGACCCGGGAACTCAGCACAGGGATGGTGGGAACCCCTCATAATGGGCACAGCGGGTGTACAGACCCGGGAACTCAGCACAGGGATGGTGGGAACACCTCATAATGGGCACAGCGGGTGTACAGACCCGGGAACTCAGCACAGGGATGGTGGGAACCCCTCATAATGGGCACAGCGGGCGTACAGACCCGGGAACTCAGCACAGAGATGGTGAGAACCCCTCATAATGGGCACAGCGGGTGTACAGACCCGGGAACTCAGCACAGGGATGGTGAGAACCCCTCATAATGGGCACAGCGGGTGTACAGACCCGGGAACTCAGCACAGGGATGGTGAGAACCCCTCATAATGGGCACAGCGGGTGTACAGACCCGGGAACTCAGCACAGGGATGGTGGGAACCCCTCATAATGGGCACAGCGGGCGTACAGACCCGGGAACTCAGCACAGAGATGGTGGGAACCCCTCATAATGGGCACAGCGGGTGTACAGACCCGGGAACTCAGCACAGGGATGGTGAGAACCCCTCATAATGGGCACAGCGGGTGTACAGACCCGGGAACTCAGCACAGGGATGGTGGGAACCCCTCATAATGGGCACAGCGGGTGTACAGACCCGGGAACTCAGCACAGGGATGGTGAGAACCCCTCATAATGGGCACAGCGGGTGTACAGACCCGGGAACTCAGCACAGGGATGGTGAGAACCCCTCATAATGGGCACAGCGGGTGTACAGACCTAGGAACTCAGCACAGGGATGGTGGGAATCCCTCATAATGGGCACAGCGGGTGTACAGACCCGGGAACTCAGCACAGGGATGGTGAGAACCTCTCATAATGGGCACAGCGGGTGTACAGACCCGGGAACTCAGCACAGGGATGATGGGGACCCCTCATAATGAGCACAGCGGGTGTACAGACCCGGGAACTCAGCACAGGGATGGTGAGAACCCCTCATAATGGGCACAGCGGGTGTACAGACCCGGGAACTCAGCACAGGGATGGTGGGAACCCCTCATAATGGGCACAGCGGGTATACAGACCCGGGAACTCAGCACAGGGATGGTGAGAACTCCTCATAATGGGCACAGCGGGTGTACAGACCCGGGAACTCAGCACAGGGATGGTGGGAACCCCTCATAATGGGCACAGCGGGTGTACAGACCCGGGAACTCAGCACAGGGATGGTGGGAACCCCTCATAATGGGCACAGCGGGTGTACAGACCCGGGAACTCAGCACAGGGATGGTGGGAACCCCTCATAATGGGCACAGCGGGTGTACAGACCCGGGAACTCAGCACAGGGATGGTGGGAACCAATCATAATGGGCACAGCGGGTGTACAGACCCGGGAACTCAGCACAGGGATGGTGGGAACCCCTCATAATGGGCACAGCGGGTGTACAGACCCGGGAACTCAGCACAGGGATGGTGAGAACCCCTCATAATGGGCACAGCGGGTGTACAGACCCGGGAACTCAGCACAGGGATGGTGGGAACCCCTCATAATGGGCACAGTGGGTGTACAGACCCGGAAAAACTGAAATATCACATGGTCCTTATGCCCCGTACACACGGTCGGATTTTCCGATGGAAAATGTGTGATAGGACCTTGTTGTCGGAAATTAGGACCGTGTGTGGGCTCCATCACACATTTTCCATCGGAGTTTTCGACACACAAAGTTTGAGAGCAGGAGATAAAATTTTCTGACAACAAAATCCGTTGTGGGAAATTCCGATTGTGTGACAGGTCCTAAGTATTCAGACCCTTTGCTCAGTATTTAGTAGAAGCCCCTTTTGATGAGTCTTTTTGGGAAGATACAACAAGTTTTTCACACCTGGATTTGGGGATCCTCTGCCATTCCTCCTTGCAGATCCTCTCCAGTTCTGTCAGGGGGGATGGTAAACGTTGGTGGACGGCCATTTTTAGGTCTCTCCAGAGATGCTCCATTGGGTTTAAGTCAGGGCTCTGGCTGGGCCATTCAAGAACAGTCACGGAGTTGTTGTGAAGCCACTCCTTCGTTATTTTAGCTGTGTGCTTAGGGTCATTGTCTTGTTGGAAGGTAAACCTTCGGCCCAGTCTGAGGTCCTGAGCACTCCGGAGAAGGTTTTCATCCAGGATATCCCTGTACTTGGCCTCATTCATCTTTCCCTCGATTGCAACCAGTCGTCCTGTCCCTGCAGCTGAAAAACACCCCCACAGTATGATGCTGCCACCACCATGCTTCACTGTTGGGACTGTATTGGACAGGTGATGAGCAGTGCCTGGTTTTCTCCACACATACCGCTTAGAATTAAGGCCAAAAAGTTCTATCTTGGTCTCATCAGACCAGAGAATCTTATTTCTCACCATCTTGGAGTCCTTCAGGTGTTTTTTTAGCAAACTCCATGTGGGCTTTCATGTGTCTTGCACTGAGGAGAGGCTTCCGTCGGGCCACTCTGCCATAAAGCCCCGACTGGTGGAGGGCTGCAGTGATGGTTGACTTTCTACAACTTTCTCCCATCTCCCAACTGCATCTCTGGAGCTCAGCCACAGTGATCTTTGGGTTCTTCTTTACCTCTCTCACCAAGGCTCTTCTCCCCCGATAGCTCAGTTTGGCCGGACGGCCAGCTCTAGGAAGGGTTCTGGTCGTCCCAAACGTCTTCCATTTAAGGATTATGGAGGCCACTGTGCTCTTAGGAACCTTAAGTGCAGCAGAAATGTTTTTGTAACCTTGGCCAGATCTGTGCCTTGCCACAATTCTGTCTCTGAGCTCTGTGCCTTGCCACAATTCTGTCTCTGAGCTCTGTGCCTTGCCACAATCCTGTCTCTGAGCTCTTCAGCCAGTTCCTTTGACCTCATGATTCTCATTTGCTCTGACATGCACTGTGAGCTGTAAGGTCTTATATAGACAGGTGTGTGGCTTTCCTAATCAAGTCCAATCAGTATAATCCAACACAGCCGGACTCAAATGAAGGTGTAGAACCATCTCAAGGATGATCAGAAGAAATGGACAGCACCTGAGTTATATATATGAGTGTCACAGCAAAGGGTCTGAATACTTAGGAGCATGTGATATTTCAGGTTTTCTTTTTTAATAAATCTGCAAAAATGTCAACAATTCTGTGTTTTTCTGTCAATATGGGGGGGCTGTGTATACAATATGGGGGGCTGTGTGTACAATATGGGGGGCTGTGTGTACAATATGGGGTGCTGTGTGTACAATATGAGGTGTTGTGTGTACAATATGGGGGGCTGTGTGTACAATATGGGGGGCTGTGTGTACAATATGGAGTGTTGTGTGTACAATATGGGGGCTGTGTGTACAATATGGGGTGCTGTGTGTACAATATGAGGTGCTGTGTGTACAATATGGGGGGCTGTGTGTACAATATGGGGGGCTGTGTGTACAATATGGGGTGCTGTGTGTACAATATGGGGGGCCATGTGTACAATATGGGGTGCTGTGTGTACAATATGGGGTGCTGTGTGTACAATATGAGGTGTTGTGTGTACAATATGGGGTGCTGTGTGTACAATATGGGGTGCTGTGTGTACAATATGAGGGGCTGTGTGTACAATATGGGGTGCTGTGTGTACAATATGGGGGGCTGTGTGTACAATATGGGGTGCTGTGTGTACAATATGGGGGGCTGTATGTACAATATGGGGTGCTGTGTGTATAATATGGGGTGCTGTGTGTACAATATGGGGGGCTGTGTGTACAATATGGGGGGCTGTGTGTACAATATGGGGTGCTGTGTGTACAATATGGGGGGCCATGTGTACAATATGGGGTGCTGTGTGTACAATATGGGGGGCTGTGTGTACAATATGGGGTGCTGTGTGTACAATATGGGGTGCTGTGTGTACAATATGGGGGGCTGTGTATACAATATGGGGGGCTGTGTGTACAATATGGGGTGCTGTGTGTACAATATGGGGGGCTGTGTGTACAATATGGGGGGCTGTGTGTACAATATGGGGTGCTGTGTGTACAATATGGGGTGCTGTGTGTACAATATGGGGGGCTGTGTGTACAATATGGGGTGCTGTGTGTACAATATGAGGTGCTGTGTGTACAATATGGGGGGCTGTGTGTACAATATGGGGTGCTGTATGTACAATATGGGGTGCTGTGTGTACAATGAGGGGCTGTGTGTACAATATGGGGTGTTGTGTGTACAATATGAGGTGCTGTGTGTACAATATGGGGTGCTGTGTGTGCAATATGGGGGGCTGTGTGTACAATATGGGGTGCTGTGTGTACAATATGAGGTGCTGTGTGTACAATATGGGGTGCTGTGTGTACAATATGAGGTGCTGTGTGTACAATATGGGGGGCTGTGTGTACAATATGGGGTGCTGTGTGTACAATATGGGGTGCTGTGTGTACAATATGGGGTGCTGTGTGTACATTAATGAGGAACAAAATGAACCTTAAATGATTTTAGCAAATGGCTGCAATATAACAAAGAGTGAAAAATGTAAGGGGGTCTGAATACTTTCCCTCCCCGCTGTATAACTTCATCTCCGTCCAATCAGAATCATTCTTGGAGACATTTTTGTATGTGATAAAAGGCGGAGCTTCTCTTTAAAGTGATAACGTCTTCTGTATTTTATAACATTGCAAATTCTATTCTTGTTGACTTGAAAGTTCTTGACGGGTCAATCTTGAGGTTTGAGGCCTTCAAAGCTCAGCATACGTTTGTTCTTTGGATGGAAGCAGTGGTCTGTCTGCAGAGATCCAACATGCTTCCCTGATCCGTGAGAGCCACGAGCTCTGCAATCCTCAGGGGCCACGAGCTTCACTGACTAGAGAGCTCATCAGACATGTCAGACCTCTGCAGAAAGGCCGCTGCTTCCACATGGGTCCTTCCCCGCTGCATGCTGGCAGGACATAGGCTTTTCTACTTATTTCACTAACGGCGAACGCCGTCCTTGCCTCCGATCGCCTTGTACCCAGCAGGCAGTGAGCGTCCCCGAGGGGAACAATCGATGTTTCCTGTCAGTCGGTTACAGACGCTGACAGTTCATGAAATAGAAGCCGATCATTTCATCTGGTAGACCGTCAATCATCTGTAATAACCGGGTTCTGGCAGCGCTTCTTCTGAATCTCACCGTTCTTTTCCTGTTGCTGTAATTTTGTGCAACGGCAGTAAACACGGTGCGCCCGTCTTCTGTTCTCCCGGGCCGGTCCCTGCACCATAATCCAACCGCAGGAAAGTCAATAGATGGATAAGATTGGTAAGTGTATGGAGCGTTGAATGATCTTTTCAAACTTGCAATCATATTTTTTCTCCTGGACAGTAAATTGATTAACAATACGATCTTCTATAAAAATCCTTCCATGTATGGCCACCCAAATACCCACCATCAGCCCCGATCGCCAGATCTCCACTGCGGGGCCCCGCTTCCTGTCTCCTGGAAATGGTGCCCTTCATTCCTATAGGACAGCCATACTGCCAGCGACCCCTTGAGGCTGAAGGCAAGTATAGCACCAGGGGGCAGCACCCAATGTGGAGGGGGGTCTAATTTACCACTTCCTTACCGGGCACTCCCCCCCCCCCTTCCTGTCCTCCACTCCACCCAATACTGTGCACCCCCCACTTCCTGCCCTCCACTCCACCCAATACCGGGCACTCCCCCCCACTTCCTGCCCTCCACTCCACCCAATACCGGGCACTCCCCCCCACTTCCTGCCCTCCACTCCACCCAATACCGGGCACTCCCCCCCACTTCCTGCCCTCCACTCCACCCAATACCGGGCACCCCCCCCAACTTTCTGCCCTCCCCTCCACCCAATAACGGGCATTCCCCCCTCTTCCCACCCTCCACTCCACCCAATACCGGGGCACTCCCCCCTCTTCCCACCCTCCACTCCACCCAATACCGGGCACCCCCCCCACTTCCTGCCCTCCACTCCACCCAATACCAGGCACCCCCCCCACTTCCTGCCCTCCACTCCACCCAATACCAGGCACCCCCCCCGCTTCCCACCCTCCACTCCACCCAATACCAGGCACTCCCCCCCACTTCCTGCCCTCCACTCCACCTAATACCAGGCACCCCCCCCACTTTCCACCCTCCACTCCACCCAATACCAGGCACTCCCCCCCACTTCCTGCCCTCCACTCCACCCAATACCGGGCACCCCCCCCCACTTCTTGCCCTCCACTCCACCCAATACCAGGCACCCCCCGCACTTCCTGCCCTCCACTCCACCCAATACCAGGCACCCCCCGCACTTCCTGCCCTCCACTCCACCCAATACTGGGCACTCCCCCCTCTTCCCACCCTCCACTCCACCCAATACCGGGCACCCACCCCTTTTCCCACCCTTCCCACCCTCTACTCCACCCAATACCAGGCACTCCCCCCCACTTCCCACCCTCCACTCCACCCAATACCATGCACTCCCCCCCACTTCCTGCCCTCCACTCCACCCAATACCGGGCACTCCACCCTCTTCCCACCCTCCACTCCACCCAATACCGGGCACTCCCCCCTCTTCCCACCCTTCCCACCCTCCACTCCACCCAATACCGGGCACTCCCCCCCACTTCCCACCCTCCACCCAATACCGGGCACTCCCCCCTCTTCCCACCCTCCACTCCACCCAATACCGGGCACTCCACCCTCTTCCCACCCTCCACTCCACCCAATACCAGGCACCCCCCCCACTTCCCACCCTCCACTCCACCCAATACCAGGCACCCCCCCCACTTCCCACCCTCCACTCCACCCAATACCAGGCACCCCCCCCACTTCCCACCCTCCACTCCACCCAATACTGGGCACCCCCCCACTTCCTGCCCTCCACTCCACACAATACCAGGCACTCCCCCCCACTTCCTGCCCTCCACTCCACCCAATACCGGGCACTCCCCCCCACTTCCCACCCTCCACTCCACCCAATACCGGGCACTCCCCCCTCTTCCCACCCTTCCCACCCTCCACTCCACCCAATACCGGGCACCCACCCCTCTTCCCACCCTCCACTCCACCCAATACCAGGCACTCCCTCCCACTTCCCACCCTCCACTCCACCCAATACCAGGCACTCCCCCCCACTTCCCACCCTCCACTCCACCCAATACCAGGCACTCCCCCCCACTTTCTGCCCTCCACTCCACCCAATACCGGGCACTCCCCCCTCTTCCCACCCTCCACTCCACCCAATACCGGGCACTCCCCCCTCTTCCCACCCTTCCCACCCTCCACTCCACCCAATACCAGGCACTCCCCCCCACTTCCCACCCTCCACTCCACCCAATACTGGGCACTCCCCCCTCTTCCCACCCTTCCCACCCTCCACTCCACCCAATACCGGGCACCCCCCCACTTCCCACCCTCCACTCCACCCAATACCAGGCACTCCCCCCCACTTCCCACCCTCTACTCCACCCAATACCAGGCACTCCCCCCCACTTCCTGCCCTCCACTCCACCCAATACCGGGCACTCCCCCCTCTTCCCACCCTCCACTCCACCCAATACCGGGCACTCCCCCCTCTTCCCACCCTTCCCACACTCCACTCCACCCAATACCGGGCACTCCCCCCCACTTCCTGCCCTCCACTCCACCCAATACCGGGCATTCCCCCCTGTTCCCACCCTCCACTCCACCCAATACCGGGCACTCCCCCCCACTTCCTGCCCTCCACTCCACCCAATACCGGGCACTCCCCCCTGTTCCCACCCTTCCCACCCTCCACTCCACCCAATACCGGGCACTCCCCCCCACTTCCTGCCCTCCACTCCACCCAATACCAGGCACCCCCCCACTTCCTGCCCTTCACTCCACCCAATACCGGGCACTCCCCCCTGTTCCCACCCTCCACTCCACCCAATACTGGGCACTCCCCCCCTTCCTGCCCTCCACCCAATACTGGGCACTCCCCCCCACTTCCTGCCCTCCACTCCACCCAATACCAGGCACCCCCCCACTTCCTGCCCCATCACTCCACCCAATACCGGGCACTCCCTCCTGTTCCCACCCTCCACCCCACCCAAAACTGGGCACTCCCCCCCTTCCTGCACTCCACCCAATACTGGGCACTCCCCCCCTTCCTGCCCTCCACCCAATACTGGGCACTCCCCCCCACTTCCTGCCCTCCACTTCACCCAATACCAGGCACTCCCCCCCACTTCCTGCCCTCCACTCCACCGCCTGTAGGTGTCGTTGTCACCATAGGTCAGTGTTGGAAAGCAACAAGCTGAAGTATATTGAGTGATCTTCTTTCCCAGAGCTAACTCGGCAGAGGTGGTCCGCTGCTGTGCCTGCTGGGAGAGAGTACTTAAGGCGCAGACGCCATTTTTCTTTCTCTTTCACCTGCTGGCCCTCCTGGCCTAAAGGAAGGTGACAAGTCAGTTCTGGCTCGTGGCCCTCCAGGCTGGAGGACTGCGACTCTGCAGCCGTGCAAGTGGGCCCAGAAGCCTGTCTGGGGCCTACTGCTACAGAGGTGGTCCTGTGCTGTCTGTCCTGCGGGAAGAAACCAAACAATTGAGAAGACCCAGGGGAGGACCCGTCTTTGGAGAGGACCGTGCGGAAGGCTGGTGTCTCAAGAGGGGCCTGGTGACTCGATTGCAGGACGCATCTTAATCTAATCTACCGCACAGGTACTGCCGGGTCAGCCTAAAGGTTCTGGTACTGTGTCTCTGTTCATCTAAAACCATTACGTCCTGTGGCAGAGGATCGTACAACAAATTTGTTCCTTTAAAGTCTGTGGCAGAGACTTTGCGCCATTCCGGCTGCTAGGTCAGTGAGAGAGAGACCTGTCCGGGTGAGCAAAAGATCTTTGGACTGAAGGTTTAATCGCCTCTAAGATCTCCAATCCCTCAATAATCTAAAAAGGTATTTGAACTTTCCTGCAACTCTTCTTCTACCTCTTTCCTGCTACTTCCTCAAGTTATTCCCCATTAAAGCATTGGAAAAGTACTGAAGTGACTGGTGCCAACATTGCCGGATACAAAGCTCAACATGGACTCCAAGTTCTGGTATTGGTGAAACTACGGGTAAAAAGGTGACGGTGACAGCCCGATAAATATCAGCAGCTCCTTCGGGGGTTAGTGCTACATATATAATTATTTTTTCTCCTTAACTGATGTGGCACTGGTAGGTGGCAACTGATGGGCACTGATAGGTGGGACTGATGGGCACCGATAGGTGGCACTAATGGGAACTGATGAGGCTAGACGGATGGGCACTGATAGGTGGCACTGGTAGGTGGCACTGATGAGGCTACATGGATGGGCACTGGTAGGTGGCACTGATGGGCACTGATGAGGCTACATGGATGGGCACTGATAGTTGGCACTGATGGGCACTGATGAGGCTAGACGGATGGGCACTGGTAGGTGGCACTGATGGGCACTGATGAGGCTAGACGGATGGGCACTGATAGTTGGCACTGATGGGCACTGCTGAGGCTAGACGGATGGGCACTGGTAGGTGGCACTGATGGGCACTGATGAGGCTACATGGATGGGCACTGATAGTTGGCACTGATGGGCACTGATGAGGCTAGACGGATGGGCACTGGTAGGTGGCACTGATGGGCACTGATGAGGCTAGACGGATGGGCACTGATAGTTGGCACTGATGGGCACTGATGAGGCTAGACGGATGGGCACTGGTAGGTGGCACTGATGGGCACTGATGAGGCTAGACGGATGGGCACTGGTAGGTGGCACTGATGGGCACTGATGAGGCCAGACGGATGGGCACTGGTAGGTGGCACTGATGGGCAGGGCCGCTGACAAGGCAGTACAGCCAGCCCTTCAGTACTGCCTTGTCCATGCCCCTCCATAACCCATGCTCCCTGCATGTAGATCAGGGGCCGGGCACATGGGTTAAGGGGGGCGGTGCCCCTGCACCCCGTATGGACGGGCTGCCACTGCTGAACTGGCTTTCTCTGAATTCACCGAACACTGTGAGCTTCTCACCATGTGCATTAGAAGCTGCAGCAAGTCAGATAGAGCCCCGCCTCCTTTCCTGGCAGGAGGACGTCCATGCAGATTTAGCCCGCCCACTGACATCCTCACATCAAGGAATTTTGATATTTGCATAACGCCTCCCAAGAGCCGGCCCACTGCTTGCACCAGGGATAAGGACATATAAGAGGAGTACTGAGGGCGGGGGCTGGGATGTTTTCAGGAAATGATGTACAGCCCCCTGCCAGGCCCCTCCCACCAGCCATGATCTGTCTGCATTGCATAGAGAAGCACAGAGACCCGGTGATGACATCACAGGGTATAAAACAAGGTGTGTAATATAAACTGAACATTTTTATCAGAGTGTTGATGGTGGAAAAGAGAAGCCGGCTGTGTAATATCAGCGAAGGACGAGCTCCTGTAGACAATGACAAGGGGCGTGTTCGGAGCGCCTCTTATTATCCTCCATATTAATGGGCAGTGATGGAGCGCGGGGAGAGCTGACAACCCGCTACCTGTGAGCGGGATAAATGGAGAGCTTTCCCAGCAAGAGAGACTGTCAGGCCCCCTCCCCCTCCTCCCCCTTCCTCCCCCCCCCCGCTCTTAATAAACTCCAACTCCGCCGAGAGGCCATGAAATGACTGTAAGTGATTCCAGGCGGCTCATCCCGTCTGCACACAGCGAGCGAATCGCATCACATGAGAGATTCATCATGAGGACAGATCGGTGGGGGGGGGGGGCCACACAACAGGGCCTCTACCTAGGGGGGGCCACGCTTTGGGGAGGGGCCACCAAAAGTCAAATCAATCAGTAAGGCCCCAATCACAGCTTGAAGATCGAAGCTCCAAAACGCTGAACACTGGAGGAGAAAAAAAATCAATGATTCTGTACAGAGACAATTCACATCTCCACTCCGAGTCACCTGAAGCCAAACGCCTGAAAAAAGTTCTGGAGCGCGAATCGCGCTGATCGGTGCGTTTTTAAGTGTTTTTTGTTCCATAGAAATGCATGGAAACGCTAGATTTGAGCTTTTTTTTTAGCATCTTAGTGCAATTTGTTGCACATGTTTTAAGCATTCTGCTGAAATGTAATAATTAAATAAAACAAATAAATAATAAGAAGAATAAAATACAAAAATAATAATAATCATAAATAAATAATAAAAAAAAACAAAATAAAACAAAATAAACAATAATAAAAGCAAATTATTATTAATAATAATAATAATCATACATAAAAAATAAATAAAAAATAAACACTAATATAAATATAAAGTAACTCCACTATTAACCACAAATCCTGACCCTAATATTAACTCCTAAATCTAATCCTAATATTAACTCCTAAATCTAATCCTAATATTAACCCCTAACACTAATCCTAACCCCTAATCCTTATAATAACCCCTAATTCTAGACTCTAATCCTAATATTAACCCCTAACCCCAATTTTAACCCCAAACCTAATCCTAGATCCTAATCCTAATATTAACCCCTAATCCTTATATTAACCCCTAATCCTAATATGAACCCCTTCTCACTAATATTAACCCTAATCCTAACCCTAATATTAACCCCTAATCCTAATATTAATCCCTAACCCTAATCCTAACATTAATCCCTAATACTAACCCTAATATTAACCCCTAATCCTAGACCCTAATCCTAATATTAACCCTAATACTAACCCTAATCCTAATATTAACCCTTAACACTAATCCTAACCCCTAACCCTAATCCTTATAATAACCCCTAATTCTAGACTATAACATTATCCCCTAACCCTAATATTAACCCCTAATCTTAGACCCTAACCCAAATTTTAACCCCAACCCTAATCCTAGACCCTAATCCTAATATTAACCCCTAACACTAATCCTAACCCCTAACCCTAACATTAACCCCTAACCCTTATATTAACCCCTAATTCTTGACCCCAACCCTAATATTAACCCCTAATCTTAAAATTAACCACTAACCCTAATATTAGACCCTAACCCCAATTTTAACCCCAACCCTAATCCTAGACCCTAATCCTAATATTAACCCCTAACACTAATCCTAACCCCTAACCCTAATATAAACCGCTAACCCTAACCCTTATATTAACCCCTAATCCTTGACCCCAACCCTAATAATAACCCCCAACCCTAATCCTAGACCCTAACCCTAATATTAACCCCTAATCTTAGACCCTAACCCCAATTTTAACCCCAACCCTAATCCTAGACCCTAATATTAACCCCTAACATTAATCCTAACCCTAATCCTAATATTAACCCCATCCCCAATCCTAGACCCTGACCCTAATACTAACCCTAATCTTAATATTAACCCCTAATCCTAGACCTTAATCCTAATATTAACGTGTAACCATAATCCTAAACCCTGATCACTAATGTTAACCCCCTAATCTTAATACTAACCCTAATCCTAATATTAACCCCTAACACTAATCCTAATATTAACCCCTAACACTAATCCTAATATTATCCCCTAACCCTAATCCTAATATTAACCCCTAACACTAATCCTAATATTAACGTGTAACCATAATCCTAGACTCTAACACTAATAATAACCCCTAACCCTAAACCTAATATTAACCCCTCATCCTGGACTCTAATCCTAAAATTATCCCCTAATCCTAAACCCTAACCGAAAAAAAAAATAACAAGAAATAATAAATGAATTAATTAACCCCTAACCTTTACACAAAAAGTAAATCAATTATTAACTAAAACATAATAAAGTGGATGAAAAAAGCTGAAAACCATAGTAACAATGGCTGCAGTGGGCGGAGCCGGGTCCAGGAAGCACGCACTGCGGGTTCCAATAGGAAGATAAGAATTCTAACAACGAGGAAGATGAAGTATAAAAAAAGAAAAAACTTTTTTTAATAGTTTTGGATGGAGTGGAGAGGGATCGGGTTTTTTTTTTGCTGTCTGTGTCCCTTTAGAGGGATTGTCCCTCTCTATAGGTAGTACCAGTATATATATATATACATAGAGTATTCATGAACTATAAACCCATTATTACCTGAAAAGTGAAAAGTGTAGTAGATACAAAGTGAAAAGAAAATAAAAAGTGAAAAATCGTATGAAAATCATGCAATACCCCCAAAGGGTAAAGGGCGCAGAAAACCATAGAGGTGTGCAGTCCTGGTGATACTACCCCTGTGATTTCCTCTCTATCACAAGGACTGCACACCTCTATGGTTTTCTGCGCCCTTTACTCTTTGGGGGTATTGCATGATTTTCATGCAATTTTTCAATATTTTGTGTGGCCACCATTATTTTCCAGCATTGCCTTAACCCTCTTGGGCATGGAGGTCACCAGAGCTTCACAGGTTGTCACTGGAGTCCTCTTCCCCTCCCCCATGATGACATCACAGAGCTGGTGGATGTTAGAGACCTTGCGCTCCTTCACCTTCCGTTTGAGGATGTCCCACAGATGATCAATAGGGTTTAGGTCTGGAGACATGCTTGGCCAGTCCATCACCTTTACCCTCAGCTTCTTTAGCAAGGCAGTGGTGGTCTTGGAGGTGTGTTTGGGGTGGTTATCATGTTGGAATACTGCCCTGCGGTCCAGTCTTTAGAAGAGGCTTCCTTCTGGGATGACAGCCATGCAGACCAATTTGATGCAGTGTGCGGCGTATGGTCTGAGCACTGACAGGCTGACCCCCCCACCCCTACAACCTCTGCAGCAATGCTGGCAGCACTCATACGTCTATTTCCCAAAGACAACCTCTGGATATGACGCTGAGCACGTGACCTCAACTTCTTTGGTGGACCATGGCGAGGCCTGTTCTGAGTGGAACCTGTCCTGTTATACCGCTGTATGGTCTTGGCTAGGGATGGGCCGAACACCCTCCGGTTCGGTTCGCAGCAGAACATGCGAACAGGCAAAACATTCGTTCGAACACGCGAACACCGTTAAAGTCTATGGGACCCGAACGTGAAAAATCAAAAGTGCTAATTTTAAGGGTTAATATGCAAGTTATTGTCATAAAAAAGTGTTTGGGGACCCGGGTCCTGCCCCAGGGGACATGGATCAATGCAAAAAAAAGTTTTAAAAACAGCCGTTTTTTCAGGAGCAGTGATTTTAATAATGCTTAAAGTCAAACAATAAATGTGTAATATCCCTTTAAATTTCATACCTGGGGGGTGTCTATAGTATGCCTGTAAAGTGACGCGTGTTTCCCGTGTTTAGAACAGTCTGAGAGCAAAATGACATTTGAAAAGGAAAAAAAGTCATTTAAAAGTACTAGCGGTAGTGCCGGCAGCTAATATGAATTGTCATTGAAAAAAACGGCCTGCGTGGGGGTACCCCCAAATTCCATACCAGGCCTTGAAGGGCCAGGTTTGGATATTAAAGGGAACCCCGCGCCAAAATGAAAAAAAACAATTGGCGTGGGGGTCCCCCTCAAAATCCATACCATACCCTTATCCGAGCATGCAACCTGGCAGGCTGCAGGAAAAGAGGGGGGGACGAGAGAGCCCCCCCCCTCATGAACTGTACCAGGCCACAAGCCCTCAACATGGGGAGGATGTCCCCATGTTGATGGGGACAAGGGCCTCATCCCCACAAGCCTTGCCCGGTGGTTGTGGGGGTCTGCGGGTGGGGGGCTTATCGGAATCTGGAAGCCCCCTTTAACAAGGGAACCCCCAGATCCTGCCCCCCCGTGTGAAATGGTAATGGGGTACAAATGTACCCCTACCATTTCACAAAAGTGTCAAAAATGTTAAAAAAGACAAGACATGGTTTTTGACAATTCCTTTATTAATGTCTTTCCCCGCTTCTTCTTCCTTCTTCTTCTGGTCTTCCTTCGGGTTTCGTCTGAAGAACGAAGCGGGGAGAGAAGACCCAAAGGGCCCGGTAATGCACTGTGGGGGAATCCCAGGCCGTTTTTTTCAATGACTTTTGTCAGTATTGCAGAGACCCGACAATTCATTATAGCTGCCTGTGCTACCGCTAGTACTTTTAAATGACTTTTTTTTCCTTTAGAAATGTCATTTTGTGGAGGGACTGACGGGAAACATGCGCCACTTTACAGGCATACTATAGACACCCCCCAGGTACGAAATTTAAAGGAATATTTCACTTTAAGCATTATTAAAATCACTGCTCTCGAAAAAACGTCTGTTTTTAAAACTTTTTTTTGCACTGATACATGTCCCCTGGGGCAGGACCCGGGTCCCCAAACACTTTTTATGACAATAACTTGCATATTAACCTTTAAAATTAGCACTTTTGATTTCTCCCATAGACTTTTAAAGGGTGTTCCGCGGCTTTCGAATTTGCCGCGAACACCCCAAATTGTTCGCTAGTCGACGAACGGGCGAACAGCCGATGTTCGAGTCAAACTCATGTTCTTATAGCCTAGGCCATCTTTATGTAGAGCAACAATTCTTTCAGAGAGTTCTTTGCCATGAGGTGCCATGTTGTACTTCCAGTGACCAGTATGAGAGAGTGAGAGCGATGACACAAAATTTAACACACCTGCTCCCCATTCACACCTGAGACCTTGTAACACTAACGAGTCACATGACACCGGGGAGGGAAAATGGCTAATTTGGCCCAATTTGGAGATTGTCACTTAGGGGTGTACTGACTTTTGTTGCCAGCGGTTTAGACATTAATGGCTGTGTGTTGAGTTATTTTGAGGGAACAGCAAATTTACACTGTTATACAAGCTGTACACTCACTACTTTACATTGTAGCAAAGTGTCATTTCTTCAGTGTTGTCACATGAAAAGATAGAAGAAAAGATTTACAGAAATGTCACTGAGGGGTGTACTTACTTTTGTCCCATACTGTATATGCAATCTTACATTGAACTTCAATTATTGTACATCCAGGACACAGCTCCAGTTATCTGCAGGCGGGATTCATACTGGGAGCCTCTTCCAATTTTGTTATACATTACCGGAGTTCTTATATTGGAGTGGGAAGCGGGCCGCACTCAGCCAGTGATTGGATTGGTCCATTACTGCATTGCAGAAACATATCACAGTACATTAAACCGAATCGCTTTAATAAAAGAAGGTTTATAAGAGTCATGTCGGGAAAAATGGACAGAAAACGTCATTGCATTCTAAACCCTTTTGGCTGTGAATAGAGCTAGCTGTTCTTCTCAGCGGTATCTCTGAAATCATTGCATATATATATATATACAGTTAGGTCCATATATATTTGGACACGGGCACAATTTTCATACTTTTGGCTCTGTAGGCCACCAGAATAAAATTAAAATGAAACATTCTAAATGAATTTGGAGTGCCGACTTTCAGCTTTAACCCTTTCATGACTAAGCCTATTTTTGAAATTTGGTGTTTACAAGTTAAAATCCGTATTTTTTGCTAGAAAATTACTTAGAACCCCCAAACATTATATATATATATATTTTTTAGCAGAGAATCTAGAGAATAAAATGGAGATTGTTGCAATATTTTATGTCGCACGGTATTTGTGCAGCGGTGTTTTAAACGCAAATTTTTGGGAAAAGGTTCCCCAAAAGTTACCCCAATTTTTTTGTAAAATGTGAAAGATGATGTTACACCGAGTAAATAGATACCAAACATGTCACGCTTTATAATCGCACGCCCTAGTGGAATGGCGACAAACTACAGTACCTAATAATTTCCATAGGCGACGCTTTAAATTTTTTTTTTACGGTTACCAGGTTAGAGTTACAGAGGAGGTCTAGGGCTAGAATTATTTCTCTCGCTCTGACGATCGCGGCGATACCTCACATGTGTGATTTGAACACCGCTTACATATGCGGGCGCGACTTCCGTATGCGTTTTCTTTGCTGCGCGAGCTCGCGGGGACGGGGGCGCTTTAAAAAAAAAAAAATCTTATTTATTTTATTTATTTTTATGTTTAATAATTGTGTTTAAAAAAAAAATGGTTGATTTATATTGCTGTCACAAGGAATTTAATCATCCCATGTGACAGTAATAGGAGGTGACGGGTCCTCTTTATGGAGAGATCTGGGGTCTATAATGAATGTAAAAATCCCATGTGACAGTAATAGGTGGTGACAGGTCCTCTTTATGGAGAGATCTGGGGTCTATAATGAATGTAAACATCCCATGTGACAGTAATAGGAGGTGACAGGTCCTCTTTATGGAGAGATCAGGGGTCTATAATGAATGTAAACATCCCATGTGACAGTAATAGGAGGTGACAGGTCCTCTTTATGGAGAGATCTGGGGTCTATAATGAATGTAAACATCCCATGTGACAGTAATAGGTGGTGACAGGTCCTCTTTATGGAGAGATTTGGGGTCTATAATGAATGTAAACATCCCATGTGACAGTATTAGGTGGTGACAGGTCCTCTTTATGGAGAGATCTTAAAGATCCCCGATCCCTCCTTTGCACTTCAAAGTATTCAGATCGCCGAAAACGGCGATTCTGAATACCGTGTATTTTTAAAAAACCAGCGCCATTGGCAGCCGAGTAAACGGGAAGTGAAGTCATGACGTCGTTTCCGCTTTTACGATTAGGAGGCTGGAACGAAGCCGCCCACGGCTTCGTTCCAGCCCGCCCCCAGCCACCGGAGGCAGCCAATTGGTCACCGGGCCTCGCGGTGGCACGGGAGGCCCGGTAAGAGCGGCGGGAGGCGGCGGGAGGGGGGGGACGTCCCCTCCCGCTCCTCCGGTATAACAGCTGTGCGGTTTTACGCCGCATTGGTTGTTATACTCGGGTAGCCGATCGCCCGCTGTAAAAAACGGTACCGGGATGATGCCTGCAGCTGCGGGTATCATCCCGGTATGACCCCGGAAAGCCGAGTACGCACATCTGCGTACGCTCGTTGGGAAGGAGTTAATTCAAGGGATTGAACATAAATATCAAGTACAAATTTTAGGAACTGCAACCATTTTTATACACAGCCCCCCCCCCCCCATTTTCTGGGGCTCAAATGTAATTGGACAAATGAATATAATCATAAACAAAATGTTAATTTTGAATATTTTGTTGATAATCCTTTACTGGCAATGACTGAGGTCTGGAGCCCATGGACATCACCAAAGACCGGCTATCCTTGCTGATGCTTTGCCCGGCTCTACCTGCAGATGTCTTCAGTTGTTCTTTGTTTGTGCCTCTTTCTGCCTTTAGTTTTGTCTTCAGCAAGTGAAATGCTCAATTGGTTTAAGATCAGCTGATTGACTCGGCCATTGCAGAATATTCCACTTCTTTTCCTTCAGCTCCTGGGTTGCTTTTGCAGTATGTTTTGGATCATTGTCCATCTGTACTGTGAAGCGCCATCCAATCATTGGCTGAATCTGGGCTGACAGTATATCTCTATACACTGCAGAATTCATCCGGCTGCTTCTGTCTTCTGTCTTCTGTTGCATCATCAATAAACACCGATGACCCAGTGCCACTGGAAGCCATGCATGCCCATCTCATCACACTGCCTCCAACATGTTTTACAGGTGATGTTGTGTGCTTTGGATCATGAGCTGTTCCAAGCCTTCTCCACACTTTTTTCTTCCTGTCATTCTGATACAGATTAATCTTAGTTTCATCCGTCCAAAGAATGCTTTTCCAGGACTAGTCTGGCTTTTTTAGATGTTTTTTTGGCAAAGTCTAATCTGCCTTTTCTATTCTTCAGGCTTATGAATGGTTTGCACCTTGTGGTGAACCCTCTGTATTTGCTCTTGTGAAGTCTTCTCTTAATTGTAGACTTTGACAATGATACCCCCACCTCCTGGAGAGTGTCCTTCACTTGTCTCCACCTCCTGGAGAGTGTCCTTCACTTGTCTCCATCTCCTGGAGAGTGTCCTTCACTTGTCTCCACCTCCTGGAGAGTGTCCCTCACTTGTCTCCACCTCCTGGAGAGTGTCCTTCACTTGTCTCCACCTCCTGGAGAGTGTCCTTCACTTGTCTTCACCTCCTGGAGAGCGTCCTTCTCTTGTCTCCACCTCCTGGAGAGTGACCCTCACTTGTCTCCACCTCCTGGAGAGTGTCCTTCTCTTGTCTCCACCTCCTGGAGAGTGACCCTCACTTGTCTCCACCTCCTGGAGAGTGTCCTTCTCTTGTCTTCACCTCCTGGAGAGTGTCCCTCACTTGTCTCCACCTCCTGGAGAGTGTCCTTCTCTTGTCTCCACCTCCTGGAGAGTGACCCTCACTTGTCTCCACCTCCTGGAGAGTGTCCTTCTCTTGTCTCCACCTCCTGGAGTGTGTCCTTCACTTGTCTCCACCTCCTGGAGAGTGTCCTTCACTTGTCTTCACCTCCTGGAGAGTGTCCTTCTCTTGTCTCCACCTCCTGGAGAGGGTCCTTCACTTGTCTCCACCTCCTGGAGAGTGTCCTTCTCTTGTCTCCACCTCCTGGAGAGTGTCCTTCTCTTGTCTCCACCTCCTGGAGAGTGTCCTTCACTTGTCTCCACCTCCTGGAGAGTGTCCTTCTCTTGTCTCCACCTCCTGGAGAGTGTCCTTCTCTTGTCTCCACCTCCTGGAGAGTGACCCTCACTTGTCTCCACCTCCTGGAGAGTGTCCTTATCTTGTCTTCACCTCCTGGAGAGTGTCCTTCTCTTGTCTCCACCTCCTGGAGAGTGTCCTTTTCTTGTCTCCACCTCCTGGAGAGTGTCCTCCACTTGTCTGGATGTTGTAAATGGGTTTTTCTTTACCATAGAGAGGATCCTGCGATCATCCATCACAGCTGAGGACAGTAATGGGGGGTTGGGGGGAGCTGAACACAGTAATGGGGGGCGGGGGGAGCTGAGGACAGTAATGGGGGGCGGGGGGAGCTGAGGACAGTAATGGGGGGCGGGGAGGAGCTGAGGACAGTAATGGGGGGTGGGGGGAGCTGAGGACAGTAATGGGGTGAGGGGAGCTGAGGACAATAATGGGGGGCGGGGGGAGCTGAGGACAGTAATGGGGTGCTGTGTGGGGCAGGGGGAGCTGAGCCTGCTCGGTGCCCTGCTGGGGGGGGGGTGACACCACCCCTTGTGACATCACTGTTCCTTTGTCTTTGGGCATCTTTTTGTCGGACAAGTGACACCTTGGCCAGCCAATCACACGCATTAGAGGGAATGATCTGGTGTCAGCTGACATGCTCCAAGGATACAATGTAACAGAAGTTCACTGTGAAAAGGGGAGGGGCCACAGCTTATCACTTTTTTTTACATAGTAACACATGGGGGGGGTAATTTACTAAAGGAAAACCCACTTTGCACTTGGAAGTTCAGTCGCTGAAGATCCGAGGGGGACATGCGAGGAAAATAAAAAACAACATTTTAGCTTTCACATGATTGGATGATAAAATCAGCAGAGCTTCCCCTTATTTCAGATCTACCCCTCAGATTTACAGCGACTGAACTTCCATGTGTACTTGTAGTGCAAAGTGGATTTGCCTTTTGGGGCAGCCAATGATGTGTGAGGAAGAAGGGTAATGTCTCCCTCTATATGTTTGCTGACCATGCTGTACTTGGCTCCTCTTCAGTGCAGATCTGTACAATGCAATATCTAGGAGGAAAAAACATGTGAAATGTTTTTTCTGCTGAACCAAAAATTGTACAACAAACAAACCCTCCGACATTGGGGGGCTCGTGTCACATGACCTGTGAAAATCAATGATTCCCTATGGGAGCCGCCATAACTGGTCCGACACAAGTCCATCCGACTTCGATCCCAGTTCAGCCCATTGAATATCACTGAAGTCGGGTCGCTGTCTTATCTGATCCGACTTTGGCGTGCGACTTGTGCTCTGATGATCTTAAAGGGGAACTCCACGGCACAGCTTCCACCTCCAAGAGCATATCAGGCCCTTCAGTCTGGTATGGATTTTAAGGGGAACCCCATGCCGAAAAAAACAACGTGAGCCCCCCCCCAAAATCCATACACAACCCTTCAAAGTGGAACTTCAGTCATTTTCTCATCTTTCCATCTATTAAATCTTCTGCACTTCTTCTTCTTCTTCTTCTTCTTCTTGTTTTATCTTTGGATAGTAAAACATTTTTTTCCTGCCAGTAAATCCCTTATACAGCCCACTTCCTGTTTCCTGTCTGGTCATTGGCCTAGTCCAGTGATGGTGAACCTCGGCACCCCCAGATGTTTTGGAACTACATTTCCCATGATGCTCATGTCCTCTGTAGTGTAGATAAACATTATGGGAAATGTAGTTCCAAAACATTTGGGCTGCCAAGGTTCTCCATCACTGGCCTAGGCTTATGACATCATACACAGCTCTCTCTCATAAGAGTTTGCCAGGAAGGGAGGGGGAATGAGTCATAAGAGGGCCAATGAGAGCTGCAGAGCTGGAGGTGTGCCTCTGTGTAAATCCAGGAAGTGAACGAGCAGCGGCTTCAGCTGCCCAAAGTTAAAATGGCTGCGGACAGACTCAGTGGAGGGAGATTTCCGCAGCATATTTGGCAAGTACAGAATCACAGTATATATAAAATAATAAGCAAATTGGTTGGAGGGAAGCTTCAGAATGGCAAAGATGTTTTTATTACAATTTATGTGAGCAGACTGCAGTTCTTCCTTTAAAAAACTTTATACAAAAAAAACGAACACAAAGTACCGCGCAGAACAACCTCTCCTCCTCAGATACGCAGAAGAATTCCCAGTCTTTTCACACTTTCTCCTACGAAGAAAATTCTCCTCGTTCCACATAATGATTATTATGGGTCTGACCCATTTTTTACTATTCCCATTTTGTGTTTTTTCTAATTCATCCCAAAGGTGTTCTATGGGGTTGAGTTCAGGACTCTGTGCAGGCCAGTCAAGTTCCTCCACCCCAAACTCGCTCATCCATGTCTTTATGGACCTTGCTTTGTGCACTGGTCCAAATCATTTGCTGGAGGGGGGGATTATGGTGTGTAGGGGGGTGGAGGGGGGATTATGAGGTGGGGTTGTTTTTCAGAGGTTGGGCTTGGCCCCTTAGTTCCAGTGAAGGGAACTCTTAAGGCGTCAGCATACCAAGTCATTTTGGACAATTTCATGCTCCCAACTTTGTGGGAGGAGTTTGGGGACGGCCCCTTCCTGTTCCAACATGACTGCCCACCAGTGTACAAAGCAAGGTCCATAAAGACATGGATGAGGGAGTTCCCAGAAGATTTGAAGCTAAGACTGGGATGCCATTAAAGTTAATGTGTGTCTCTATTTATCTATCTATCTATCTATCTATCTATCTATCTATCTATCTATCTATCTATCTATCTATCTATCTATCTATCTATCTATCTATCTATCTATCTATCTATCTATCTATCTATCTATCTATCTATCCAAAATGTGCCCCTTCTTAACCAGTGACCCTACCAAGCTACTAAATAATTTCCCGGTTGCCTCTCACCTTGACTATTGTAACCCCATCCTTGTTGACCTTCCTCTACACAGGCTATCCCTCTCCAGTCTATTATGAATGCTGCTACCAGACTCATCCACCTTACCATGAGTTCATTGTCCACCTCCCGTCTTTGCCAATCCCTCCACTGGCTGCCACTTGAAAATACTAACAACTTACAAAGCCATCCACAATTCTGCCTAGAACTACATCACCAACCTCCTCCCAAAACATCAACCACCCTCTCCATTCTTTCCAAGACTCCCTAGATCCCTTGCCACCTTCCCATCCTCTGGAACTGCTTACCCCAATATGTCTGGCTATCTTCTGAATTTACAAAGCCATGCACAATTCTGCCTAGAGCTACATCACCCAAACTCGTTCAAAAATATCAACCGTTCTTTCCACTCTTCCCCCTTGGAACCTTCTTCCACCATTGATTTCCACCTGACCTTGTTTTTTGCCAGGTTAATGTTCTGCTTTATGTCACAGCTGCTCGTCCTTTCCCGGATGTCGTCCATTCACCATGTTCTTCTTCTCTCTTTCCCTTTCTTTATCTTGCCCTCTCTTCCACAAACTTGTATAGTTCTTCTCCAGCCAAGTTTTCTTGGGATTCTACAGGACTGATACCTGTGTGATTGATTATAGTCATGGGAATAATAGTTAAGCAGGATCTAATTTTTGTTGGTATCATTACCAATAAACCAGCTTTTCTCAACCTTTTCAACACAGAGGAACCCTTGAAAAAAACGGGCCAGTCTCGAGCACCCCTGCTAAAAATGACTATATCTACAGTTCAGGATACATTAGTGTGATGGTCAGTGGGAAAAATGCTCCTTACACTTGTGGTCATTGGGAAGAATTACCCCCTTACAGATAGCTAAAAAGAGCAACAGTGTCAGTGGGAACTTATCTGAGAGGCAGAAATTGCTCAAGGAACCTCTAGTGACCCCTGGAGGAACCCTAGGGTTCCATGGCTGAGAAACCCTGCAATAAACTATGGTGCCCTTGACTCAAAGCAAGCAACTAATGATGGAGGTGCGGATGAGAGACCCTCCCACTTGGGTGGTCAAGTCACTGCTGATGAAGGAAGGTACATTTTACAGGTTTTCTAGATACCAATACTAGAAAGATTTACTCCTCCAGAGCACATATCTGGAAGAACCCATCAAGGATGTGAACTTAGCATTGACTCTTCATTCATGATCATGTCCATCCAGTTGACTTTCAAGATCCTCCCGCAGCAACACAATTCAAAACTTGGGATCTTCTTTTAATAAGAGATAAAATGTTTTTGTGAAAATACCTGAAAACGGACCGGACTTGCAGTTGCAGCAATTGTTTTCTTGTGCTTACAGGGAGATTTTTTTTTTCTCCCACCTCAGCTCTTTGTGCTTCCATAAGCTTGGTTTGGCTTTGGTGATTTCAGCTCTGCCGTCAAAACCTTTCTTCGGGTTTTCACTGATCCATATCTGAAGGTAATTACTTTCTCTGTTCTTTTATTTTCAAGCATTCGTTTGCCTTCTCTGAGGCTTTTGCTGGTTACAACCATATATTTGAATATTTGTTTGGATGTCTTATGTGCTATGTTGTTAAGTGGTTGAGATCCTCCTCCATTCCTTCAAGGAATATCGTATTGTCTGC
The DNA here is from genome assembly GCA_037952925.1 of Lithobates clamitans. NCBI lineage: Eukaryota > Metazoa > Chordata > Amphibia > Anura > Ranidae > Lithobates > Lithobates clamitans. The sequence goes on along the minus strand of JBBGZY010001055.1, from coordinate 680,197 downwards.
ATATCTGATTTTCCATATAATCTCGGGTTCATACGCTCAGATTCCAACACCTTCACACATACTTTGAAAAGCTCTGTATAGGTTCTGAACAATAGCGGAAGGAGCACACGTCCTTGGTGTAGGCCTCTTTCCATTGTCTGGTATCCATCTTCAGAAACCCTCTGGGACTTGTGATAGATAGTGGCACGGCGATTGACATCTTTTTCACATAGTTCTCTTTTTCGAGAGTGTTTCCATGAGGATGTCTTTGCTCAACTCCATCTGATGTCTTGATGAAGTCCATGTCTTGTTGATCTGATTTCCTTGGAGGGCTTTCAATGTTATGATGCTCTTGATGGTGCAAAAAGTCAGAAAGGGTTAGTTTTGGTCTGGAGTTTTAAATGTATGTGGTTGTAGGTTAGATACTGTGAGTACAGTGCCTTGAAAAAGTATTCATACCCCTTGAAATTCCCCACATTTTGTCATGTTACAAGCAAAAACGTAAATGTTGGGATTGTATGTGATAGACCAACACAAAGTGTCACATAATTGTGAAGTGGAAGGAAAATGATAAATGATACAAATAAATATGTGAAAAGTTGGGGGGGGGGGGCATTTGTATGGCGCCCCCCGGAGTCAATACTTTGTAGAACCCCCTTTCTCTGCAAAACAACGGATGCCGCATCTAAACAAACGGAACGAAATGAATTACTAATAAATAACAATATTATTAATAAAAAGTTTTTATTATTGTTATTATTGTTATTTATTAGTAATAATTAGTTACGTTCCATTCATTTAGAGGCGGCATTCGTTATTCCGGATAATTCGTAACTTCGGATAAATTCGTTTTCGTTACGTTCACTAACAGCCGAATTTGAAAGGGAATTCCAATACCTATAATTTAATAGTAATAGTTAAATTATTATTAGTTAGTTATTATTTCAGATTTTCACATTTTCTGGTTTTCGTTTTTATTTTCGGATTTTCGTTCTTTTGAGCTTTCGTTCTTATTTTTGGATTTTCGAGTTTCCGAATTTACAAATGTTCGAATTTATGAATTTACGAATTTTCGAATTTTCGAATCTTCAAATTTACCGATTTCATTTCATCAATTTTTTTTTTGTTTTGTTTTATAAATATTTTATATACATAAAATAAAAATAAAAATAAATAATAAAATAATATTTATTTATTTATAAAATATATATTATATAAAGAAATAAACAGTGTAGATATAAAATCAAATAATAAATAAATAATATAAATGGGTTTTCGTTAATTCGGATATTTTCGAATGAATGAATTTGTCGAAATTCGTTAAAGGTGTAAAGTCGGTAAGTGGCCACACTTTCTGGACAGACCGGGTCTAAGGAGGCACGTCAATGAATAAGGCGGCATTTGAAACAGAATAAATTCTTCTCCTGACCAGGTTCCCTTCAGATCCTATGAACTCCCTCTGAAAGGCTTTGAGATGCAGAGTTTTTGTTCTGTTGGAATGGAGTGCCCCTTTAATAAAGCTCCTTCCTCGTCCCGCGCCCCCCCCCTCCCCCCCGCCGCCGCCATTAGGAACCATTAGACGTTTTGTTATTTAAAAAGAGGATGCGCTGATGAACTTTAGGTAACGGCGAGCATATAATTGACATTATAAATATTACTTATCGGCAGTTAATGAATCTCCGGTGCGCGGCGTCTGCGGCCCGACATCAAACACTGACGGGTAATTAATTGCGATCAACCGGTTTGTTTGACGTCCTTTAAAAAGCTTTTTAATAACGATAAGAAATGCGATGATTGCTGGGCGGCCTCCATAAAACGCGGCACCTGTTTTGGCAGATGGGCAGTTTTGTTGCCGTGTTTTTTTGCACATTTTCGTTTGATCGGATTTTTTTTTTTTTTTAATGCCGTGGTGGAGGGAGGACGATCGCAGCGCGAGGAACCAAAATCAGGCCCGGGTTATCTGAGGCTGATATTTTAATTCCCTTAAAGCTGAACCCGGGGCAGATATAAAAGACATTAATTGCAGCTCTCTATTCATATTAATACATCATCAAAAAATGTTAAATAAATATTTTATCCACAAATAATAAAATAAATAAATAATATAAATAATATTTATTTATTTATTTATTTATAAAATAAATTATATTTATTTATTTATTTATAAAATAAATAAATATAATATAAAATAAAATAATAAATAGATAATATAAATATTCCGTTTGATCAAATATAATATACATATTTTTTATTTGATCACATTTTTTTATGCTGGAGGAGAGGGAGGACGATCGCAATGTGAGGAACTCTTGTTATCTAACGCTGATATTTTAAGTCTTTTAAAGCTGAACCCGGGGCAGATATAAAAGACACATTAATTGCAGCTCTCTATTCATTAATACATCATCCAATTTTTTTTTAAACAAATATTTTATCAATAAATAATAAAATAAATTAATAAATAATATAAATTATATTTATTTATAAAATAAATACATATAATATAAAAAAAAAAATAAACAATATAGATATAAAATAATAAATAGATAATATAATATATTCCGCTTGATCAAATATAATATACATATTTTTTTATTTGATCACTTTTTTTATGCGGGAGTAGAGGGAGGATGATCGCAATGTGAGGAACCAACTCAGGCCCGGGTTATCTAACGCTGATATTTTAAGTCTTTTAAAGGTGAACCCGGGGCAGATATAAAAGACACATTAATTGCAGCTCTCTATTCATTAATACATCATCAACATTTTTTTAAATAAATATTTTATCAATAAATAATAAAATAAATAATATTTATTTATTTATTTATAAAATAGATAAATATACTATAAAAAAATCGACAATATAGATATAAAATAAAATAATAAATAGATAATATAAATATTCAGTTTGATCAAATATAATATACATATTTTTTATTTGATCAAATTTTTTTATGCTGGAGTAGAGGGAGGACGATCGCAATTTCAGGAACCGACTCAGGCCCGGGTTATCTAACGCTGATATTTTAAAGCTGAACCCGGGGCAGATATAAAATACACATTAATTGCAAATCTCTATTCATTAATATATCATCAAAATTGTTTTAAAATATTTTATTAATAAATAATAAAATAAATAAATAAATAATATAAATAATATTTATTTATTTATAAAATAAATAAATATAATATAAAAAAATAAACAATATGGATATAAAATAAAATAATACATAAATAATATAAATAGTCCGTTTGATCAAATATAATATACATATTTTTTATTTGATCACATTTTTTTATGTTGGATTAGAGGGAGAACGATCGAAAAGTGAGGCACCAACTCAGGCTCGGGTTATCTAACGCTGATATTTTAATTCCTTTAAAGCTGAACTCTGGGCAGATATTAAAGACATGTTAATGCAGCTCTCTATTTATTAATACATCATCAACTTTTTTTTATTTTGTTTTATAAATATTTTATCAATAAATAATAAAATAAATAATATAGGTAATGTTTTAAAAAATATATGATTAAAAAAAAATAATAATAATAATATTTATTTATAAAATAAATACATATACTATAAAAAATATATAGATATAATATAAAATAAAATAATAAATAAATAATATAAATAAATCAATGCTCAAATACAATATAAATATTTTCTTTGATTACATTTTTTTATGCTGGAGTAGAGGAAGGACAATCTCAGCACAAGGAACCAACTTAGGCCCGGATTATCTAACACTGATTTTTTAATTCTTTTAAAGCTGAACTCTGGGCAAATACCAAAGACACATTAAAACATCATTGACTGAGTTTTTTCTGTGTACTATGAAACAAATATAATAACATTTCATTAAAAAAAATACATTATCAACTTTTTAATTTTGTTTTATAAATATTGTATCAGTAAATAATGAGAAATAAATAAATCCTATAAATAATATTTATTTATAAAATAAATTAATAATATAAAAATAAACAATAAAGCTATATCAAATAATAAATAAATATTATAAATGATTGCTGGAGTAGGAGGAGGATGATCGCAGCACGAGAAACCAACTCAGGCCCAGGTTATCTAATGCAGATTGTTTCATTTGCTCACAGTTTTTTATGTTGGAGTAGTAGAGAGAGAACGATCGAAAAGTGAGGAACCAACTCAGGCCCGGGTTATCTAACGCTGATATTTTAATTCCTTTAAAGCTGAACTCTGGGCAGATATTAAAGACACATTAATGCAGCTCTCTATTTATTAATACATCATTGACTTTTATTTTGTTTTGTAAATATTTTATCAATAAATAATAAAATACATAAATAATATATATATTATTTATTTATAAAATAAATAAATACAATATAAAAAAGTATCCAAATATAATATAAAATAATAAACAAATAATATAAAAAATAATAAATACACAATATAAGAAGTAAAACTTGTAATGAAATTATAGTTATATACTTATAATAATTAAATATAACAAATAATAATATAAATAAGTAAATAATAAATCACAAAATAATTAAATAAAAATAAATAATAAAATAACTAAAACATTGACTATTTTATTTTATTCATCATCAAATTTTTTATTTAGGTACACGCAATGTAAATAACTTGTGACTTGTGTAGCAATTGTATATACTATATTATTTATTTTATCTTTATTTTTATATTATTATTATTATTATTATTATTTTATTTATATTTTATTTATAATAATTTATGTATTATTTTATTAATTTTTTTCCAACATAAGTAACATTTTCATTGCAATAAGTGGGGAGATCCTTGTCCCGGGGGGGGGGGAGGGGGGGGTTGAGCACAGACAGAACTCTCATAGACAACCGCCAACGTCTGCGCCCCAAAGAGGCCCTTCAGATATCTGGCAGAGGACGGTGGCGGCTCCATGTCACATAATGTTATTACGTCTCGGATTTTGTGTGGCAGAACCCCCCCCCCCCACCAACCCCGATCACCCCCCCCTCCCCCCCCCACATCTTTCTATACAACAGCTGAGCGCCGAGAGGGAAGAGCGGGTTTTTCAAGGTCGGGAAGGAGATTGGTTGCTCGAGTTTTCCAAACCAGAAGCTGCACATGTGACCCGGATTCCGGTATTTTGCTGTCTTAGGAGGGGTGTCCTGACTTTTGGGTCTCAAAAAACGTTTGATTAAAATAAAATAAAAATGTATCAGTAAAAAGAAAATCATTGTAATCTTGGGATGATGATGTCACAGTGGGGGAGACTTATATTCCTGGGAAAGCAACTTAAAGCAGTGGTCTCTCTGCAGAGGTCTGGCACGCCTCCTGGTAATTGGAAACCTCCATCTGTGATATATGGTGAAATCCAGTGAGTTCCCAATTTCAAGGAATGTACTTGGGTGTGGAAGCAGTGGCCTCTCTGCAGAGGTCTGGTACACCTCTTGGTTATCTGTCAGATATGATGAAATTCAGGGCGTTCCCAACCCTGCCCTGTTCTCCCCCACAATGAGGAAAGGGGGAGGTGTTCTATAGTCCCCAGGCGGGGCTGACAACACTGCTTAGGATTTCAGTGCAGCAGAGGCAGCATTGTCAGGAGGAACCGAAACAAAGTCATCCAGAGCTAAACTGGAACCCCCTCCCCCCTTTATAATGTCAGTGTCTGTTCACAGCAGAGGTCACCTGATCAAAGCCGATCACCACAAGGGGTATATAGAAAACAATAGTTATCAATATGCTCCGTGTACAGCACAACGGGTGCGGGAATATACAGCCTGTCACTCTGACTCATCCATATCTAAATCCAGTGGTGACTCATTCATATGTAAATCCAATGGTGACTCATCCATATGCAAATCCAATGGTGACTCATCCATATGTATATCCAATGGTTACTCATCTATATGTATATCCAATGGTGACTCATCCATATGTAAATCCAATGGTGACTCATCCATATGTATATCCAATGGTGACTCATCCATATGTAAATCCAATGGTGACTCATTCATATGTAAATCCAATGGTGACTCATCCATATGCAAATCCAATGGTGACTCATCCATATGTATATGGTGACTCATCCATATGTAAATCCAATGGTGACTCATCCATATGTATATCCAATGGTGACTCATTCATATGTAAATCCACCGGTGACTTGTCCATATGTAAATCCAATAGTGACTCATTCATATGTAAATCCAATGGTGACTCATCCATATGTAAATCCAATGGTGACTCATCCATATGTATATCCAATGGTGACTCATCCATATGTATATCCAATGGTGACTCATCCGTATGTAAATCCAATGGTGACTCATCCATATGTAAATCCAATGGTGACTCATTCATATGTAAATCCAATGGTGACTCATCCATATGTAAATCCAATGGTGACTCATCCATATGTAAATCCAATGGTGACTCATCCATATGTAAATCCAATGGTGACTCATCTGTATGTATATCCAATGGTGACTCATCCATATGCTCCTAAATGAAAAAACACTAAGGCCGGTTTCACACTGGGGCGGGAGGTGCGTCGGCGGTAAAACGCAGCTATTTTTAGCGGCATTTTACGGTCATTTTAGCTGCGCTAGTCGGCCACTAGTGGGGTGGTTTTACCACCGAAAAAGAGGCAGAAAAAGGGTTAAAACTGCCCGCAAAGCGCCGCTGCAGCCGGCGGTATAGTCGCGTTGCCTCATTGATTTCAATGGACAGGAGCGGTGAGGGGGGGTGTGTACTCCGCTCCTTCACCGCTCCAAAGATGCTGCTTGTAGGACTTTTTTCAGCGTCCTGCCAGAGCACCGCTCCAGTGCGAGAGTCCTCAGAGTCCTCGGAGTCCTCGGGGCGTTCTCTTGGGAGACAAAGCAGCGGCTGTTTCAGGTCGGTTTGCAGGCGCTATTTTTAGCGCAATATCGCCTGCAAAGCGCCCCAGTGTGAAAGGGGTCCTAATCTCCATCAATACGCCCCTCCATCCCCCAAACCTCCCCCTCGTACTGCATGCAGGGGGAGCTCCTCCCCCATAGTCTCCTGTCATTTTTTTACATTTTCAGAGATTTGTGAATAGAGAAACTACAAGTCCCATCTTCCACCCCAGCAGGGGGACTCACAGATTGCTTGACAGCATAGAGACCGTGCGGCACAAGTGGGTGACATTTCCGCACTTGTAGTCCTCCAACCCGTCACCAAAGTTCCATATGTTCTGTTTGAAATGCCACTTCATGCTTTGACATACTTCCTCAGACCTAGTCTGTCCGGACAGTATAGTTACCTGCTGACTCAGCATGATCCACAGGCAGCTGAACTCTTCGATATGACACAGAAGTTGCTTAGCCATGTCTTTGTGAAGAACTAACACTGACTGAGGGAACACGGAAGAAACTGACGGAGGATTGGCAAGGACTGAACTATGAGCCAGTTCACACCAGAATGCAGTGCAAGAAACCTGCGTTCCGTTCAAAAGATCTGCATCAGATATCAGAGCAATTCTAACGACACCCCAAACGCAGGTCGCAAACGTAATGGAAATACTTACACTGGTACAGAAGTACCTTGGGATCCAGTTGCTGTGTGTTCTGTAGTACTGGCCATGGACTGGATGGTCCCTGGCCATCTCTATGGTCCTGGGAGGCTGGAAGTGACGCCATGATGTTACTTCTTTTTCTGGCAGATGTAAACACAGCCATTTTTTTTTTTTTAAAAGGTGGACTATGCCTTTAACCACTTTCCGCCCGTAGGACCTCATATGACGTTCTAGACTTTCCGTGGTTATCCAGGGATGATGCTTGAAGCTACAGGCATGTCATGTAAAAGCCGTTCGAGTGGCTGATTAGCTGATGGATAGCTTTTACAAGCAGTGAGAGGGGGCAACACCCCCCTCCAACCGCCCACTGGTGCCTCCCTGGGCTCTCCCATGCAATTGGGGAGCCCCGGTATCTGATCTGGGGGTGCCAATGGGTTACCATAGAGCTTGGCGTGGACTGGATGGTCCCTGGCCATCTCTATGTCATGATGTCATGATGCAGAAGTAAGCACTGCCATTTTTTTTTTCTAGAACGCAGAGATCAGTGTTTTTTTTTTGTTTTTATCACATGGATTCCAAGGTCCAGGAGAGATCTGGGGTCCTTAGACCCCCCGATGTCTCCATTAAGAGGACTTGTCATGCCTTATTTCTACCACAAGGGATGTTCACATGATAGGCATAAACGTGATAAACATTTTTTTTTTTAAAGGAACAATGTAATAATAATAAATAAATAAATAATAATTAAAACATTTTTTTTTAAAGCGCCCCCTTCCCCCGGTGGGCCCACATTGGTTTTGCCACAAACGTTCTAGCGAGATCTAAAATTCTAGTGCTAGACCCCCTCTGTAACTCGCAACTGGTAACTTGTCATTTTTTTTTTCAAATGTCACCTTTGAAGATTTTTAAGTAACGTAGTTTGGCGTCATTTCATAAGCGTACGCAATTTTTATTTTTTTTTTAAATTCTTTTTATTGGATTTAGAAGGTAAAAGTTACACAGCAAAGCCCATTGGGCACACCCAGACTAGACAACAAAACAAAAACATAGAAAAACGCGGTGTGGTTGGTAACCAAAGCTTAAGGTGACCTCCTTCAAGGTAGCTGGAAAGTGCGAAGTAGACGAACGTGCGCAATTTTAAAGTGTGACATGTTAGGTATCTATTTACTCGACACAACATTAGACGTGTGCGCCGTCAATAAATTTGCTTCGTTCCGTTTCGTATTTAAATTAATTTGTAATTCGTGTCAGAAATTCAATTCGGATTTGTAATTCAAAAGTTCATTATGATAAATTTATCATTATATGAGGGGCTCCCACCATCCCTGTGCTCATTATGAGGGGCTCCCACCATCCCTGTGCTGTGCTCATTATGAGGGGCTCCCCACCATCCCTGTGCTCATTATGAGGGGCCCCCACCATCCCTGTGCTGTGCTCATTATGAGGGGCTCCCCACCATCCCTGTGCTCATTATGAGGGGCTCCCACCATCCCTGTGCTCATTATGAGGGGCTCCCACCATCCCTGTGCTCATTATGAGGGGCCCCCACCATCCCTGTGCTCATTATGAGGGGCCCCCACCATCCCTGTGCTGTGCTCATTATGAGGGGCCCCCACCATCCCTGTGCTCATTATGAGGGGCCCCCACCATCCCTGTGCTGTGCTCATTATGAGGGGCCCCCACCATCCCTGTGCTCATTATGAGGGGCCCCCACCATCCCTGTGCTCATTATGAGGGGCCCCCACCATCCCTGTGCTGTGCTCATTATGAGGGGCCCCCACCATCCCTGTGCTCATTATGAGGGGCCCCCACCATCCCTGTGCTCATTATGAGGGGCCCCCACCATCCCTGTGCTCATTATGAGGGGCCCCCACCATCCCTGTGCTGTGCTCATTATGAGGGGCCCCCACCATCCCTGTGCTGTGCTCATTATGAGGGGCCCCAACCATCCCTGTGCTGTGCTCATTATGAGGGGCCCCCACCATCCCTGTGCTGTGCTCATTATGAGGGGCTCCCACCATCCCTATGCTGTGCTCATTATGAGGGGCTCCCACCATCCCTGTGCTCATTATGAGGGGCCCCCACCATCCCTGTGCTCATTATGAGGGGCCCCCACCATCCCTGTGCTCATTATGAGGGGCTCCCACCATCCCTGTGCTCATTATGGGGGGCCCCCACCATCCCTGTGCTGTGCTCATTATGAGGGGCCCCCACCATCCCTGTGCTGTTCTCATTATGAGGGACCCCCACCATCCCTGTGCTCATTATGAGGGGCTCCCACCATCCCTGTGCTCATTATGAGGGGCCCCCACCATCCCTGTGCTCATTATGAGGGGCCCCCACCATCCCTGTGCTGTGCTCATTATGAGGGGCCCCCACCATCCCTGTGCTGTGCTCATTATGAGGGGCTCCCACCATCCCTGTGCTCATTATGAGGGGCCCCCACCATCCCTGTGCTGTGCTCATTATGAGGGGCCCCCACCATCCCTGTGCTCATTATGAGGGGCCCCCACCATCCCTGTGCTCATTATGAGGGGCCCCAACCATCCCTGTGCTGTTCTCATTATGAGGGGCTCCCACCATCCCTGTGCTCATTATGAGGGGCCCCCACCATCCCTGTGCTCATTATGAGGGGCCCCCACCATCCCTGTGCTCATTATGAGGGGCCCCCACCATCCCTGTGCTGTGCTCATTATGAGGGGCCCCCACCATCCCTGTGCTGTTCTCATTATGAGGGACCCCCACCATCCCTGTGCTCATTATGAGGGGCTCCCACCATCCCTGTGCTCATTATGAGGGGCCCCCACCATCCCTGTGCTCATTATGAGGGGCTCCCACCATCCCTGTGCTCATTATGAGGGGCTCCCACCATCCCTGTGCTCATTATGAGGGGCTCCCCACCATCCCTGTGCTGTGCTCATTATGAGGGGCTCCCACCATCCCTGTGCTCATTATGAGGGGCCCCCACCATCCCTGTGCTGTGCTCATTATGAGGGGCTCCCCCCATCCCTGTGCTCATTATGAGGGGCCCCCACCATCCCTGTGCTCATTATGAGGGGCCCCCACCATCCCTGTGCTCATTATGAGGGGCTCCCACCATCCCTGTGCTCATTATGAGGGGCTCCCCCCATCCCTGTGCTGTGCTCATTATGAGGGGCCCCCACCATCCCTGTGCTCATTATGAGGGGCCCCCACCATCCCTGTGCTCATTATGAGGGGCTCCCACCATCCCTGTGCTCATTATGAGGGGCTCCCACCATCCCTGTGCTCATTATGAGGGGCTCCCACCATCCCTGTGCTCATTATGAGGGGCTCCCACCATCCCTGTGCTCATTATGAGGGGCTCCCCACCATCCCTGTGCTGTGCTCATTATGAGGGGCCCCCACCATCCCTGTGCTCATTATGAGGGGCTCCCACCATCCCTGTGCTCATTATGAGGGGCTCCCACCATCCCTGTGCTGTGCTCATTATGAGGGGCCCCCACCATCCCTGTGCTCATTATGAGGGGCCCCCACCATCCCTGTGCTCATTATGAGGGGCCCCCACCATCCCTGTGCTCATTGTGAGGGGCCCCCACCATCCCTGTGCTCATTATGAGGGGCCCCCACCATCCCTGTACTGTGCTCATTATGAGGGGCTCCCACCATCCCTGTGCTCATTATGAGGGGCCCCCACCATCCCTGTGCTCATTATGAGGGGCCCCCACCATCCCTGTGCTCATTATGAGGGGCTCCCACCATCCCTGTGCTCATTATGAGGGGCCCCCACCATCCCTGTGCTCATTATGAGGGGCTCCCACCATCCCTGTGCTCATTATGAGGGGCCCCCACCATCCCTGTACTGTGCTCATTATGAGGGGCTCCCACCATCCCTGTGCTGTGCTCATTATGAGGGGCCCCCACCATCCCTGTGCTCATTATGAGGGGCCCCCACCATCCCTGTGCTCATTATGAGGGGCCCCCACCATCCCTGTGCTGTGATGACTTCCTGGGGTTTTAAACTTTTAGGTTCGCAAACTTTTCGTAACAATAGCGAAAGTTCGTTATGATAAATTTATCCGAAGTTCGTAAATGAAATATCTTATTTCGTACAAAATTCGTATTTCGGATCCTCACGAATGTACGAATTTCCGGAAACGTCTACACAACATCATCTTTCACATTATACACAAAGTGTGGTTTATAGATTGTGTTTCTTTTGCATTAAGATTCATTAAAATTTATTTTTTCTCAAAAAATTTGCATTCGAAAAAGCTCTGAGTAAATACAACATGAGATGACTGACATTTTATTCTCTAGGGCCTCTGCTGCTATATATATATATATATATAATGTTTGGGGGTTCTGAGTAATTTTGCTGATTTTTCCATGTAGGAGAGAGATGTCAGAATTGACCTGGGCGGGAAGAGGTTAAATGGTCGCCATTTTGGTTATCTTTTCACGAACGGCTGCAGGAACGTGGTAATGCACGCGCGATCTCTACATTGTCCCGTCGTGTTCTACAACACTGGGACCTTTACATGGCGGAGTGACCCTCTTTGGGGGAAGTCGGAGGTTCGAGGTCAGGTCCTTCTATTTTTACCGCCGTTGTCAGCGGCGATTTGTCCGTACAAAAAGGCTGCGGAAATGTTGGCTGTCAGGGGAAGAGGTTGACTCGGAGTTCTATAATGAGCCGGATCCAAGGTCTCGTTACCGTCTAATTAGCCGCTTTTGTGGGACGCGATGGCCGAGGAACAGAGCGCAGCCCTTTCCCAGAATCCTCCACCACGGGAGGGAATGAGAAGACGCCGAGCGGAGGAGAGACTCTCCATGTGCGTGTTTATTTATAACGCTGAGAAGAGCCAGGGGACAAGGACCCAGCTGCTAATTATAAACTTCCGAATGGACCCGCCGCCGGAGGAATTCAAGGGTGAGCGGCGGGGGAGGAGGGCGGCTTGATGGTCACTGGCACAGGTCAGTTCCGAAGAAGGGGGTCAAATATCAACTAGGGGCATGTCGAGTATTTCAACGCTTGAGCCGTCCGCCGCCGCCCACGCCAACGATGTCACAGCAGGACAGCAAATGCTGCGAGATGAAGGACTCGGACAAGATGACACCTAGGAGGACTTCGGCTATCCCGAGGAATTATTTTTTCTTTGGGTTGGGATAGAATGGTGAATATTTAGAACCCCTGTAAGGTTTCTATTGCCGGCTGGGTCCCCATGCTGGAGATTTACCGTCTCTATTGGTCCTGGTGACCATTAAAGTGACACTAAGCTTTGGTCTCAGTTACAGAATCCCAACTTAAAAAAGTCCCTTCTATTGCTCTCAGCCTCCTCCAAATCTCCAAATTCCTTTTATTGCTGCTGTGATCCATCTTCCTCTTAGAGGGTGACGACTACGTTCATCCTCCATGGTCCCCATGTATGTAGGAACAAAGCCACCCTCTATTGCTCACACCCGAGATGCACTATGGACCAGGGACTATGGACTAGGGACTATGGACCAGGGACTATGGACTAGGGACTATGGACCAGGGACTATGGACTAGGGACTATGGACCAAGGACTATGGACCAGGGACTATGGACTATGGACCAGGGACTATGGACCAGGGACTATGGACTAGGGACCAGGGACTATGGACTAGGGACTATAGGATGTGTACTGTGCATAGAGCAGCGCTTGTGACCACAACAAATGTGCTCTGTTCATTCCAAACAAAGGAAAGGGGAAAAGGAAAGGTTCATGAGCCCACAACGAACATTAGGACTATGAATTATGGACAAGAGGCAATGAACTTTGATTTATGGACTATGAATTATGGACAATGGTTTATGGACAAGGAACGAAGGATTATGGACTAGAAAACTAAGGATTATGGACTAGGGACTATGGATTACGGACAATGGTCTATGAACTATGAGCTATGGACCAAGGATTATGGTTTAGGGACTAGGGGTTATGGACTATTGATTATGAACTAGGAACTATGGATTAGGGTGTATATAGATTATGGACAAGGGTCTATGAAGTATGAGCTATGGTATATGGTTTATGGACTAGGGGACTATAGAATATGGACAAGGGACTATTGATTACTGACTAGGGACCATGGATTATGGACTATAGATGATGGAAAAGGGTCTGTAAACTATGAATAATGGTTTATTGATTAGGGACTATAGATTTTGGACAAGGGAATAAAGGCTATAAATTAGGGATTATGAACTAGGGACTATGGATTACAGACTAGGGACTATGGATTACGGACTAGGGACTATTGATTACAGACTAGGGACTTTGGATTATGGACAAGGGTCTATGAACTATAAATTATGGATTATGGTTTATGGACTAGGAACCCTAGATTTTGGACAAGGGACTACGGGCCATGAATTAGGAATTATTGACTAGGGATTATGGGCTATTGATTATGGATAAGAGCCTATGAACTATGAATCATGGAATATGGTTTATGGACTATAGATTATGGACTTGGGACTACAGATTATGGAGGTGGGATTATGGGCTAATGATTACTGACTAGGAACTATGGACTAGTGACTATAGATTAAGGACAAAGGTTTCTGAACTATAGATTATGGATTTTGGACTATGGATTATAATGGACTAGGAACTATGGACCCCTATGAAGAAGAAAATGGTCCAAATTACTCCAGTGGTCCAAATTGCTGCTAATGAGCTTCTATCCAAGGTGCCGAATACTGTCAATGAGCTTCTATCCAAGGTGCTGATTACTGGCAATGAGCTTCTATCCAAGGTGCTGAATACTGGCAATGAGCTTCTATCCAAGGTGCTGAATACTGGCAATGAGCTTCTATCCAAGGTGTTGAATTCTGGCAATGAGCTTCTATCCAAGGTGCTGATTACTGGCAATGAGCTTCTATCCAAGGTGCTGAATACTGGTAATGAGCTTCTATCCAAGGTGCTGAATACTGGTAATGAGCTTCTATCCAAGGTGCTGAATACTGGTAATGAGCTTCTATCCAAGGTGCTGAATACTGGTAATGAGCTTCTATCCAAGGTGCTGAATACTGGTAATGAGCTTCTATCCAAGGTGTTGAATTCTGGCAATGAGCTTCTATCCAAGGTGCTGAATACTGGTAATGAGCTTTTATCCAAGGTGTTGAATTCTGGCAATGAGCTTCTATCCAAGGTGCTGAATACTGGCAATGAGCTTTTATCCAAGGTGTTGAATTCTGGCAATGAGCTTCTATCCAAGGTGCTGATTACTGGCAATGAGCTTCTATCCAAGGTGCTGAATACTGGTAATGAGCTTCTATCCAAGGTGCTGAATACTGGTAATGAGCTTCTATCCAAGGTGCTGAATACTGGTAATGAGCTTCTATCCAAGGTGCTGAATACTGGTAATGAGCTTCTATCCAAGGTGCTGAATACTGGTAATGAGCTTCTATCCAAGGTGCTGAATACTGGTAATGAGCTTCTATCCAAGGTGCTGAATACTGGTAATGAGCTTCTATCCAAGGTGCTGAATACTGGTAATGAGCTTCTATCCAAGGTGCTGAATACTGGTAATGAGCTTCTATCCAAGGTGTTGAATTCTGGCAATGAGCTTCTATCCAAGGTGCTGAATACTGGTAATGAGCTTCTATCCAAGGTGCTGAATTCATATGTTGGGTGGAACACAGCCGGCCCATCCATCACTGGAGGATGAAGAGAGCCCCCAGTCAGGGGGACACAGAGGACCCACACAGGGTGCCGGAATCCTCATTGCTTCTATTCAACAACTTTTCAATGGCGGAGAACCAACCAAAGACCCACCATGTGTCTGACTGCCTGAGACATCGGATCCTGTATATAATGTATTATCTACACAATTCCCTTTACAGCAGAGCACAAGCTGAGAGAAGGAGAAGCAGCTCAATGAGGCCATCAGTTGTGCTGGAGTGTAAGGAACATGCTGATAGGAGGAGAGAGCAAAGAGACAGAGGGATGAGCTCATTAGTTTACTGATTCTCCTTTCGCTGTCAGCCAAAGGTTGCAGGAGGGACAAGGCCTGTAAGAGTTGCAGCAAAAAAAAAAAAACATGTCTGCTGCTCTGCCAGGAAGGGCTGTGCTGTGTAAATCTCAGGACTGGATGGACAGAAATACTAATTCTTTGGTAGGTAAATCATCTCCTATATACTATATACTATACTCTCCTATATACAGTATATATTTACCTGATTTTGTTTTCATTTATTTACTATTATATTATTATAATGTAGTCATATCAGTCTCTGCACCAGAGGAGCTTACACTCTACCCCCCCCCCAAGTCACAAACTATTATTATTATTATTATTATTATTATTATTATTATACCCTTTATGTAGCTCTGACAGAAGAGCTTACACTTTAATATCCCCACCAGCCACATGTTATTATACATTATATACATTTATATAGCTCTGACATATTCAAAAGTCCTGTACAAAAAAACACTGAGCCAGTCACGTCAGTCTGTGCACCAGAGGAGCTTACATTCTATATGTCTCTGACATATACAGCAGTGCTGTACAGAGAACAATGCGCCGGTCACATCAGCAGGCATTTGCCCGGAGGGCCGTGGCTGCCGGTCCGCGTGTCCTGACAAGACCGGACTGTCAATGGCCGTGCCGCACAGCGGAGATAAGCGGTCAGGACGGGGCCAACGCAGACCGCGGTTCCGCACACCTCCCGCTATGCTGCCGTGCCTGTCTCTCCTCTCCCACCCCACCAATGATGTCATCCATTCACCAGAGCTCTGGAGATCTGCGCAAGGAGCGGTAATCACCCGCTTCTTCATATGATCCAGATCTGCCGCTCGGGAGACCGAGGAGAGGAGACCGATGAGAGGAGACCGAGGAGAGGAGACCGAGGAGAGGAGACCAAGGAGAAGAGAGGAGACCGAGGAGAGGTGACCGAGGAGAGGAGACCGAGGAGAGGAGACCGAGGAAAGGAGACCGAGAAGAGGAGACCGAGGAGAGGAGAGGAGACTGAGGAGAGGTGACCGAGGAGAGGTGACCGAGGAGAGGAGACCGAGGAAAGGAGACCGAGAAGAGGAGACTGAGGAGAGGAGAGGAGACTGAGGAGAGGTGAGGAGATCGAGGAGAGGAGACCGAGGAGAGGAGACCAAGGAGAGGAGACTGAGGAGAGGAGACCGAGGAAAGGAGACCGAGGAAAGGAGACCAAGGAGAGGAGACCGAGGAGAGGAGACTGAGGAGAGGAGACTGAGGAGAGGAGACCGAGGAGAGGAGACCGAGGAAAGGAGAGGAGACTGAGGAGAGGAGACCGAGGAGAGGAGACCAAGGAGAAGAGACCGAGGAAAGGAGACCGAGAAGAGGAGGCTGAGGAGAGGAGAGGAGACTGAGGAGAGGTGAGGAGATCGAGGAGAGGAGACCGAGGAGAGGAGACCAAGGAGAGGAGACTGAGGAGAGGAGAGGAGACCGAGGAAAGGAGACCGAGGAAAGGAGACCAAGGAGAGGAGACCGAGGAGAGGAGACTGAGGAGAGGAGACTGAGGAGAGGAGACCGAGGAGAGGAGACCGAGGAGAGGAGAGGAGACTGAGGAGAGGAGACCGAGGAGAGGAGACCAAGGAGAAGAGACCGAGGAAAGGAGACCGAGAAGAGGAGGCTGAGGAGAGGAGACCGAGGATAGGAGACCCAGGAGAGGAGAGGAGACTAAGGAGAGGAGACCGAGAAGAGGAGACCAAGGAGAGGAGACCGAGGAGAGGTGACTGAGGAGAGGAGACCGAGGAAAGGAGAGGGGACCGAGGAGAGGAGACCGAGGAGAGGAGACCGAGGAGAAGAGACCGAGGAGAGGAGACCGAGGAGAGGAGACCGAGGAGAGGAGACTAAGGAGAGGAGAGGAGAGGAGAAGATACGGATGAGCGAGTTTGGGGTGGAGGAACTTGACTGACCTGCACAGAGTCCTGACCTCAACCCCATAGAACCCCTTTGGGATAAATTAGAGAGGAGACTGCGAGACAGGCCTTCTCATCCAACATCAGTGCCTGACCTCACAAATGCTCTTCTGGAAGAGTGGTCAAACATTCCCATAGACACCCTCCTAAACCTTGTGGACGGCCTTTCCCAGAAGAGGTGAAGCTGTTATAGCTGCAAAGGGCGGAGCCAACTCAATATTGAGCCCTCCGGACTAAGACTGGGATGTCAGTTGGTGGGGCTTCTACTAAATACTGAGCAAAGGGTCTGAATACTTAGGAGCATGTGATATTTCAGTTTTTCTTTTTTAATAAATCTGCAAAAATGTCAACAATTCTGTGTTTTTCTGTCAATATGGGGTGCTGTGTGTACAATATGGGGGGCTGTGTACAATATGGGGGGCTGTGTGTACAATATGGGGGTGCTGTGTGTACAATATGAGGTGCTGTGTGTACAATATGGGGTGCTGTGTGTACAATATGGGGGGCTGTGTGTACAATATGGGGTGCTGTGTGTACAATATGAGGTGCTGTGTGTACAATATGGGGTGCTGTGTGTACAATATGGGGTGCTGTGTGTACAATATGGGGGGCTGTGTGTACAATATGGGGTGCTGTGTGTACAATATGGGGGGCTGTGTGTACAATATGGGGTGCTGTGTGTACAATATGAGGTGCTGTGTGTACAATATGGGGGGCTGTGTGTACAATATGGGGTGCAGTGTGTACAATATGGGGGGCTGTGTGTACAATATGAGGTGCTGTGTGTACAATATGAGGTGCTGTGTGTACAATATGGGGGGCTGTGTGTACAATATGGGGTGCTGTGTGTACAATATGAGGTGCTGTGTGTACAATATGGGGTGCTGTGTGTACAATATGGGGGGCTGTGTGTACAATATGGGGGGCTGTGTGTACAATATGAGGTGCTGTGTGTACAATATGGGGGGCTGTGTGTACAATATGGGGTGCTGTGTGTACAATATGGAGGGCTGTGTGTACAATATGAGGTGCTGTGTGTACAATATGGAGGGCTGTGTGTACAATATGGGGTGCTGTGTGTACAATATGGGGGGCTGTGTGTACAATATGAGGTGCTGTGTGTACAATATGGGGGGCTGTGTGTACAATATGAGGTGCTGTGTGTACAATATGGGGGGCTGTGTGTACAATATGGGGTGCTGTGTGTACAATATGAGGTGCTGTGTGTACAATATGGGGGGCTGTGTGTACAATATGGGGGGCTGTGTGTACAATATGGGGCGCTGTGTGTACAATATGGGGGGCTGTGTGTACAATATGGGGGGCTGTGTGTATAATATGGGGGGCTGTGTGTACAATATGGGGTGCTGTGTGTACAATATGGGGCGCTGTGTGTACAATATGAGGTGCTGGGTGTACAATATGGGGTGCTGTGTGTACAATATGGGGTGCTGTGTGTACAATATGGGGTGCTGTGTGTACAATATGGGGGGCTGTGTATACAATATGGGGGGCTGTGTGTACAATATGGGGTGCTGTGTGTACAATATGGGGTGATGTGTATACAATATGGGGGGCTGTGTGTACAATATGGGGTGATGTGTGTACAATATGGGGGGCTGTGTGTACAATATGGGGTGTTGTGTGTACAATATGAGGTGCTGTGTGTACAATATGGGGTGATGTGTGTACAATATGGGGTGCTGTGTGTACAATATGGGGGGCTGTGTGTACAATATGGGGTGCTGTGTGTACAATATGGGGTGCTGTGTGTACAATATGGGGTGCTGTGTGTACAATATGGGGTGCTGTGTGTACAATATGGGGTGCTGTGTGTACAATATGGAGTGCTGTGTGTACAATATGGGGTGTTGTGTGTACAATATGAGGTGCTGTGTGTACAATATGGGGTGATGTGTGTACAATATGGGGGGCTGTGTGTACAATATGGGGTGATGTGTGTACAATATGGGGTGCTGTGTGTACAATATGGGGGGCTGTGTGTACAATATGAGGTGCTGTGTGTACAATATGGGGGTGCTGTGTGTACAATATGGGGTGCTGTGTGTATAATATGGGGTGCTGTGTGTACAATATGGGGGGCTGTGTGTACAATATGGGGTGCTGTGTGTACAATATGGGGTGCTGTGTGTACAATATGGGGTGCTGTGTGTACATTAATGAGGGAAAAAATGAACGTAAATGATTTTCACAAATGGCTGCAATATAACAAAGAGTGAAAAATGTAAGGGGGTCTGAATACTTTCCCTCCCCACTGTAGATTAGTATCTTTTATTGATATTGGAGATCTGTCCATCCCAGGATAACCTGTTGGCTCGTTTTCCTTGTGTAATAAAGAAGTGTTCTGTAACACAGCTCCAGAGTGAAACGCGTAAGGGAGGGCTCTGGGCGGTGGTGCCGGATAGCCTGGAAGTTCTTGGAATGTTTTCTCCATTCATCAGAAGACCTCCCACTGAGAGAAGCAGATCCATCTTGATAATGCGTTGTCTCTGCTTGTCCTTTCATGCATTACGATTGGACGAGATGTTTTTCAGAGGCCGCAATGCAAATTTATGTTATTTGTGATTAATGTTAACGGCCAAACGGCTCCCTGAGAATTTCCTTCTGGCTCCAACTGATTGCGCCATCCTACAACCTGTCATCCCATTAGCTACAGCAAATCTAATTCTCATCCTGCCCAGCTGATTAAACCCATTTCTCAGCCGGTATCGGCGGACCTGACCCTGCGTGGCACGCCGGATCCGATGAGGACACGAGCCGAGGAGGGAACTCTGCAAACAAGAAGAAGAGAGGAAAATAAATGATTATCATGGAAATTTAATAACTTCCCATTATGCAAATGTGATTTGATCAGATGAGAGGCGGGCGAGCTTTGATTGAGTTTATGACTTTAAGACTTGCTGGAAAAATATCTCTCCGGTGGGGGCCGCTGTACAAACAGATGTTTAGAGGCTTTACAATATATTCCGGGGGCAGATCCACCCCCACGGAAAACCCAGCAAGTTCATTTGTTTTCATTTCATGGCTAAAAAGGATGGAGATTTATAGAAGAGCGTTTAACCCCTTCAGTACCGGGCACTCCCCCCCCCCCTTCCTGCCCTCCGCCCCCCCTTCAATACTGGGCACTTCCCCACCCTTCCTGCCCTCCGCCCCCCCTTCAGTATTGGACACTTCCACCCCCTTCCTGCCCTCCACGCCCCCACTTCAGTACCGGGCACTCCCCCCCTTCCTGCCCTCTGCCCCCCCTTCAATACCGGACACTTCCACCCCCTTCCTGCCCTCCACGCCCCCACTTCAGTACCGGGCACTTCCCCCCCTTCCTGCCCTCCGCCCCCCCTTCAATACTGGACACTTCCACCCCCTTCCTGCCCTCCACGCCCCCACTTCAGTACCGGGCACCCCCCCCCTTCCTGCCCTCTGCCCCCCCTTCAATACCGGACACTTCCACCCCCTTCCTGCCCTCCACGCCCCCCCTTCAATACTGGACACCTCCACCCCCTTCCTGCCCTCCACGCCCCCACTTCAGTACCGGGCACTCCCCCCCTTCCTGCCCTCTGCCCCCCCTTCAATACCGGACACTTCCCCACCCTTCCTGCCCTCCGCGCCCCCCTTTAGTACCGGGCACTTCCACCCCCTTCCTGCCCTCCACGCCCGCACTTCAGTACCGGGCACTCCCCCCCTTCCTGCCCTCTGCCCCCCCTTCAATACCGGACACTTCCACCCCCTTTCTGCCCTCCACGCCCCCCTTTCAGTACCGGGCACTCCCCCCCTTCCTGCCCTCCCCGCCCCCCCTTCAGTACTGGGCACTCCCCCCCTTCCTGCCCTCCGCTCCCCCTTCAATACCGGACACTTCCACCCCCTTCCTGCCCTCCACGCCCCCCTTTCAGTACCGGGCACTCCCCCCCTTCCTGCCCTCTGCCCCCCCTTCAATACCGGACACTTCCACCCCCTTCCTGCCCTCCACCCCCCCTTCAATACCGGACACTTCCCCCCTTCCCGCCCTCCGCCCCCCCCTTCAGTACCAGGCACTTCCACCCCCTTCCTGCCCTACACGCCCCCCCTTCAGTACCGGCACTCACCCCCCTTCCTGCCCTCCGTGCCCCCCCTTCAGTACCGGCCACTTCCCCCCCTTCCTGCCCTCCGCGCCCCCCCTTCAGTACCAGGAACCCCCCCTTCCTGCCCTCTGCCCCCCCTTCAATACCGGACACTTCCACCCCCTTCCTGCCCTCCGTGCCCCCCCTTCAATACCGGACACTTCCATCCCCGTCCTGCCCTCCGCCCCCCTTCAATACCGGACACTTCCCCCCCTTCCTGCCCTCTGCCCCCCTTTAATACTGGACACTTCCACCCCCTTCCTGCCCTCTGCCCCTCCCCTTCAATACCGGACACTTCCACCCCCTTCCTGTCCCCCACCCCCTCTTCAATACCAGACACTTCCACCCCCTTCCTGCCCTCCGCCCCACCCTTCAATACCGAACACTTCCACCCCCATTCCTGCCCTCCGCCCCCCCTTTAATACCGGACACTTCCACCCCCATTCCTGCCCTCCGCCCCCCCTTCAATACCGGACACTTTCACCCCCTTCCTGCCCTCCGCCCCCCCATTCAATACCGGACACTTCCACCCCCTTCCTGCCCTCCGCCCTTCCCTTCAATACCGGACATTTCCACCCCCTTCCTGCCCTCCGCCCCCCTTCGATACCGGACACTTCCACCCCCTTCCTGCTCTCCTCCCTCCCCCCTTCAATAACGGACACTTTCACCCCCTTCCTGCCCTCCGCCCCCCCCTTCAATACCGGACACTTCCACCCCCCTTCCTGCCCTCCGCCCCCCCTTAAATACCGGACACTTCCACCCCCTTCCTGCCCTCCGCCCCCCCTTCATTACCGGACACTTTCACCCCCTTCCTGCCCTCTGCCCCTCCCCTTCAATACCGGATACTTCCACCCCCCTTCCTGCCCTCCGCCCCCCCTTCAATACCGGACACTTCCACCCCCTTCCTGCCCAGGCCAATTCTCAACTTTCAGTGCTCTCACACTTTGAATGACAATTACTCAGTCATGTAACATTGTACACATAGGACATTTTTATCATTTTTTTCACATAATTAGAGCTTTCTTTTGGTGGCATTTATTCACCATTGGGGTTTTTATTTTTTGCGAAAGAAGCAGAAAAAAAACCCTTTTCTTCATTTTTGTTATACAATTTTGCAGAAAAGTAATTTTTCTTCTTCACCGATGGTCACTGATGAGGCTGCACTGATGGGCACTGATGAGGCTGCACTGATGGTCGCTGATAGGCTGCACTTATGGGCACTGATACACTGCACTAATGGGCACTGATAGGCTGCATGGATGGGCAATAATGGGCACTGATGAGGCTGCACTAATGGGCACTGATTGGTATTGAAGAGGCTGCACTGATGGGCACCGATAGGCTGCACTAATGGGCACTGATTGGCACTGATGAGGCTGTACTAATTGGCACTGATGAGGCTGCACTGATGGGCACTGATAGGCTGCACTTATAGACACCAATACACTGCACTAATGGGTACTGATGAGGCAGCACTGATGGTCACCGATAGGCTGCACTGATGGGGCTTCACTAATGGGCACTGATTGGCATTGATGAGGCTGCACTGATTGGCACTGATGGGGCTGCACTAATGGGCACTCATAAGGCGCACTGATGGCAACTGATTAGGCTGCACTGATAAGACGGCACTGATGGGCACTGATGGGGCTGCACTAATGGGTACTGTTAAGGCGCACTGATGGCAATTGATTAGGCTGCACTGATAAGACGGCACTGACATGTTGCACAGGTGATCAGTGTAAATGTCTCCTGTAACTGGAAATCCGGTTATCAGCTTTCCTTTTCTAGGACACTGCCAGCGCTGAGCAAAGGAAATGCTGATAACCAGCTGTTTGGACACTGATAATCACATGGTAAAGAGCCATTGTCATTGGCTCTTTACCCTGATTGGGGGTACTCGGACACAGCTCATCCCTGATCACAATGCTGCATACCCCCGGTGGCACACACGAGCAGCGCACGTGAAGGGCGTCATATGGCGTCCAGTCAGGATGGTAAAGCCCCCTCCGGGACGTCTTTCTGCTGTAGGCCGGCCGGGAAAGTGTTAAAGGGGAACTGTCTTTTTAGAAACGCAGATACCTCCACTTCTGAATTGCTTTTAATGGAATGGGAAGAGAAAGAAGCATTCTAGTCAAATATTACCTATAACAAAACCTTCTCCCACCCCCATTCTCAGACTATTCTAACTACCCTGTAATGTCCATTCTACCCTATTCTGAGGGCTCGCCGGTCCTGTCACATGATCAGCTCCCAGCGCAGGTTTCAATGCAGAAGAGGGACAGCCGTCAACGGATGTCACACGGTAAGCCTATGAATGACGTCATCACGCCGGCTCTGCTGCCGTTGTCGGCAATCTCTCCACTTCAATGAAAGGAAAATCTGGGTGGCTGCACACCGAACTGGGATCCAAATGCCATTATTCGCATAAAACCATAAAGAACATGAAGAACACTACACGTACAAGCAAGGGAAGAACAACTTACGCGTTTCACACACAAATTGTGCTATGATAAAGCACAATTCCAGAACTGTCCTCCTCCTGAACACTTAAGGACTAGGAGCTCTCAGTCCCTTGGAAAGTAGCACAAAGCGTTGTAGGCTGCATTCCGGAGTATCTCCATTCCCCTGTAGACCCTGATCCCAGCTCTACCAACTGCAGGAAATACCAGCCCACCCAGCTGCCTCTTCACCAGCCTGCCGACTTCTCTGGAGATCTCCCAGGGTAAGGTAAATATAAGATTAAGCACATCTTCCAGATAGACCTGCTACATGTGGCAGTCTTTCCCCTTGGGGTGTACCCCTGACTCTACTGATGCACTCACACTGTCCTCCTCCTTGCTCCCAATGTCTCTAAGAAAGGATTCCTTCCAAGCCAGCCTGAGCTCCAGCCCTAGGTAGAGCCCCCTCCCTGGCAGGGTTTCCCCTCAAGGGCCTTCTCAGCGTTCCATCTCCATCTTCCACCCGACCCCCCCCCCCCAGCCCACATGATTTCTCCATATTTAAGGAGTGGCTCGGCCACCATGTCAGGTCCACTGGCTGAAGATTGGCTAAGCTCTCCTAAGTGTGCTGATCAAACCTCCTGGCCTCCACCCTCCAGTTTCGAGAAATTTCTTCAAACTTCCAGAACCGGGGTGGGGGGGGGGGGGGCACCAGAGACCTTCCTATATGAGTCATCCAGCCTGACCTAAAGCAAACCAATGACCCAAATAATATTCACACGCTAAACATAAGCCCAAATGTAAATGTTCCTGCACCCACGTTAGTAACACACTAGAGGGTGCTATAGTTAGATAAATGACAATGAATTTCTGGGGTAACAGGATCCCCCCTTCTTCAGGGCTTAGATGAGGGATTTCTTCATTGCAGCTGATAATGTTCAGAGCATATTTGTGTTTCTGTTTGTTCTTTTTAACTCCTTTAGATCCGCGCTATGGCTGAATGACGGCTACAGCGCGGATCTGCTTTGTGGGGAGGGCGTCAATAGACATCCTCCTCTTTGCAAGAAGCTGGCCGCACCCCCTGCAGGGCGCACGTGGCACGCGCTGTGAACACCCGACCCCTTACCACGTGATCAGCTGTCAGCCAAATGACAGCTGATCACGTGATGTAAACAGAGGATCGATCGGTAATCGTTTTTTTTTTTTCTTCTCATGCTGACAGCGAGAGGAGAAAAAAAAGCCAATCACCGGCTCTTGTTGAAGGGACATCAGTCCCGAGCAGGGAGAGGCGAAGCCACCTCATATGTGCCCACCAATCAGTGCCAACAAGTATGTCAGTGCCACCTACCAATGCCCACCAGTGGTGCCTCATCAGTGCCACCTACAAGTGCCGATCAGTGCCCATCACTGCCAGCTATCAGTGCCCATCACTGCCAGCTATCAGTGCCCATCACTGCCAGCTATCAGTGCCACCTATTAGTGCCCTTTAGTGCCACCTATCAGTGCCACCCATCACTGCCCCCCAGTGCTGTCTATTAGTGCCCATTAGTGCCGCCTTATCAGTGCCCATCACTGCCAGCTATCAGTGCCCATCACTGCCAGCTATCAGTGCCCATCACTGCCAGCTATCAGTGCCACCTATTAGTGCCCTTTAGTGCCACCTATCAGTGCCACCCATCACTGCCCACCAGTGCCGCCTATTAGTGCCCATTAGTGCCGCCTTATCAGTGCCCATCAGTGTAGCCTCATCAGCGTAGATCAATGAAGGAGAAAAATTACCTGTTTGCAAAAATTATTAACAAAATATAATAGGGTTTTGTATTTTTTTTTTTTTTTATTCGCTATTTTTAATTAAAAAAAAAAAACAAAAAAAAAACGAGGTGATCAAATACCACCAAAGAAATCTCTATTTGTGGGAAAAAAATGATAAAAATCTCCTATGTGTACAGTGTTGTATGACCGCGTAATTGTCATTCAAAGAGTGACAGCGCTGAAAGCTGATAATTGGTCTGGGCAGGAGGGGGGTTTAGGTGCCCGGTAAGGAAGTGGTTAATTTAGTGACATGTGGAGGCAACAATCCAGTGAACATAACTGAGACCCTGAAGAAGGGCCATTCTGTTGCCCCTGAAATTTGTTGGCGTTTTAATCACTTGCTGACCAGCCGTCGTCATTGTACGTCGGCTCGGGAACTCTAGCTTGTGGGCACCCTGGCCAGCCAGGGCGCCAATCAGTGAGTGGGGCAGACTCGATGTCCGCCGTCCACCCGTGATTGTTCCCCGCACTGACAGAACGGGGATCCGCCTGTGTAAACAAGGCAGACCTCCTTTCTGACCGGGTAGATCACACAGATCCTGTCTTTATGCTATGCAGGAAGACGGATCTGGGTGTTTCCCCAGGCAGCCCATCCCCCATACAGTTAGAACACACCTACAGGGAACACATTTAACCCCTTGATCGCCCCTTATGTTAACCCCTTCCCTGCCAGTGTCATGAGTACAATAACAGTGCATATTTTTTAGCACTGATTACTGTAATAATGTCGCTGCTTCCCAAAAAACGGTGTAAAAAATGACGGTTAGGTGTCCGGTCTGTCCGCCGCAATGTCGCAGTCTCGCTAAAAATCTCAGATCACCGCCATTACTGGTAAAATAAATAGATAAAAATGCCATAAATCTTTCCCCTATTTTGTAGACGCTATAACTTTTGCGCAAACCAATCAATACAGTAAACGCTTATTGCCGTTTTTTTACCAAAAGTATGTAGAAGAATACATATCGGCCTAAACTGAGGAAGAAATTCATTTTTTTATATTTTTTTGGGGGGGGATATTTATTATAGCAAAAAGTAAAAAATATGGAGTTTTTTTTCAAAGCTGTCGCTCTTTTTTTGTTTATAGCGCAAAAAATAAAAGCCGCAGAGGCGATCAAATACCACCAAAAGAAATCTCTATTTGTGGGGAAAAAATTACGTCAATTTAGTTTGGGTGCAACTTCGCACGACTGCGCCATTGTCAGTTAAAGTGA
This sequence comes from Lithobates clamitans, assembly GCA_037952925.1. NCBI lineage: Eukaryota > Metazoa > Chordata > Amphibia > Anura > Ranidae > Lithobates > Lithobates clamitans. The sequence goes on along the minus strand of JBBGZY010001055.1, from coordinate 653,210 downwards.
CGCAGCGCCGAATCGCAAAAAATGGTCATTAAGGGGGAAAAATCTTCCGGTCCTTAAGTGGTTAATTGATAATTAAGGACAATATTGTGTGCCTATCCAATCACTGGAGATTTCTAATAAAGGCAATCTCGGGAGATGACATTGGTGTGTGAGTGGGGCCGCTGTCCACTTTGGAAGAGGGCGCTCCATGGAGCGGGGAGAACACCGGCTGCATCTCCGGAGGATCAGATTCCAGGCATTCGGAAGAAAAGAGCTGAAGGGGTTTTCCCAGCAGGGTGACGGATTGCAGAAGACAAACGCCAGGATGGGGGTTGGAGTTCCCCAGCAGGCGCGCTGCGTCCGTTTAAATGAAAGCGATTCATGTTTGACTGGAGTGGACCTCGAAGTCTCGGAGAATCCCTCAGCGCACTTCCCTGCCAGGAATCTCACCGACGTTCCAGCAGCGTTGCCGGTTGTTAGTAATTAATCTACTGGTTGGGCGCTGACGGTGTCACACCACGCTCCGGCGCCCGCAAGATCTTCCAGAGCAATCATGAAGTCAGCAGCCCTTCCAGTAAATATTGTCAGTGAGGAGCGGATATCCTTCTACGCTGTTTATGTTTTCACTAATGAGGAACGACTCTTTCATTACTCAGACGTATTCATGTACTTCTTACTCGTCTTTGTTCTGTGCGGGTGACGCGCGGATCTCGGAATCTTCGGTGCATCTCATACTTTGTCACAATGTTCTCAAAAATGTATCAAATGTAATCCGCACATAAAACAGAGTTTAGTTCACAAGCCAAAATCAAACCCGGAGATCCGGATCACAGCTCACAAAAAAGAACAAAACATTTCTTGCTTTTTTTTGCTGTTTTAAAAAATCTTTTTTTAGAAAATTGAAATATCAATTAATACCTTTCACTCGTAGATTTGTTTCCTGCTTTCCGGCCCCAGTGGGTCCTCTGGCTTCCCCCTTTAGGGTTGGTGTTGTGTGGGTGTAGGGGAGCTGGACCAGCACGTACGGGCCAGGCATTCTCCTGTTCCTGAGGTATGCCTTTATGTTGAACTCTTTGGCTCAAGCAGCCGTTCTTGGCACCTCCATGTTTTTGATCGGCAACAATTGTCATTCCAGTCTATGTAAGTGCTTTTCCCTCCATCATTTTCCCACCATTTTCTGCCCGTCTTTCTATATTTGGATGTACAATGTGTTATATATTTGCATATTTATGTTATCATTCTGTCTATTCTAATGTAGAATACTGATTTTCTTGTTTAAACCCTGAAGAAGGAGAACATCATTCTCACTCCGAAACGCGTTGGGATCCAAGAAATATTAGCTTGCTATATGTACTCCGTTTTGCACGACAACACTGCAATGTTCAATTTAAATGTGCTTTTTATTAAATGTTTTGTATTTTTCATACTTTAACCTCCCTGGCGGGATGATTATTTCAGATTTTAGGTGCTGAAAGCGGTACAATTATCTTGCACAGAAATTTGACGTTTTATATTGTAGGCCTTTAATTCTTAGGAATAATTCACTTAAATCTGTCCAAACAACGAGTCTAGTAGACATCCCGGGTATGATAAAGTTTGAAAAACAAAATCAAAAATTATAATATAATAAATAACAATAAATAATTATAATAAATAATAATATAAAAATAATAAAAATTATTCAATAATGTAATCAAATCAAAAACACTGAAATTTGCTCAGTTGCAGAATTGTCGCTTTCGTTACTTTTAGTGTTTGATGACGGATTTCCCCACAAATCACTATCGCTTAATTCTGCGAGTGATTCTAATTTATTATCGCTGTTTTCTAGCTGGTCTAAAACCACTTTTGATGTAAAGAGACAGTTTTGGTTGCTATGGACAATCTCCAGTTTCCAGGCAGAAAGAACAGTTTTTATAATATAAAACTGCATGCAGGACACTGGGCAGACCACTAGGGACAAAGGGGATGTGTCATTATTTGATACAGTACTGTAATCTGTAAGATATAAGATATATATAATGTACTGTATCTATACTGTGTGTTTCACTTTTTGAATTTGGCGCCGAACTCTGTCCCCGTGCGTCGCAACACTCGCAGGGAACGGAGCTCAGTACTGTGAATAGAACGAGACACGGCGGCTCGCCGATCACAGCGGAGAGACATCGCAGGATCCAGGGGACAAGGTAAGTATCCTCTACAAGGATCCTGCGATGCAAGCCCGAGTCTGGCTCGGGGTTACCGCTTTTGGTTTTGAAAATCCACCCCGAGCCAGACTCGGGAATACCGCTAGGGGGGTTAATAAGTATTTTATCATATCATAATATTCTTTACTATCTTTGTGCCTTTAAAGTCCACCACCAGGGGATTTTGTTTTATTTCTTGGGATCACAGGTCAGAGCGAGTCGGGGGGTCGGTAACTGGAAATCAAGAATCAGGAGCACAGGGGAGCTGACGACAGTCCGGCAATGCACAGGTCTCAGCAACAGGTTTATATGGGGCAGGAGACACCAGCATCGGTCACGTTGTGCGTGTGCCCTTGCGCCTGCTCGCTCCTGTTCGCGCCCTCACACAAATGCGTGCGCCCGATGCAGCCATGATGGCCATTGGCAAGATTGCCAGTTCTTCGAACATTTCCCTGACAATGAGCTTGTGCTGAAAATGAGACAGATGAATAAAAATGTGCAGAGGAAAAGACCCGGCGTAGTTGCCAATACTTTACATGGTCATGCATGCAGAATTGCTGGATGATCTTCAGCTACCAGTACTCCTTGCTAATGTGTTCGCTTTTTTTGAATCACCTGTTGCCGATCCAGTTTGCACTGTGTCTCTCCCTCCATCAGCTAAAAGCCGGCTGCCCCGATCCCTCCCACGGCTTTCAGCTGCTGGAGGGAGAGACACGGATACAGCGCATCATTCTGGAATTGTCCTCTCGTCTCACCACACCTATCCCCCTCCCCCCCTGTGCTGCCCACATCTGATTTCCCCTGTGTGCCCGGGCCCCCTCTCGCCCCCCCCAACAACAATGCCAGCTTTCCTCTCCCTCCGGCTGCTGCGGGTTCACAGGTGGATGGAGAGTGGGGGAAGGGGCGGTAGATATGTCATTTACTGGTCCCTTCCTTTTCTGGATTGGACACAGAGAGTGATTGATACCAATCGGTCCTGTGTCCATTAATAACTAAGCATAGTAAACTGTGTTTACTATGCTTCAGTTTGTGAAGGAACTGGAGCCGCTGTCTCCTTCATCTTCAGTGCACCTGAGGCTGCAGAGAAAGGAACTGAATAATTAGTGTCCTCAATTCCTTTCTCTGTCCCAAAGGTGAGATATCAAGGGTGTATTTAGACCCCTGATATTTAATTCAAGCCCCCCCCCCCCCCCCCATTCCCCCTCAACAGCATTGTAAAAAACAAATTGTAAAAAATAATTTATAAAGTTAAAAAAATAATTGTCAGGTAGGCTGTACAGGGCCCCGTGATTTCTAAGGCAGCCCTGAGTATGGTGAAGACCCTTTTCTGTTCCAGGATGACTTCACCCCTCAGCACAAAGCCAGCTCCATAATAACAGTTTGGTGTGGAGGAACTCAAGTGGCCTTCACGGAGCATGAACATGTTTGGGATGAATTGGATCTCCGATGGTGAGCCAGGTCTTCCCATCCAACATCAGCACCAACTTCCCATCCAACATCCAGCACCATCACCAACGCCAGCATGTCTTCGATCTTCGAAGGTGCATTGAAGTAGCATCCAAAATAATAGAATAGAATGATCACATCACAGGAGACTGGTAACATCGTAGATCAAAGCATAGATCTTCAGCACACAATGGATCCTCAAAGTAGCATCCGAACATTTATTTGAATAACCAAATCACTGCAGAAAATGCAGTAAAGGTGCAATGTTTCGGGGCCACACAAGCCCCCTTTATCAGGCTGCAATCACATGCCTGACAAATGGGGCTTGTGTGGCCCCGAAAACCACGGACCTTTACTGCGGTGATGTGGTTTTTCTCAATGGTTGGATGCTACTTTGAAGATCCATAGTGTGCTGGCAATATATGATTTAATCTATGGTTGCTTTTACTGGTTTCCAGCAGGTATTTTCTTCAGCACCCGCCTGCTGTCTGCCATTTCCAGGAATGTGTGCAATGGGAATATTCTATATGATTATATATATTATATATGACCTCTCAAATGGGCACAAATTCCCAGATTCAGGTTCATTCTGCTGATGAGCTTTTCTTTACATCACCTCTGTGAGTGTTTTTTTTTATCCTGTTTTGTTCCTAATAAACCCCTTGCTGCTACATTTCGAGGCTCTTTCCTTCTTTGTTCTTTGCCCTTAGAGCTTTCTCCACTCTTCGAAAAAGCTGCCCAAGTGTCTGGATACTCCCTCCTTTAGCTGATGATGGGACATTCCTGTATGGCTGTATGGTAGACCCTTACCATTGATGTGCCCTTCTGCATTCATTTTTGAATTATCCCTCCTAAACTCCAGAAACTTCTTCTAGAAGCAGGGGGAAGCAATCAAACTCTCAGCCTGCGAAGCACTGAACAGACCAGACCAAACAATTACTGCTCTCCTGGTTACAGCAGAAGCCAAAAACGAAATTTACCTAACAGCCTACCTAGGAGTCTTCTACATAGTATCCCTCCTTTATGTATGTTCCTTCTCCGAGATTCTGGAGCATTTTTAAGAGTAAATGTACTGTCCACCTATGGGACCTCTCTCGCAGAACTGGTAAAGTCAATTCAGCCTTAAAGTTCAACTCCATTTAAAACATTTTTAGTTTTGGATACAGCAGTGTTCCCTCACTTCCCTTCACAAAAAAGTTTAGCTAAATATACATTTTTAAAGGCTGATGTTGTTGACTAGTTTCTAAAGGTGAAGTCTCTGGGGTCTGTCAACCTTATCCTTCCATCAATACTTAATGAGTCCCTGACCTAGAACAAGCATGCAGCCAGTAAAGTGTCAGGATACCTGAGATGCAGACGCTTGTTCCAGGTCACTGGCTTAACAAGTACTGTATAAGCGTGACATCCCTGAAATCTATACCTGTGGGAAAACGTGAGCAATGGCTGGTTTATTGCCAGATATGACCTATACTCATATGGGACCTACGTCAAATAAAAACACTGCTCATGGTCTGGCCCCATACAAGCAGACCAGGGCGTAAAGGGTGGAGTAGACGGCTCATTAGGACACAGCTCTGCCTCCGAGATAAGTGAGAAGCCGGGGTGGGAGGTGTTAGTGTAGAATAATTCAAGAGCAGTGTGGAGGAGGGTTAAAGGAGTCGTCCTTTAATAAGGTTACATACATTGAGTTGGTCACAGGCCCCTGTACTTAACAATAAAATGGTCGGTGGATGGATGGTTGGATTCTCTAAAAATATAAAATGGGAAAAGTTTGAGTTTCTGATATGCTTTGCTGGTGTGCGGTTTTTTGGTTGCCTTTCATGAGCTGGAATACTTTCTTGGCAGAACCTGGAGAAAACTATTTAGTGAGGCTGATTTGATGGAGGATGGATGGACGTCTGGGCTCCCAGATGCCTCCTCCTCATGTCCTCGGCAAGGTAAAACAATTTATTTGTATTTTTCATTGTCTAATTCCCTCGGCCTGGCAGATGCTGGATTCATTTCCATTGTAAACTCCAGGTACTTAGAGTTCTCCATGTTACTCTTCTACTGGGTCCCATCCAACAGCCCCATTAGATGCTTGGTTGAGATCAAGTGATTAATACCAGGTTTTCTATTTTCTTAATAAAAGAAACAATGATTGAGATCTGTTTTCATGTCCGGGATGGGAGAGGAGAAACTTTGGGAGTTAGTGTCCCTCACTGATGAGCATTTGGAGCACAATAGCAAATGTAAAGGAAAGAAAGGCGTCTCTAAGTGCAACATTAAAAGATTGAATTAAGTGCACAAGGGGTTTAAAGCACTTACAAGATTGTGGAATGTTAAAAGCATGTAACATGGAGTCCTCATCTGTTTTCTTGGTCCATCCTCTGTCCACGAATGGAGAGTAGGGTAGAGCCGTCCAGCAGCAGTCAGTTTTCTTCCATGCGTGCGGGAGCAAGGAGGCCTGTGTTCCGGGTACATGCTGGAATGCACGGGGCCGATGGCCTCAGTGAGGGGTAGTGGGTGGTAACGCGTTTCGGAGCATGCGAAGCACAGTAGCAGGACCTGGACCTTATCCTCTAGGGCCCTCTGGTCACACAGCTGGCACAGACCAACCTCCCTCACTGACTGTTTTATATTGTATCAATAAAAGAAAGATTGAGATCTGTTTTCAGGTCCAGGATGGGAGAGGAGAGACTTGGAGAGTGAGTGTTCCTCACTGATGAGCATTTTTAAGCACAGTAGAAGGACCTGGACCTCATCCTCCAGGCTCCCCTGGTCACTCAGTTGGCACAGACCTTCCTCCCTAGGTTTGTAGGTCTGCCTGTGTTGTCCCAATTCCCAGGCTGTGGGCACTCAATCTGCACAGGAACTGGATGTGTCTTTGAGGTCTTGTCAAATCTTCAGGTATGAGGCCAGGTTGTGGTTTCCCTGATAATATCTGGCAGTTTATCGTTTTCTTCCTCCTGGGAGTTTATCATTTTCTTCCTCCGCTCCCTGACCTATTTATTTTTGGATTGGATTTTGTGCATTTTTTTGTTAAGCTGATGAATTGTGGTGAGGTGCACAGTTTTATGGTGGGATGTGTTGGAGCTTCTGTGTAAGTGTCCGGTATGATAGTGTCCTCTTCTGTACATGAAATGTGCCCAGCCAACAAGCCCTCTATGAGGTGCTTCCATTGATGCAGGGGATGTGCATACAGAGTCCTGCGGGAAATATTTCTGCTGGCTCTGGCTGGTTGTGGTAGGTGACGGGACCCCATACTTCACCACCATGGTGGAAAATTGGGGTGCTAACACTGCCAGATTGATGGTGTCACCCCCCCCCCCCCCCACACACACACACCTATTTCTCTCTCCCCTCTCTCTCTTTCATCTCCCAACCTTTATCTCTTTTCTCCTTTCTCTCGCTTTCTCTCTGAATCTATCTCTGACTCTTTATCTACTGTCCACTCTCCCTCCCTTCCCCATCTTCTCTTGCCTTCTCTTCTCCTTCCCCTCTTTTCGTCCCCCCCCCCCCGCCTTATCCTTCCCTTCTCCTTCTTTCTCTCAGTCATTCCCTTTCATACTATTTCCCTCTCCTCTCCCTTATCTATCTATCTATCTATCTATCTATCTATCTATCTATCTATCTATCTATCTATCTATCTATCTATCTATCTATCTATCTTTCCTCTCTCTCTCCCATTCTCTCCCCCTCCTGCTCTCAAATTCATATCTTTTCTCCCCCCTCTCCTTTTTTCTTTCCCTCTCTCTATTTGGTTTTTCTCCTCTCTCTTTCTCTCTCCCTCCCTTTTTCTTTATCTCTCTCCACCCATCCTTTCACTCTCTCTATGCATCTATCAGTCTCTCCCTAATCCTGTCTCTCTACCCCCACTCTTTTCTCTCTCTCTCTCTCTCTCTCCTCTCCTACTCTCTCGTTCTCTCTCTCTCCCTTTTTCTTTCTTGCTCCCCCATTGTCTCCCCCTTCCGCTCTCAAATTAAAATTCCCCCCCCCTTTTCTCTCCCCTCTTTCTCTCTGTTTCTTTCTTTTTTCTCCTCTCTCTCCCCCACCCCTTCTTTTTTCTCTCTATCTATCCATCTATCAGTCTCTCCCTAATCCTCTCTGTTCTCCTCCAATCCTTTCTCTTTTTCTGTTTCTTTCTCCCCCTATCCTTTCTCCCTCTCTCTCACTCTTGCCCCCACTCCTTTCTCTTTCTCTCCTCTCTCTCTCTCTCTCTTTCTCTCGCTCTCCTCTCTCACTCTTTTTCTCTCTTTCTCTCACTCTCCTTCTCTCTCTCTCTTTCTCTCACTCTCCTCTCTCCTCTCTCACTCTCTTTCTTTTTCTCCCTTTCTCTCGCTCTCCTCTCTCACTCTCTTTCTTTCTCTCACTCTCCTCTCTCACTCTCTTTCTTTTTCTCTCTTTCTCTCGCTCTCCTCTCTCACTCTCTTTCTTTCTCTCGTTCTCCTCTCTCACTCTCTTTCTTTCTCTCGCTCTCCTCTCTCACTCTCTTTTGATCTCGCTCTCCTCTCTCACTCTCTTTCTTTTTCTCTCTTTCTCTCGCTCTCCTCTCTCACTCTCTTTCTTTCTCTCACTCTCCTCTTTCACTCTCTTTCTTTCTCTCTCTTTCTCCCCCCATCTTTTTTCTCTCTCTCTATCTATCAGTCCTTCCCTAATCCTCTCCCCCATCCTCTTCCTCATCCTCCCCCACCCTTCTGGTAGTGTTGCATTGGATCATTCATTAGAGATATCCGTTCAGTAAATGAGGATGGAAGGGTCACCTCGCCATCACTTCACTCTCAGCAATTTCATGCAAATGCACGTTTGCCCGGAGACAGCGGGAGAACATGAAAATATTAATTACCACTCGCCGATCTCTGGGACGGCCGTCTCATCAATAAACGTCCACTCCGCGCCGGACAGAAAGTCAAACTTCTCGGCAGGAATGAAATGATCGCAGCCAAGGGCAGGCGCTCCGTGTCATTAATACCCCGGAGTCACTTCCTGCTGATAGTGGGGGCAATTCTTATGTGGAAGAGATGATTGTGTTTACTTTCTAACGGCTCAGATTATGCAAAGAGCATTTTAATGATGTGTCCAAAAATCAGACATTGCAGGACACGTGTGGGGGTCATTTCCTAAAAAGGGGGGATGGGAAGTATGAATGCATCAACACATTGATCTTCCTCTCCTTTATTGCCATCTCTCCCTTCATAAAATGTCCAAGTCTACAAATACAGAACAAAGGAACCCACTAGTGCCAACGTTTAAAGTGGACCTCCCATAAACTTTACAAGTTTGTGTCCACAGATTCCTGATGTCACAATATACATCATTGCACAACCGTCCTTGAGCACCAGTCAGTGACTTTGCCTAGGCTGAGATGATATCAATCTGCTGCATGCCGGAGGAAGCTTTCCTCAGTCTCCTCCTTCCCAGTGGTCAGACTGCAACATTGTAACTTTGTAGCATGTCGCAAGGTGTTGCAGCGTACACACGGGTGGACTTTTCGACCGGGCTGGTCCAACGGTCTATCTGATGGACTTCCAATGGACTTTCCCAACGAACGGACTTGCCTACACACGATCACACCAAAGTCCGATGGATTCGTACGTGATGACGTACGACCGGACTAAAATAAGGAAGTTGATAGCCAGTAGCTAATAGCTGCCCTAGTGTCGGTTTTTGTGCATCAAACTAGCATACAGACGAATGGACTTTACGACCGGACTCGAGTCCGTTGGAAAGATTTGAAACATGTTCCAAATCTAAAGTCCATCAGATTTTTGACAAAAAAGTCAGCTGCAGGTCCGATGGAGCCCACACACAGTCGAATTGTCCGCCGGATTTGGTCCGTCTGACCAGTCCGGTCGAAAAGTCCGCCCGTGTGTACGCGGCACAAGAGGCTACAGCAGAGGGCTGATCTGTGTCAGACATTTGTGAACCCAGCCAAGAACTGTAAGGCCACCAGGATTTACATGGTCGTGTCATCTGTGAACCCTTACCTCACTGCAAGCAGTAGAAGGTGACTCTGGATAATGTCTGTACAAAGATAGTTCTGTGCTTCTGGAAAGGTAAACAGCTAAATACACCTGTTGAAATCCACTTATGTGTTCTGTCTCATCGGCTGGAGGAGATGTAACTCTGTCTGCCCATTTTTGGAGATCCGTAAACCCCTGCCAGACAGCACAGCCAGAGGTGATAGCACTTTCTCAGTTAGAACTAAGGAGTACCAGGGTGTCACGTCCCCTCACCCAGCCCGCTGATTTGACAGTCGTTCTGCTCACTCCTTTTGTCAGCACACGTTTATGTCGAAGGATCTGGATGATTCCCGGTGGTGTGTTCACAATGCATCAGGCCGGCCGCTCAGCACAGGACTCCGCAGCAAGTGGTGATAATTAGAGTAGCCGCGTCTATGACGTCGGGGATTTCCGGCCTCCGGGGGTAAAGGCCAGGTATGGTGCATACATAGTCACATTGGTCCAAGCTGGTCCAATGTAACTATACACAAAATATCCATACCTGGAAGTCTTTAAATATTGTATGTCATTGGAAAAGTTTAGTTATATGTGTTCAAAAGGTACAAATTGTTGGATCCTACAAATTGGTTGATCCTGCCAGAAATTCAGAGCTGTACTTTGTCATCCGCTTTCCTAGTTCTTATCCTGGACCACAGGATGATTAGCTGTTATGTTGTAGAGATCTGAGAGTGGGAGTGGTTGAGTAGCAAGAGACACTGGGCAGGGCTGACACCATTCAGTCCACAAACATTCTGTGTGTTGTCAGCCTACAACAGGACCTGCACCAGCTGAGTGCGTTTCTGGCAGAGGAACTGATATTTTTCTATACTTGCAAAGTCTTTAACCCTTTTGCTGTTGTCAGCAAGATGTAGCAGCAGCCTGAAAACTGACTTCTAGCTGCTTTCTAGTGGTGCGTGCGCCACCCGTGTCAACCATGTATCCCGGGATCACCTGTCCCTCCTGATTGCCTAGGACGGCCATGGTGGGTGTAGGTGGGGAGAGCGGAGGCAGATCAGTGGAGATCATTCTCTTGTAGAATAAGCCAGTCCTGACGAACGTCCCATTAAAGGGATTGTAAAGGCAGAAGGTGCATTCTATGCATTAAGAGAAAAATAACCTTCTGCGAGCAGCAGCCCCCCTCAGCCCCCCTAATACTTACCTGAGCCCCATCTCCATCCAGCGATGTTGCAGGAGAGTCTCGGCTGCCCGGGACTCTCCCTCCTCATTGGCTGAGACTGGTGCAAGCTGCCTGCCGTGGGGACACTCAGAAGGAGGGAGGGGCCAGAGGCGCCAGCAAGGGACCCAGGAAAAAAAAGGATCCGGACTGCTCTGTGCAAAACCGCTGCACAGAGCAGGTAAGTTTAACAGGTTTGTTATTTTTAAACAAAAAAAAAACTGAGACTTTAGTATCACTTTAAGTTCTGTTTCAGCACTGTCACTCCCCACTTTGGCCGGGGAATAAGCCAATCACGCATGGTCAACTTCAATGGACTGACGTCAGGGTCTAATTGATCCTTGATGTCAGCTCCCTATGTGATAGCAATAAAGTTAAAAAAATAAAATAAATACAGTTAAAGTGAGGGTTCATTAAAAAAAAAAAATAACAAACATATCATAGTTCCCTTCACTGTGCAGCTTGTTTTACACAGAGTGGTCCCGAACATCCTCTTCTGGGGTCCCCGGCGGCTCTCACGGCTCCTCCCCACATCAGATAACCTCCTAGGAGAAGCGCTCTCCCGGGGGTTACCTTGCGGGCGCGCTCCTGAGTCCAGCATTCGGCATCCATAGTCGTCGAATGTATGACTCTGCCTCACCGCCCGGCGCCCACGTCATTGGATTTGATTGACAGCAGTGGGAGCCAATGGCTGCTCTGCTATCAATCTATCCAATCAAGAGCCGAGAAACCCCGGGCAGAGAGACAGCGCATCCCCACCGGGTCAAGTTCCAGGGCTCAGGTAAGTAGAACGGGGGGCCTGGGGGGGGTGGTCACTGCCAGGTGTTTTTTCACCTTAATGCATTCGATGCACAAAGGTTTACAACCCCTTTAAATAAAAAAAACAAAAAACCTCGATTTTAAAGCCCCCACCACCACATACACACATATGAATGTAAACTCGTGCATTGGGTGCACCTATGTATGAAAATGACAATTGTCCTACACATGTTCGGTATCTCCGCATAATGCCGCGAGTGAAAGCAATAATTCTCTGGTATTGATGGTTAATTATAAACTGATGACCTATAAAGGCTTTTAAAGAATCACCTATGGACAATGTTGGGTACTTTGTTGCCATTTCATGGATATGCACTTTTAAAGCTTGACATATTTGGTGTGCTCGGTGTAGCCTTATTTTTTATATTTTACCCAAAATATCAGTTTAATAAAGAAACACAAGTAAGACATGTGGAAAATAGTGCAGCTTTTAAGGAAGGAGGGAGAATTTGGGGGCAGTGGAAGGGGGGTTGCATGCAGAGGTCAGAGCTGAAGAGGGGTGAAAGTGAGAAGTGGATGGGGGATGCAGAGATAAGCAGCTGCGGAAGGAGGCTGAACACTGCACTCTGTGTGTAGTGCACCCCTGAACTCTGCATTCTGTGTGTAGCGCACCCCTGAATTCTGCACTCTGTGTACAGTGCACCCCTGAATTCTGTACTCTGTGTGTAGTGCACCCCTGAACTCTGCACACTGTGTGCAGTGCACCCCTGAACTCTGCACTCTGTGTGTAGTGCACCCCAGAACTCTGCACACTGTGTGTAGTGCACCCCTGAATTCTGCACTCTGTGTGTAGTGCACCCCTGAACTCTACACTCTGTGTGTAGTGCACCCATGAACTCTGCACTCTGTGTGTAGTGCACCCCTGAATTCTGCACTCTGTGTGTAGTGCACCCCTGAACTCTGCACTCTGTGTGTAGTGCACCCATGAAGTTTGCTCTGTGTGTAGTGCACCCCTGAACTCTGCACTCTGTGTGTAGTGCACCCCTGAACTCTGCACTCTGTGTGTAGTGCACCCCTGAACTCTGCACTCTGTGTGTAGTGCACCACAGAACTCTGCACTCTGTGTGTAGTGCACCCCTGAACTCTGCACTCTGTGTGTAGTGCACCCCTGAACTCTGCACTCTGTGTGTAGTGCACCACAGAACTCTGCACTCTGTGTGTAGTGCACCTCTGAACTCTGCACTCTGTGTGTAGTGCACCCCTGAACTCTGCACTCTGTGTGTAGTGCACCTATGAAGTTTGCTCTGTGTGTAGTGCACCCCTGAACTCTGCACTCTGTGCGTAGTGCACCCCTGAACTCTGCACTCTGTGTGTAGTGCACCCATGAAGTTTGCTCTGTGTGTAGTGCACCCCTGAACTCTGCACTCTGTGTGTAGTGCACCCCTGAACTCTGCACTCTGTGTGTAGTGCACCCCTGAACTCTGCACTCTGTGTGTAGTGCACCCCTGAACTCTGCACTCTGTGTGTAGTGCACCCCTGAATTCTGCACTCTGTGCGTAGTGCATGCCTGAACTCTGCACTCTGTGTGTAGTGCACCCATGAAGTTTGCTCTGTGTGTAGTGCACCCCTGAACTCTGCACTCTGTGTGTAGTGCAACCCTGAACTCTGCACTCTGTGTGTAGTGCACCCCTGAACTCTGTACTCTGCGTGTAGTGCACCCCTGAACTCTGTACTCTGCGTGTAGTGCACCCCTGAACTCTGTACTCTGTGTGTGGTGCACCCATGAACTCTGCACTCTGTGTGTAGTGCACCCAGGAACTCTGCACTCTGTGTGTAGTGCACCCCTGAACTCTGTACTCTGTGTGTAGTGCACCCCTGAACTCTGCACTCTGTGTGTAGTGCATCCCTGAACTCTGTACTCTGTGTGCCAGGGATATGCAATTAGCAGACCTCCTGTTGCAAAACTACAAGTCCCATCATGCCTCTGGGTGTCATGCTTGTGGCTGTTAGAGTCTTGCTATGCTTCTTGGAGTTCTGCAACAGCTGGAGGTCCGCTAATTGCATATCCCTGCTGTATGCAGTACACTCCTGAACTATACACTGTGTACATAGCACAATTGCAAACGTTGCACGTAGCACACCCTGGAACTCTGCACTCTGTGTGTAACATCCCCCTTCCCCCAAACTCTGCACTCTGTGTGTAACATCCCCCTTCCCCCAAACTCTGCACTCTGTGTGTAACATCCCCCTTCCCCCAAACTCTGCACTCTGTGTGTAACATCCCCCTGCCCCCAAACTCTGCACTCTGTAATTAATGCTCACTGGGTATTTAATGCCCCTTTAAGACCCTTACACTGTTAGTGAAATTTGACCACACACACTATTTGATGGATGCGGTTTGGAGGGTGTGTGTGGGGGGGGGGAAGGTTGGTTTTGGGGGGTCGTGGTTGAGTTCCTGCACCTATTTTCTGAGAAAAAAAAAGCCCTGTATATATATATATATATATATATATATATATATATATATATATATAGGGTTTGGACACATGGCCAAGCATGTCTCCAGACCTAAACCCTATTGATCATCTGTGGGACATCCTCAAACAGAAGGTGGAGGAGCGCAAGGTCTCTAACATCCACCAGCTCTGTGATGTCATCATGGAGGAGGGGAAGAGGACTCCAGTGACAACCTGTGAAGATCTGGTGACCTCCATGCCCAAGAGGGTTAAGGCAGTGCTGGAAAATAATGGTGGCCACACAAAATATTGACACTTTGGGCCCAATCTGGACATTTTCACTGAGGAGTGTACTTACTTTTGTCAGATACTGTATATATATATATATATATATATATATATATATATATATATATATATATATACACATTAATTTTTTTTTCTGAAAGCAGAGACCCTGAAGAATAAAATGGTGGTTGTTGCAATTTTTTTTGCAATGTGAAATTAGCGCAGATGTTTATCACTCATATTTCCAGTAACAAATACATTAAAGTTATTTTAGTACACACAAACACAACATAATACTCATTTGTTTCTATTTATATTATATCTATATATATGTTTGGGAGTTTTAACAAATCTTCCGGGCTGGAATGTTCATTTTACTATGTGTTCGGTCAATAACGTTGTGCCAATATGGCCACTTGGGCACATAAGGTCAAGACGTCATTATCATCCCCGCCCCCCCCCCCCCCCTTGTTATGTGCGGTTGTAGGGTGGAGAGTTCCCCATCTGCTGTTGATGTAGCTGGCGGCCTAATATCAAGTGACAATTTCCTACGGGTTCGGCCCAAACCTTCGCTCATTACTATTTCAGGGTCGCACTACAATTTATTTTTATATAATTGTTCCTTGACCTACATCTTAAAAACCAAAATGGCACCAAAGTGGAGAACCTGAGTGACGGCCGGGAGAGTAAGTTACAAAGGCGTCTTCGCAGCGAGCCGCTAACATCAACAATATACCCGGAATGTACCGTTTATTCAAGATGGTGCCTTAAAAAAAAAGGGAAACCGGCGCAGTATGAATGTCATTTAATATCGATCATCCTCTGGCTGCACCCTCGCCGATACGCCGGCACCACCACATGGCATTTCAGGCTGCTTATTGTTTTGTGGATCCGTGTGATCTATTCTCATTCCGCACGCGGCGCCCTGTCCGCCGTGTCCGCCGCGTCCGCCGTGTCCGTCGTTAAATCTGCCAGCGGGGACGGCTGTTTTATGTTACAAAAGTTTCATAATCAGCTTCATTTCTGGCGAACGTTACGGCTCCCGATCGGAGCATTAGCGCAAATTTATGTCGGCAATAACAGCAAAGCAACGCTGCCAGAATACGAGGCTACAATATTGTTGTTGTGTTTTTATTTTTTTATTTATTTTTTTGCTTTTTTTTTTTTAAATTCCGCTCTGCAGGGTAAACTGACCAGATGACAGCAAGAGCCGCTAACGGCGAGAAAATGTGTTCCAATAAAGCAAAAGAAAAACAGGAGGAGAGACGAGGCCAATTCAGAGCACAGCGGCGGCGAGGAGACCATTATTTTGTCTTTTACATGCTGCGTCCAAACGCACGACCGCGGACACGGATAGACAAGGATTACCTCTTCAGAACTAGGACCGGTTTGGGGTCATAAACCGGCCATGTCTTGTGGTGCATTCTGTAAAAAAAACATAAATAAAAATGGTGCACGTCTATTGACGTATTGGCAGCCCATTCGAAATAATTAGGTTACCTTAAAGCTGAATTGCAGACAGATATAGAAGACATAATGCAGCTCTGTAATCTCATTTAGGGATCACATTTACATTTTGTGTAACCCCCATCACTGCCATTCCTCTCTTAAACATTGCTATTTTTTTTAAAATATATATAAATTACTTTATACATACCTTGTATTCTACATGACTCTATTCCTTCGGTGGCGGTCGGGAGGTCCTCAGTCCTGGACAAAGCCTCATTTATGTAATGACTTGGGATGCCCTGTCCAGGTGTTAGGCTTTAAAACGTATACTACTTACACTCACCTTCCCTGTGTTCCCCCCACCACCCAACTGTCCTGGATGGTGTTGGAGCTTAAACAGGATTAGCGAAGTGTTGCCCGACTCACGTGACCATGAAGAGCCCTGGTGTATGGCCACTAGGCCTGAGCAATATATCTATGGGAGAAGGACACATCCTCCCTCATACCTAGAAGTATCACTGATCAGCAGACCAGTCAGGTCCTGGCAATGGTCAAGGTTGGCGCCAATTGGGAGAGTAGCTAGGTCAATCTGGGTCAGCAATGGTTAGGCAATGTCATGGGTACGTTTTATGGCTCTTTGCAACAAGGGGTAGCTGGTGAGAAGACACAGAACCAGACACTTCCAGGGCTGATGTCTAAATACCCTTTGGGTCAGAGGTGCTGGCTGGGATTCTGTGAGCACCTTTAAATGTACTATCAGGGATTCTGAAAGTCCAGGTGCGTGCCATTAGAAGTCCTGGAAGGGATTCTGCAAACACCATTAGAAGTCCTAGAAGGGATTTTGCAAGTACCATTGGAAGTCCTGGAAGAGATTCTGCCAGCACCTTTGGAAGTCTTGGTAGAGATTCTACAAGCACCATTGGAATTCCTGGTAGAGATTCTGCAGGCGCCATTGGAAGTCCAAGTAGGGATTCTCCAAGCAATAATGGAAGTTATGGTAGGGATTCTGCAAGCACAAGAAGTCCTGGTGGGGACTCTAAAAATCCTGACAAGCGTCATTGGAAGTCCTGGTAGGGATTCTACAATCACCACTGGAAGTCTTGGTAGGGATTCTACAAGCATCATTGGAAGTCCTGGAAGGGATTCTGCAAGCACCATTGGAATTCCAGGTAGGGATTCTGCAACCACCATTGGAAGTCCTGGCAGGGATTCTGCAAACACCATTGAAAGTCTGGTAGGGATTCTGCAAGCACCATTGGAAGTCCTGGTCAGGAATCTCCAAGTACCTTTGGAAGCCTTGGTAGAGATTCTACAATCACCATTGTAAGTCCTGGTAGGGATTATGCAAGCACCATTGGAAATCATTGTAGGGATTCTACAATCACCATTAGAAGTCTTAGTAGAGACTCTGCAAGCACCATTGGATGCCTTGATAGGAATTCTGAAAGTCCTGATGAGCGCCATTGGAAGTCCTAGTAGGGTTTTTGCAAGCACCATTAGAAGTGTCGGTAGGTAAGCTTCAAGCACCATTGGAAGTCCTGGCAATAATTCTTCAAGTACCAATAAAAGTACTGGCAGAGATTCTGGAAGATACTGTAACATCGACACATCACATGACCAGGAATTTGGGGTAACCATTCTGGGCTTTGAGAATAATGTTTTTATGAACATGAAGATGGGTGAAGTAGGTTACATTATAGAAGACAGAAGCTTTGCTTTGTTCATATCAGTGGAGCATTACGAGGGGTTAGGCCACCAGGAAGTTTTTGAAGTTCCTCAAACTTTAGTACAGATACTTTATTTATTGCGTCAGCTTCTGTGCGGTGAGAGTGACCTCCTTGCCGATGTTCTCAGAATAAGATTGGACTATTTTAAATGAAGCTCGTCATTGTCATTTTCTGAATAGAAATTCTCCCATCCATGAAATTTTGGAAATAGAAAAACTAAAGAGCGAATTACACTGTTCAATTCCTCTCCTTCCAATCACAAATGGTCTCTTTTCTTCATGTTTTTTAAGTCCAGAACAATCTGAATACTCAGCGTCTGCCTCTCATCTGCTGATGGCCTTCCAAAAATAACAAGAAGGCAATTGTAGTTTGGATTTGTACAATTGATCCATCCCCCACATTCAGCATATAAAATGTTCTTATTCTGTATCTGAAATGTGTTTTGCTTAAGTGATGACTTTAACAGAACTTCTCCACAAGAGCCAATACATTAACCACTTCCCTACCGGGCACTCCCCTCCCCCTTCCTGCCCCCCTAATACTGGGCACTCCCCTTCCTGCCCCCCCAATACCGGGCACTCCTCTCCCCCTCCCTGTCCCCCAATACCGGGCACTCCCCTCCCCCTCCCTGCCCCCCCAATACCGGGCACTCCCCTCCCCCTTTCTGCCCCCCAATACCGGGCACTCCCCTCCCCCTTCCTGCCCCCCCAATACCGGGCACTCCCCTCCCCCTCCCTGCCCCCCCAATACCGGGCACTCCCCTCCCCCTTTCTGCCCCCCAATACCGGGCACTCCCCTCCCCCTTTCTGCCCCCCAATACGGGGCACTCCCCTCCCCCTCCCTGCCCCAATACCGGGCACTCCCCACCCCCTTCCTGCCCCCCCAATACCGGGCACTCCCCTCCCCCTTCCTGCCCCCCAATACCAGACACTCCCCTCCCCCTCCCTGCCCCCCCAATACAGGGCACTCCCCTTCCCCTTTCTGCCCCCCCAATACTGGGCACTCCCCTCCCCCTTCCTGGCCCCCACAATACCGGGCACTCCCCTCCTCCTTCCTGCCCCCCCCAATACCGGGCACTCCCTTCCCCCTTCCTGCCCCCCCAATACCGGGCAGTCCCCTCCCCCTTCCTGCCCCCCCAATACCGGGCACTCCCTTCCCCCTTCCTGCCCCCCCAATACCGGGCACTCCCTTCCCCCTTCCTGCCCCCCCAATACCGGGCACTCCCCTCCCCCTTCCTGCCCCCCCAATACCGGGCAGTCCCCTCCCCCTTCCTGCCCAGGCCAATTTTCAGCTTTCAGCGCTGTCACACTTTGAATGACAATTGCACGGTCATGTAACATTTTTATAATTTATTTGACATAAGTAGGGCTTTCTTTTGATGGTATTTATTCACACAAAAAACAAAAAAAGACCAAAAATAAAAAAAAAATAAAAAAAATGTCTTAGTTTCTGTTATAAAACTGTGTAAATAAGTAATTTTTCTCCTTCACTGATGGGCATTGATGAGGCACCACTGATGAGGAGGCACTGATGGGCATTAATGGGCACTGATAGGCTGCACTGATGAGCTGGCACTGATGGGCACTGATAGGCTGCACTGCTGGGGAACTGATAGGCTGCACTGATAAGCACTGATAGGCTGCACTGATGGGCACTGATAGGCTGCACTGATGGGTGCTCAAGAGGTGGCACTGATGAGGTGGCACTAATATGCAACACTGATAAGCTCTGATAGGCGGCACTGATGGGCACTGACTGGCATCACTGATGGCTACTGACTGGCATCACTGAAGGGCACTGTTGGAGCTGCACTGATGTTTAGTGCCCTGATTATCCGTGTAGATCTCCCCTGTGAGGAAATGCCACTGATTGGCTCTCCTCTCCTCACACACCGTCATTGTGAGGAGAGGAATGCAGATAACTGAAATTTCCTTGTTTAGATGTGATTGGACACAGGTGATCACATGGGTGGAAAGCCTCGCCATCGCCATCGATCATTGATGCACCGTGTCCTAGGGGAAAGAGCGCACCACCGATTGCTGTGCTGCCAGCCCCTGTAGGCGCGGCGAGAGTTGGATGATGTCCTATGATGTCCTCCCAGAACAAGAGAGCCACCTTCCGTCATTTCACTATACAGCGGGCGGGAGGTGGTTAAAGCCTTTTTCTGGGCAAAAAAAGATAAAAAATAAATGCCATCCCCTTTGAAATATTTTTAGAAAACAAATCTTTTTTGCCTTCTGACTTTGCTGCTTTCTCTTTTGTAAAAGGTTACAGTGTAGTTAGACCTCATGTACATTGGGCATTTGGCCCCGGTGCATGGAACTCTGGCGTTTAGCCATGGACAAAGGGTACCGGTGTGCCGTTCAGCCCTGCTGCTGGCAGCCTGTCAAACTTCATTACAGGAAGACAGCTGCTGTGGCTGGGCGGTGCACCTAATGCTGCGTACACACGATCGGAAAAACCATCCAAGATTTTTCCGAAGGAATTCCGCTCCAGCTTGGCTTGCATACACACGGGTCACACAAAAGTTCTCGGAACTTTCGACCGTCAAGAACGCGGTGACGTACAACACAACGACGAGCCGAGAAAATGATGTTCAATGCTTCCGAGCATGCGTCAAATTTTTCCGAGCATGTGTGATTTTTTGCGCATCCGAATTGCATACAGACGATCGCATTTTCGATAGGAACTTTTTCCAACCGAAAAATAGAGAACCTGCTCTCAGTCTTTTTTTGGCTGGAATTCTGCCAGCGATGGAGCATAAACACGGTCGGAATTTCTGACCAAAAGCTTAGATCTGACTTTTGCTGGCGGAATTTCTGATCGTGTGTAAGGGGCATTACAGTATGAATGTGACAGTTCTCCGAACCTTGGCTCATCCATAATCAGGACCCTCACGTTATACACATCTCACTAGACATGTGCAAATCATTTTGGTCCGAAGATACGGACGGAAACGAATTGCACATGTCTAGTGTGATCTGTATAACGTGAGGGTCCTGATTATGGTTGAGCTAAGGTTAGGAGAACTGTCACATGACCACCAGCCACCCACCCAATCAGCTTCAGCTGAATTCTATGCCCCACAGCCACCCATAACAAAAGGGCAGGGATGCCGGTGACATCATTGACCCAACATGTTAACATGGACAACAAGTCCCAACTACCACAGGACCAAAACCCTGCCCATCGTACCTAAAAACTCCTTCTCATTGGCCCTTTCATAAATTATGGGTGGGATCTATGAATGGAGGGGTGGTGGAGTCTACAAGTAGTTGGTTCAACACACTTTTAACTCAGGAATGGTTCACTAGTTAGCAGGTGACGGTCTGCGCCACGCGTGGCCATTAGGGATGGGCCGAAAACCCCCCGGGTCGGTTCCCATCCAGAACCTGCGAATGGATCGAAAGTTCGCACGAACGTTAGAACCCCATTGACGTCTATGTGACTCGAACGTTCAAAATCAAAAGTGCTCATTTTAAAGGCTAATTTGCATGGTATTGTCCTAAAAAGGGTTTGGGGAACCGGGTCCTACCCCAGGGGACATGTATCAATGCAAAAAAAACTTTTAAAAACGGCCGTTTTTTTGAGAGCAGTGATTTTAATAATGCTTAAAGTGAAAAAAAAAAAGTGAAATATTCCTTTAAATATGGTACCTGGGGGGTGTCTATAGTATGCCTGTAAAGTGGCGCGTGTTTCCCGTGTTTAGAACAGTCCCTGCACCAAATGTCATTTTTAAAGGAAAAAAAGTCATTTAAAACTGCTTGCGGGTTTAATGTAATGTCGGGTCATGGCAATATGGATGAAAATCAGTGAGACAAACGGCATGGGTACCCCCCAGTCCATTACCAGGCCCTTTGGGTCTTGTATGGATATTAAGGGGAACCCCGCACCCAAATTAAAATAAGCAAAGGTGTGGGGCCACCAGGCCCTATATACTCTGAACAGCAGTATACAGGCAGTGCAAACAAGACAGGGACTGTAGGTTTGTTGTTAAGTAGAATCTGTTTGTAATTTTGAACGGGTACATTTTTAACGTGTTTAGCTCCAGCCAAAAAATCTTTTTTAAGCTTTTTTGGAAAACCTAGGGAAGGGTTATCACCCCTGTGACATTTGTTTTGCTGTCTTTCCACCTCTTCAGAAGATTTCACCTCACTTTCTGTCCTAATGACAAATGTTTTTTTGAAAATTTGGGGGTTTTAGTGAAACAAGGATTGGTGATAAAGCATCAGTGGAAAGGAGAATTGTTTTTCCCATATTAACTCTTACAGGAGAGAATTTCCCTTCCTTAGGGGTAGATTTCATCTCACTTCCTGTTGTCTCCTTCCGTTTGCAAGTAGGAGTCGTTTGTAAGTTGGATGTTTGAAAATAGGGGACCGCCTGTATATACTATACCGCCTGCCCTATATACTCTGCTAAAAATTGGGCCTTAGGAATGGCCTACAGTAAGGTATAGGCTTGGCTGGACTACCATGCAGTGGATGTATATTTTATGAACTGCAGCTCACTGAGTCACCTGCCTGCCTGAAAGTGTCTTTGAACACGCACTCCAAGAATGGCCTACAGTCAGGTATAGGCTTGGCTAGACTATATATATATATACATATACAAGCCTGTGTGTATATATATATATAATATATATATATATATATATATATATATATATATATATATATGAAATGCACTGCAGCTAGCTGAATCAACTGCCTGCCTGAAGTATATTAGCAATATTAGCAACAGTATGGGATCTGGCCCTACAACTCTCTTCGATGTGTGGGTTGTGACCGGA
Organism: Lithobates clamitans; assembly: GCA_037952925.1. NCBI lineage: Eukaryota > Metazoa > Chordata > Amphibia > Anura > Ranidae > Lithobates > Lithobates clamitans. Next base: position 630,976 of record JBBGZY010001055.1, on the reverse strand, counting down.
GACTGGGCCCCCTCTCCACCCTCTTGGCTGTGCGGCTTTACCCCCTCACTCCCAGGGGTATCCAAACGCTGGCCCTCATCCTTCACAGGCTCAAAAGCCAGGTGACACCAATAATAGCTCATGTTCTCTCTTCAGATCTACTGCGATACCTGAATAAATGCACACGGAGGCCACATGTAAGTCAACTTCTTTACCAAAGAATTTGGACTGGTGACTCAACCATCTCGGGTTTTAGACCCCCAAAACTGTTAAACATGGCACCCTTCAAATTTCACAAGTCTCTGTGGGGCTGGGGGTGTATCTTATGTGCCCATCTCCAGGGAAGCCTTCTCCAGGGGGAGGAAAGATCAGGTCTTTGCCCCCTTTAGGTGATGTTCTCCTTCATGTCTTCTCTTCCCGTGGATAGCAGAGATGTCCCCTAGCCCCTCCCAGGGTATTTAACCACTTGCTTACCGGGCCAATTCCGACACTTCTCACATACATGTAAAAAAAAAAAAAATGTTTCCTAGAAAATGGCTCACAACCCCCAAACATTAGATATATTTTTTATCTAAATGTCAAAATGTGCCCTTCGCTGCTCTACAGATTAGGAAAAGCTGCAAACACTACAATCAGACAAATTGAGTGGATAATGGGAATATTAAGTGCAGCGCTAATCCATATTATGTGTATATATTAGAAGATTGTGCAAACAGTAAGTATAACACATTGACTGCGCAGAATAAAATAAAGTGCAAATAATAATATATGAATATAAATATAATTCATGAATTGAAATCACTAAAAAGTCCTTTATATGTGAAATGGCAATAAATGTTATGTGAATAAATAACCCACGAGGGAAAAAAACTGTCCAAACGGGTGAAATAAAATCACAAATATTTAGATAAAAATCAGTGTGGAAATTGAAGATATATTTGATGTCTGAAGGAAAGGCCACCATCCAGTAAGAAATTGCCACAGATTGTGGATCCAAAAATTGGACACTCTTACCGGACTCAGTGGACCCGATGCCAGCGGCACGGAGTCGGGGAACGTGGGCACTCTCAGGAAACACCATGTGAGGTCAACTTCCTCGTCACCGGACCCAATCATGGACTTCACCATTCATAAAAGAGAAAGGGCGCCACATGGTGGAGAACCTTCAACTACGGGTTCCATTTTAAATGGTAGAAAACTTCCATCAATGATGATATAAAGATAAGAAATGTGATCACAAATACATCCGAGAAGAGCCGTGATGAGGAGCCAAGTTCAGTCTACCAATCGGATTCCATCATTAGAACATCATCTGGAGCACGAGACTGGACTACCTCCGCATTACTAAATTATATAAAGGGGCACTCTGATATAAAGGGGCACCCTGATGTAAAGGGGCACTCTGATATAAAGGGGCACTCTGATGTAAAGGGGCACTCTGATATAAAGGGGCACTCTGATGTAAAGGGGCACTCTGATGTAAAGGGGCACTCTGATATAAAGGGGCACTCTGATGGGGACACCTGATGTAAAGGGGCACTCTGATGGGGACCCCTAATATAAAGGAGGCACTCTGATGGGGACACCCGATGTAAAGGGGCACTCTGATGGGGACACCTGATGTAAAGGGGCAATCTGATATAAAGGGGCACTCTGATGGGGACACCTGATGTAAAGGGGCACTCTGATATAAAGGGGCACTCTGATGGGGACACCTGATGTAAAGGGGCACTCTGATGGGGACACCTGATGTAAAGGCGCAATCTGATATAAAGGGGCACTCTGATGGGGACACCTGATGTAAAGGGGCACTCTGATATAAAGGGGCACTCTGATATAAAGGGGCACTCTGATGGACTTCGACTTCCTTTACCTTCCTTCGCCTTCCTTCGCCTTCCTTCGCTTTCCTTCGCTTTCCTTCGCCTTCCTTCGCCTTCCTTCGCTTTCCTTCACCCTCTTTCGCTTTCCTTCACCTTCCTTCGCTTTCCTTCGCCTTCCTTCGCCTTCCTTCGACTTCCTTTACCTTCCTTCGCCCTCTTTCGCTTTCCTTCACCTTCCTTCGCTTTCCTTCACCTTCCTTCGCTTTCCTTCACCTTCCTTCGCTTTCCTTCGCCTTCCTTCGCTTTCCTTCGCCTTCCTTCGCCTTCCTTCGACTTCCTTTACCTTCCTTCGCCTTCCTTCGCTTTCCTTCGACTTCCTTTACCTTCTTTCGCCTTCCTTCGTTTTCCTTCACCTTCCTTTGACTTCCTTTACCCTCCTTCACCTTCCTTCGACTTCCTTCGCCTTCCTTTGCCTTCCTTCGCCTTCCTTCGAATTCCTTCGCCTTCCTTCGTTTTCCTTCACCTTCCTTCGACTTCCTTCGCCTTCCTTCGAATTCCTTCACCTTCCTTCGCCTTCCTTCGCCTTCCTTCGCCTTCCTTCGCTTTCCTTCGCCTTCCTTCGCCTTCCTTCGCCTTCCTTCGCTTTCCTTCACCCTCTTTCGCTTTCCTTCACCTTCCTTCGCCCTCTTTCGCTTTCCTTCACCTTCCTTCGCTTTCCTTCACCTTCCTTCGCTTTCCTTCGCCTTCCTTCGCTTTCCTTCGCCTTCCTTCGCCTTCCTTCGCTTTCCTTCGCTTTCCTTCGCCTTCCTTCGCCTTCCTTCGACTTCCTTTACCTTCCTTCACCTTCCTTTACCTTCCTTCGACTTCCTTCGCTTTCCTTCGACTTCCTTTACCTTCTTTCGCCTTCCTTCGTTTTCCTTCACCTTCCTTTGACTTCCTTTACCCTCCTTCACCTTCCTTCGACTTCCTTCGCCTTCCTTTGCCTTCCTTCGAATTCCTTCACCTTCCTTCGCCTTCCTTCGCCTTCCTTTGCTTTCCTTCCCCTTCCTTCGCCTTCCTTCGCCTTCCATCGCTTTCCTTCCCCTTCCTTCGCTTTCCTTCGCTTTCTTTCGCCTTCCTTCGCTTTCCTTCACCCTCCTTCGACTTCCTTTACCTTCCTTCGCCTTCCTTCGCCCTCCTTTACCTTCCTTCCCTTTCCTTCGCCTTCCTTCGAATTCCTTCGCCTTCCTTCGTTTTCCTTCACCTTCCTTCGACTTCCTTCGCCTTCCTTCGAATTCCTTCACCTTCCTTCGACTTCCTTCGCCTTCCTTCGAATTCCTTCACCTTCCTTCGCTTTCCTTCGCCTTCCTTCGACTTCCTTTGCTTTCCTTCCCCTTCCTTCGACTTCCTTCGACTTCCTTTACCCTCCTTCGCCTTCCATCGCTTTCCTTCGCCTTCCTTCGCTTTCCTTCGCTTTCTTTCGCATTCCTTCGCTTTCCTTCACCTTCCTTCGACTTCCTTTACCTTCCTTCGCCTTCCTTCGCCCTCCTTTACCTTCCTTCGCCTTCCTTCCCTTTCCTTCGCCTTCCTTCGAATTCCTTCGCCTTCCTTCATTTTCCTTCACCTTCCTTCGACTTCCTTCGCCTTCCTTCGAATTCCTTCACCTTCCTTCGACTTCCTTCGCCTTCCTTCGCCTTCCTTTACCCTCCTTCGCCTTCCATCGCTTTCCTTCGCCTTCCTTCGTTTTTCTTCGCTTTCTTTCGCCTTCCTTCGCTTTCCTTCACCTTCCTTCGACTTCCTTTACCTTCCTTCGCCTTCCTTCCCTTTCCTTCGCCTTCCTTCGACTTCCTTTACCTTCCTTCGCCTTCCTTCGCTTTCCTTCGCCTTCCTTCGCCTTTCTTCTCCTTCCTTCGCTTTCCTTCGCCTTCCTTTGCCCTCTTTTGCTTTCCTTCGCCTTTCTTTGCCTTCCTTCGCCTTTCTTCTCCTTCCTTCGCTTTCCTTCGCCTTCCTTTGCCCTCTTTTGCTTTCCTTTACCTTCCTTTGCCTTCCTTCGCCTTCCTTTGCCCTCTTTTGCTTTCCTTCACCTTCCTTCGCTTTCCTTCACCTTCCTTCGCTTTCCTTCGCCTTCCTTCGCTTTCCTTCGCCTTCCTTCGCCTTCCTTCGCTTTCCTTCGCTTTCCTTCGCCTTCCTTCGCCTTCCTTCGACTTCCTTTACCTTCCTTCACCTTCCTTTACCTTCCTTCGACTTCCTTCGCTTTCCTTCGACTTCCTTTACCTTCTTTCGCCTTCCTTCGTTTTCCTTCACCTTCCTTTGACTTCCTTTACCCTCCTTCACCTTCCTTCGACTTCCTTTGCCTTCCTTCGAATTCCTTCACCTTCCTTCGCCTTCCTTCGCCTTCCTTTGCTTTCCTTCCCCTTCCTTCGCCTTCCTTCGCCTTCCATCGCTTTCCTTCCCCTTCCTTCGCTTTCCTTCGCTTTCTTTCGCCTTCCTTCGCTTTCCTTCACCCTCCTTCGACTTCCTTTACCTTCCTTCGCCCTCCTTTACCTTCCTTCCCTTTCCTTCGCCTTCCTTCGAATTCCTTCGCCTTCCTTCGTTTTCCTTCACCTTCCTTCGACTTCCTTCGCCTTCCTTCGAATTCCTTCACCTTCCTTCGACTTCCTTCGCCTTCCTTCGAATTCCTTCACCTTCCTTCGCTTTCCTTCGCCTTCCTTCGACTTCCTTTGCTTTCCTTCCCCTTCCTTCGCCTTCCTTCGACTTCCTTTACCCTCCTTCGCCTTCCATCGCTTTCCTTCGCCTTCCTTCGCTTTCCTTCGCTTTCTTTCGCATTCCTTCGCTTTCCTTCACCTTCCTTCGACTTCCTTTACCTTCCTTCGCCTTCCTTCGCCCTCCTTTACCTTCCTTCGCCTTCCTTCCCTTTCCTTCGCCTTCCTTCGAATTCCTTCGCCTTCCTTCATTTTCCTTCACCTTCCTTCGACTTCCTTCCCCTTCCTTCGAATTCCTTCACCTTCCTTCGACTTCCTTCGCCTTCCTTCGAATTCCTTCACCTTCCTTCGCCTTCCTTTACCCTCCTTCGCCTTCCATCGCTTTCCTTCGCCTTCCTTCGTTTTTCTTCGCTTTCTTTCGCCTTCCTTCGCTTTCCTTCACCTTCCTTCGACTTCCTTTACCTTCCTTCGCCTTCCTTCCCTTTCCTTCGCCTTCCTTCGACTTCCTTTACCTTCCTTCGCCTTCCTTCGCTTTCCTTCGCCTTCCTTCGCCTTTCTTCTCCTTCCTTCGCTTTCCTTCGCCTTCCTTTGCCCTCTTTTGCTTTCCTTCGCCTTTCTTTGCCTTCCTTCGCCTTTCTTCTCCTTCCTTCGCTTTCCTTCGCCTTCCTTTGCCCTCTTTTGCTTTCCTTCACCTTCCTTTGCCTTCCTTCGCCTTCCTTCGCTTTCCTTCGCCTTCCTTCGCCTTCCTTCGACTTCCTTTACCTTCCTTCGCCTTCCTTCGCTTTCCTTCACCTTCCTTCGCCTTCCTTTACCTTCCTTCGCCTTCCTTCGCTTTCCTTCACCTTCCTTCCCCTTCCTTTGCCTTCCTTCGCTTTCCTTCGCCTTTTTCGCTTTCCTTCGCCTTCCTTCGCCTTCCATGAATGGATCTCACATCCACTTTAGGATAATAGATACAACGTTTATCAGCATTTCCTGTCTGCGGAAGTCTTCGCTGTCATCGCTCTGATTTGTCACATTGACAATCTCCTTGGTGGAGAGACGTTCGGTCTCGCAGGACCATCGCTCATACAAATCACTGCACTTCGCAGGCCCGGCGAGCGCCGTCCCGGTTTATATGGGACTTATATCTTCCTCAGCGCTCCGCAGTTCCTTCCCCCGTCGCAGGGGTTAAATCGCAGGAACGTTTAAACAATGGGCTTTGTGAGGCGGCTGGTAATTGCGGTATGTAAATGAACTGCAATCGCCCAATCTTAATGGTTGATTCCGGGATATAATGGAGCCGGGCGGCCTTTGTCCAAATTAGCAATCTGCGGCGATCGAGCGCAACTGTAGAGCGTAACGGAACATGAAAGCCCAAAGAAGCCGGAATAATAAAGGGTTTCTGTAAAGGTTCATTGTGAGGTAGAACGCAAAATAACTCGCCGCCGCCGCTGACCGTCGGGGTCACGTCACTGCGGTGGATTTAAATGACATTCCGCTTTTAAGTATCACAAATCGCAAGCGGTAATTGGCGCTGCCATTAGACTGTATGGGGAGTTTGTGAGACTCGGGAACAAAGTCTGACAGCCCCATAGGTGGGAGATGAAACGATCGTTATTTAAAGCAAAAGGAAACGCGTACTTTACAATTTTCTCTTATTGCACTTTATTAAAAAATAGACCCGATCACTAATAAAACGTAACGCTGAAGACCAGCCACACAAAAAAAAGAAAATCCAATTATATTTTCCTTAACCAAATAATGTATAAATTTAATAGTCCAATAAAATATGCAACAACAAAAAGAGCTTTTGCTGCAATATTCACCTTCAATCCAGAGGAGTCCACTGTAGTATTTTATTTCTGCCACTGGATGTCCTCAGTCTGGTGGCTATTATCATTCAACCTAGCCTGTGACTGGACAGTGAAAGGAGAAGCAGCACAGCGATGAGCTCATCTCTCTGCCACTCTGCTCTCTCCTCCTTTCAGAATTCTTCATGTCAGCACATGTCTTCTTGTGCTGCTTCTCTTTCTCCCAGTCTCAGCTCTTCTGAAGAGGGAGGCTGATAGCACTAATGAGGTGTTCCCAGAACACTGCACCCCGATTCCACCCAGCTGTGTGACAATAGTTAATGAATATTCACTATCGCCACACTGATCCTCCTCCCCGCCAATCAGAAATCGGGACTTGAGACCTATCACCAAATTGGCTGAAAGGACAGGCGATTCTATTGGACCTAGGGGGAGGGGATAGTAGCCGCCATGATGCATAAGAGGAGGAGATTACACAGGAGCCGCTGCTCGCTGCCCATAGGAGCCTTCAACCCGCCTGCTGCCTGCCGCTCATAGGACCTGAAACCCGCCTGCTGCCTGCTGCCCGTAGGAGCCCGCAACCTGCCCACTGCCTGCCGTCCATAGGAGCCCACTATCTGCCTGCCACCCATAGGAGCCCACTACCCGCCGGCTGCCTGCCGTCCGTAGGAGCCCGCAACCTGCCCACTGCCTGCCGCCCATAGGAGCCCACTATCCGCCTGCTGCCTGCCGCCCGTAGGAGCCCGCAACCTGCCCACTGCCTGCCGCCCATAGGAGCCCACTACCCGCCCGCTGCCTGCCGCCCGTAGGAGCCCGCAACCTGCCCACTGCCTGCCGTCCATAGGAGCCCACTATCTGCCTGCCACCCATAGGAGCCCACTACCCGCCGGCTGCCTGCCGTCCGTAGGAGCCCGCAACCTGCCCACTGCCTGCCGCCCATAGGAGCCCACTATCCGCCTGCTGCCTGCCGCCCGTAGGAGCCCGCAACCTGCCCACTGCCTGCCGCCCATAGGAGCCCACTACCCGCCCGCTGCCTGCCGCCCGTAGGAGCCCGCAACCTGCCCACTGCCTGCCGCCCATAGGAGCCCACTATCCGCCTGCTGCCTGCCACCCATAGGAGCCCGCAACCTGCCCACTGCCTGCCACCCATAGGAGCCCACTACCCGCCGGCTGCCTGCCGTCCGTAGGAGCCCGCAACCTGCCCACTGCCTGCCGCCCATAGGAGCCCACTATCCGCCTGCTGCCTGCCGCCCGTAGGAGCCCGCAACCTGCCCACTGCCTGCCGCCCATAGGAGCCCACTACCCGCCCGCTGCCTGCCGCCCGTAGGAGCCCGCAACCTGCCCACTGCCTGCCGCCCATAGGAGCCCACTATCCGCCTGCTGCCTGCCACCCATAGGAGCCCACGATCCGCCCGCTGCCTGCCGCCCGTAGGAGCCCGCAACCTGCCCACTGCCTGCTGCCCATGGGAGCCCACTACCCACCCGCTACCTGCCACTCATAGAAGCCCACTACCCGCCCACTGCCTGCCGCCTGTAGGAGCCCGCAACCTGCCCACTGCCTGCCGCCCATAGGAGCCCACTACCCACCCGCTACCTGCCGCCCATAGGAGCCCACTACCCACCCGCTACCTGCCGCCCATAGGAGCCCACTACCCACCCGCTACCTGCCGACCATAGGAGCCCACTACCCGTCTGCTGCCTCCTGCCCATAGGAGCCCACTACCCGCCTGCTGCCTGCCGCCCATAGGAGCCTGCAACCTGCCCACTGCCTGCCCCCCATAGGAGCCCACTACCCGCCTGCTGCCTCTCGCCCATAGGAGCCCACTACCTGCCTGCTGCCTGCCGCCCATAGGAGCCCGCAACCCGCCTGCTGCCTGACGCTCGTAGGAGCCCACAACTGGGCCATAGGAGCCCGCAGCCCAACTGCTGCCTGCCACCCATAGGATCCCGCAACCCGCCTACAACCTAGATGGGGGTAGGTGCCGGGGGGGTGCCGCAGACCGACCAACCCTCCCCCAGTCGCCACTGGTTTACACGTGTTTAGGCTCGTCAAGTGTTTTTTCTGCCCAAAAGCTCCTCTCCTGAATGCAATGAAGTTTTGAGAAAAATCTTTGACAGCCGCACTCAAAATAATTTTCGCCTTTTATTGAATAAAAATCAACAAAAATACATACCACAGCAGGACGTGCAGGAAAGCTGACGCGTTTCACACTACAAACAGTGCTTAATCATAGCTTGTAGCTCCTCTCCTGAATGCGCTGGTGATGTTTTTTTCAGCCAGTATACTCCTCTAATACGCCTGTGACCACCTAGACATACATGGCTGACATAGAGGTGTAATTACAGGCTAATAAAAGAAACTTCAAACGCCTGTAAAAGCCTTTTATGCCTTTTGTGCACGATGCCTAAAACATCACCGAACACATAAAAATATAGTAAATATACCAAAATAATCCAATCCCAATGTAAGGAACAGCAAGTTCAAGTTTATTTGGTTGCTTTTCCTCTTTTCTATTTTGAGATTTCAGTTTAGAGGGTCTTTGTGATGTTTTTATTTAGTAACAGGTTAGCAGCTCTTTTATTTCTCTTCTAAAGAATTTAAAGAAAACCTTCACTGTGCCCGTTCAGAACAAAAGAACATGTTTGTTTTATTTGGGGAAGGTGAAAAGTATGGAGCTTGTGAATCAAAAGAGCTCCAGATGAGCAAAAGGATCAAATGAGGAGAGGAGATAAGAAGTCACCAGAGAGATCCTTCTAAGTGTAGTAGTTGTGTATTGTGGAAGAATAAAACATAAGTAATTAATATACACTATATTGTCAAAAGTATTGGGACGCCTGCCTTTACACACACATGACCTTTAATATCATCCCAGTCTTAGTCCAGGGGGTTCAATATTGAGTTGGCTCCGCCATTTGCTGACGCCTTAAGAGTTCCCTTCACTGGAACTAAGGGGCCAAGCCCAACCCCTGAAAAACAACCCCCCACACCATAATCCCCCCTCCCCCCACACCATAATCCCCTCTCCCCCCCACACCATAATCCCCCCTCCCCCCACACCATAATCCCCCCTCCACCCCCCACACCATAATCCCCCCTCCCCCCACACCATAATCCCCCCTCCCCCCACACCATAATCCCCTCTCCCCCCCACACCATAATCCCCCCTCCCCCCACACCATAATCCCCCCTCCACCCCCCACACCATAATCCCCCCTCCCCCCACACCATAATCCCCCCTCCCCCCACACCAAAATCCCCCCTCAACCAAATGATTTGGACCAAAGCACATTTTTGGGGCTTCATTGGGGCCACCATTATGATGATACTGGGGTTTTTCTTTTATATTAGTATGTTTTACTAATTATTTAAAATTTTTACAATTCTGTACATTTCTACTTCTCTCCTTCCGGCCACCGTACGCACATACACAGATGGAGCCAGTAGGACCAGGTCTCATCTCCGGTGACGATCGTTGGCACAAAGGATGGATCCTGGTCACAATTGCTAATGAAATCTCCAGAGGTTTCCATCCGTTTTGTTTTCTGCTCGTCTGTCAGCTTGTGCGGCACAAACGGCTTTCCCAAATCTTTGCGGACAATGGTGTGCACCTTCGCTAATGCCCAATTCCTCCACCATCAATCATAGAGTCAGTCGCCGATCTTATACCAGCATTTGTTGCAATCGCTTGATTCCAACTTGCGTCCAACAAACCCCCCCCCCCCCCCATTAGACGCTGGGCTCATTTTTGAGCTGACCTGTAAGTATTTAGGCTTTTGGTCCTTTCTAGATCTTTCCCCTCCTGGGAAACCATTGACCATCATATTATTGATACTTACCTTCGTAGATATCTCTTGTATCATACTCCTTATGAGTGGACAAGCTCCATGAAACGCGTTGAGTTTTTAAGATACCAAGAGATTTGTGGCTTTCAGATTTTATGCTTACCATGCAATTGTGTATATATATATATATTACTATGGACCAGTGAAAGATGAATTCATTTTATCCATGTTTTTCAGATGTCAGCTCTCAATTCGCTTTTCTCCTTTCAGAATTATATAGTTACATAGTTACATAGTAGGTGAGGTTGAAAAAAAGACACAAGTCCATCAAGTCCAACCTATGTGTGTGATTATATGTCAGTATTACATTGTATATCCCTGTATGTTGCGGTCATTCAGGTGATTATCTAATAGTTTCTTGAAGCTATCAATGCTCCCCGCTGAGACCACCGCCGGTGGAAGGGAATTCCACATCCTTGCCGCTCTTACAGTAAAGAACCCTCTACGTAGTTTAAGGTTAAACCTCTTTTCTTCTAATTGTAATGAGTGGCCACGAGTCTTATTAAACTTTCTTCTGCGAAAAAGTTTTATCCCTATTGTGGGGTCACCAGTACAGTATTTGTAAATTGTGGGGTCACCAGTCCGGTATTTATAAATTGTGGGGTCACCAGTCCGGTATTTGTATATTGTGGGGTCACCAGTCCGGTATTTATATATTGTGGGGTCACCAGTCCGGTATTTGTATATTGTGGGGTCACCAGTCCGGTATTTGTATATTGTGGGGTCACCAGTCCGGTATTTATATATTGTGGGGTCACCAGTCCGGTATTTGTATATTGTGGGGTCACCAGTCTGGTATTTATATATTGTGGGGTCACCAGTCCGGTATTTGTATATTGTGGGGTCACCAGTCCGGTATTTATATATTGTGGGGTCACCAGTCCGGTATTTGTATATTGTGGGGTCACCAGTCCGGTATTTGTATATTGTGGGGTCACCAGTCCGGTATTTATATATTGTGGGGTCACCAGTCCGGTATTTGTATATTGTGGGGTCACCAGTCCGGTATTTATATATTGTGGGGTCACCAGTCCGGTATTTATATAATGAAATCATATCCCCTCTCAAGCGTCTCTTCTCCAGAGAGAATAAGTTCAGAGCTCACAACCTTTCCTCATAACTAAGATCCTCCAGACCCTTTATTAGCTTTGTTGCCCTTCTTTGTAGTCGCTCCATTTCCAGTACATCCTTCCTGAGGACTAGTGCCCAGAACTGGACAGCATACTCCAGGTGCGGCCGGACCAGAGTCTTGTAGAGCGGGAGAATTATCGTTTTATCTCTGGAGTTGATCCCTTTTTAATGCCAATATTCTGTTTGCTTTATTAGCAGCAGCTTGGCATTGCATGCCATTGCTGAGCCTATCATCTACTAGGACCCCCAGGTCCTTTTCCATCCTAGATCCCCCCAGAGGTTCTCCCCCCAGTCTATAGATTGCATTCATATTTTTGCCACCCAAATACATTATTTTACATTTTTCTACACTGAACCTCATTTGCCATGTAGTTGCCCCTCCCCCATTCATTTGTTCAGGTCTTTTTGCAAGATTTTCACATCCTGCGGAGAAGTTATTGCCCTGCTTAGCTTAGTATCGTCTGCAAATACAGAGATTGAACTGTTTATCCCATCCTCCAGATCATTTATGAACAAATTAAATAGGATTGGTCCCAGCACAGAACCCTGGGGAATATTATGTATATATTATGATTATGGAATGTCTAATTCTGATTGTTCAATAAATATCATTTTTACTACTTATGTATTACTTTTCAGGACATGCCTCCTATAAAGTCCCATGACCGCTGTTCTATTTGTATGCATTTGGAGTGACTTGGGTTGGGGTTGAGGTGATTGGGGTGATTTTGGCAGAAATGGTGACATTTTTCCAAACGGGGATGGTAAAGAGGCGTGAGGCCTGCACCACGCACCTGAAGCCTGACTGTGAGGTTGTCTCTTGCTAATAACTGTGTATAGAGTAATGTTTTAGCTGTCCAAGGGCCGGAGCCTCCTCTTCTCCTCCTACTGTAGACATGACTATAGTGGTTGAGTGATGAAGCCACTGTGAGGTTGGCCACAGCTCTCACTTTATCCTCATTTGGAGGGACTCGTGTTGGGAAGAGCGGAGTGATTTCAAGAAAATGTTCATTGGCAAGATTTTGCCAAAACGGGGATGCTAAAGAGGTGTGAGGCACGCACCACCCATCTGAAGCCTGGCTGAGGGTTCATCTCTTGCTAATATCTGTGTATGTAGTAATGTCTTACTTGTCTGAAGGCTGTAGCCTCCTCTTCTCCTGCTGTGGACATGACCTTTATGGATGAGTGATGAAGCCGTGGTGGGGCAATTGTAGGGCTGCTCATAGCAATCAATCGAAACTCATTTGGATTGACTTGTGTTTGGAAGAGCAGAGTGGTTTTGGCAGTGCTGACAAGAAAATAACTATTGGTCAAATTTTGAGAAAACCAGGATGCTAAACAGGCACAAGTCCTGCACCACGCATCTGAAGCTTGGTGAAGACTAAAGTCCCATGACCGCTGTTCTTTTTGTATGTATAGAATAGTGATGGAGGCTTGTCACGGTGGTTGTGCCAGGTCACATTTTTATTTTTTAAGTCACTCCAAAATGAGAGCTATAGGAACCCCTAAAATTGCCCCACCATGGCTTCATCACTCAACCACTAAGGTCATCTCCACCACAAGGAAGAGGAGGCCTTTGGAGAGCTAAGACATACACAGCTAAAAGCCAATGTCAAACTCCCATTCAGGATTCAGTCTGCGTTCAGAAGCCATCAGAAGAGTTTAAATGCATTGTGAAGGCCTCGGGCCTCTTTAGCATCCCAACGTTGTCCAAATTTTGCCAATTTTTTGGGGACTGTTGACAGAATCACTCTTTCCAACACAAGTGTCCCTCCAAATGAGGATCAATTGACAGCTATGGACAACCCTACAATTTTCCCACTATGGCTTCATCACTCAACCACCATAGTCATGTCTACCGTAAGGAGAAGAAGAGGAGGCTACGGCCCTCCGACAGCTAAGGCATTACTTCATACACAGCTATTAGTAAGAGATGAACCCCCAGCCAGGCTTCTGATGCGTGGTGAAGGCCTCGCGCCTCTTTAGCATCCCCGCTTCTAATATACTTATCTGCTAAGGTGAATTGTGTCTCATTTTCTGGCGGTAAAATGGATTTCTCAGCTATGACACCTAGAGAAATGTTTCCAATTCATTACGGCTCTAGGCTAGGAGCGAGGATGACATCTCATTCCAATTAGTTTAAAAGCTCTTCGGTTTGTTTTATTTTTTTCGTTTTCGTTTTTTTTTTTCTCCTCCTCCCTACGACGGCGTGTATCTTAAAGCACTTGTGGCCAATCTAATGAAAATCATTAAAGGATTAAATTCTCTTTTCGCTGGAAGAACATAGATCGTCTGACCCCCGCCTTTATGGAACAAGGCTTTTTTTTTTCTTTTTTTCTTTTTTTTTTTGCAGACGTGATGGGGGTTGGAAAAATGATTAGATTATAGAGGACCTCTGACAGGGAGCCCGCGGCGCATATTGCAAATATCCGTCAATTTGATGGCATGTAAAGGACTTGTGTGGAGCCCATTGTAATTAATTTGCCGTTATTAAATCAATGCTTTATGAAAGCTGACTTGATGGTAATTGAAGGTACTGGACTGGCGGGTGAGTGGGGAGAGGTAGGTAGTCGATTACGCCTGAAAATAAATGAACGATTCAAGTTCAGTGAGTTTCACACCTTCGCCGACGCAGGAGCTGCGGAATGTTACAGCACCGCTCATTTTATATGGCACTAGAGGAACGCACCTTCACCGCACCTATGGGAGCCCATAGTAATGTACTACTGTGTATGGAGGAGTCCAATTCACCATTACACCCCCACCACCAGCCTGAACCGGAGATACCCCATCCCCCACACCATTACACCCCCACCACCAGCCTGAACCGGTGATACCCCATCCCCCACACCATTACACCCCCACCACCACCCTGAACCGGTGATACCCCATCCCCCACACCATTACACCCCCACCACCAGCCTGAACCGGTGATATCCCATCCCCCACACCATTACACCCCCACCACCAGCCTGAACCGGTGATACCCCATCCCCCACACCATTACACCCCCACCACCAGCCTGAACCGGTGATATCCCATCCCCCACACCATTACACCCCCACCACCAGCCTGAACCGGTGATATCCCATCCCCCACACCATTACACCCCCACCACCAGCCTGAACCGGTGATATCCCATCCCCCACACCATTACACCCCCACCACCAGCCTGAACCGGTGATACCCCATCCCCCACACCATTACACCCCTACCACCAGCCTGAACCGGAGATATCCCATCCCCCACACCATTACACCCCCACCACCAGCCTGAACCGGTGATATCCCATCCCCCACACCATTACACCCCCACCACCAGCCTGAACCGGTGATATCCCATCCCCCACACCATTACACCCCCACCACCACCCTGAACCGGTGATACCCCATCCCCCACACCATTACACCCCCACCACCAGCCTGAACCGGTGATATCCCATCCCCCACACCATTACACCCCCACCACCAGCCTGAACTGGTGATATCCCATCCCCCACACCATTACACCCCCACCACCAGCCTGAACCGGTGATACCCCATCCCCCACACCATTACACCCCCACCACCAGCCTGAACAGGTGATATCCCATCCCCCACACCATTACACCCCCACCACCAGCCTAAACCGGTGATATCCCATCCCCCACACCATTACACCCCCACCACCAGCCTGAGCCAGTGATTTCCCATCCCCCACACCATTACACCTCCACCACCAACCTGAACCAGTGATATCCCATCCCCCACACCATTACACCCCCACCACCAGCCTGAACCGGTGATACCCCATCTCCCACACCATTACACCCCCACCACCAGCCTGAACCAGTGATATCCCATCCCCCACACCATTACACCCCCACCACCAGCCTGAACCGGTGATACCCCATCCCCCACACCATTACACCCCCACCACCAGCCTGAACCAGTGATATCCCATCCCCCACACCATTACACCCCCACCACCAGCCTGAACCGGTGATACCCCATCCCCCACACCATTACACCCCCACCACCAGCCTGAACCGGTGATACCCCATCCCCCACACCATTACACCCCCACCACCAGCCTGAACCGGTGATACCCCATCCCCCACACCATTACACCCCCACCACCAGCCTGAACCGGTGATACCCCATCCCCCACACCATTACACCACCACCACCAGCCTGAACCGGTGATACCCCATCCCCCACACCATTACACCCCCACCACCAGCCTGAACCAGTGATATCCCATCCACTACACCATTACATCCCCACCACCAGCCTGAGCCGGTGATACCCCATGCCCCACACCAATACACCCCCACCACCAGCCTGAACCAGTGATACCCCATCCCCCACACCATTACACCCCCACCCTCAGCCTGAACCGGTGATACCCCATCCCCCACACCATTACACCCCCACCACCACCCTGAACCAGTGATATCCCATCCCCCACACCATTACACCCCCACCACCAGCCTGAACCAGTGATATCCCATCCCCCACACCATTACACCCCCACCACCAGCCTGAACCGGTGATACCCCACCCCCACACCATTACACCCCCACCACCAGCCTGAACCAGTGATATCCCATCCACTACACCCCCACCACCAGCCTGAACCGGTGATACCCCACCCCCACACCATTACACCCCCACCACCAGCCTGAACCAGTGATATCCCATCCACTACACCCCCACTACCAGCCTGAACCGGTGATATCCCATCCCCCACACCATTACACCCCCACCACCAGCCTGAACTGGTGATATCCCATCCCCCACACCATTACACCCCCACCACCAGCCTGAACCGATGATACCCCATCCCCCATACCATTACACCCCCACCACCAGCCTGAACCAGTGATACCCCATCCCCCCCACCATTACACCCCCCACCACCAGCCTGAACCGGTGATATCCCATCCCCCACACCATTACACCCCCCACCACCAGCCTGAACCGGTGATATCCCATCCCCCACACCATTACACCCCCACCACCAGCCTGAACCGGTGATACCCCATCCCCCACACCTTTACACCCCCACCACCAGCCTGAACCGGTGATATCCCATCCCCCACACCATTACACCTCCACCACCAGCCTGAACCGGTGATATCCCATCCCCCCACACCATTACACCCCCACCACCAGCCTGAACCGGTGATATCCCATCCCCCACACCATTACACCCCCACCACCAGCCTGAACCGGTGATATCCCATCCCCCCACACCATTACACCCCCACCACCAGCCTGAACCGGTGATATCCCATCCCCCACACCATTACACCCCCATCCCCCACACCATTACACCCCACCACCAGCCTGAACCGGTGATACCCCATCCCCCACACCATTACACCCCCACCACCAGCCTAAACCGGTGATACAAGGCAGGATGGATCCATGCCCCAAATTCTGACCCTACCATCTGAATGTCGGAGATGACATCCAGACTCATCAGACCAGGCAACGTTTTTCCAATCTTCTATTGTCCAGTTTTGGTGATCCATCAGAGACGGTATTCTCCATACCTTGGGGGTAACGAGGGGTTATTGGAGTTCCTGTTGTTTTTCTACCATCTGGAACCAGTCTGCCCATTCTCCTCTGACCTCAACAAGGCATTTTCCTCCACACAACTGCCGCTCACTGGATATTTTCTCTTTTTCCCATCATTCTCTGTAATCCCGAGAGATGGTTGTGTGTGAAAATCCCAGAAATACTCAGACCGGCCCGTCTGCCACCAACAACCACCATGCCACGTTCAAAGTCACCGAGATCCCCCATTCTGATGCAGCAAGTCGTCTTCACCACGTCTAGAGGCCTAAATGCATTGAGTTGCCGCCGTGTGATTGGCTGACAGTGGCTACTTCTGTAGGAATGATAATCCCGTTTTCTTTTATCTGCAAGAAACTGAGGAGGAAGTCTAACTTCCCAATCGGATGATCACCAAGGACCCCAGCAGTGCGTCTTCTGTGCCCCCCCCCCCCCAATAATAATTACATTATTCATTTCACAATACATTGTAGTGGCCTCATCCGAACCCTTCTACTCCCTCGGGTGAGGGGCGGCGCGGGGTTCAGCAAGGGACCCGCGTTCTCTCACTGGCCTAATGTTCCTATTCGTTCATCCGAGTCTCATTACACACATTGATTTCCCACCTGTTTAAACCGTGACGAGGATTTCACTAAATGAACTCAAAAAGAACAAAAAAACACGACGATAGGTCAGAACTGAACGGCTTAATTATCACGCGGTGCGGCGGGTTCTCCATCTCCCGGAAGGCGCACTTTACTTAACTATTGATGGGACTCGTCTTCAAATGTAAGAGGCCGGTGAGTGTTAATTTCACATTGATTTGTATTAAAGAGCATTTAGGGGCGGTGAGGAAAGAACCGATCCGTCACCAACTTCCATTTGTAGCCAATCAGACCGATTGTAGCTCTGGCTGGATGTTTCGGGTCGTTGTCCTGCTGGAAGATGAACCTCCGCCCCGGTCTCAAGTCTTTTGTAGACTCTAACAGGTTTTCTTCTAAGATTGTCCTGTATTTGTCTCCATCCATCTTCCCATCAACTCTGACCAACTTCCCTGTCCCTGCTAAAGAAAACCATCCCCACCACATGATGCTGCCACCACCATGTTTCACGGTGGGGATGGTGTGTTCAGGGTGATGTGCAGTGTTAGTTTCCCCCACACATAGCGTTTTACTTTTAGGCCATAAAGTTACATTTTGGTCTCCTCTGACCAGATCACCTTCTTCCACATGTTTGCTGTGTCCTCCACATGGCTTCTCACAAACTACAAACAGGACTTCTTATGACTTTCTTTCTCCAATGTCTTTCTTCTTGTCACTCTTCCATAAAGGGCAGATTTGTGGAGAACACGACTAATAGTTGTCCTGTGGACAGATTCTCCCACCTGAGCTGTGGATCTCTGCAGCTCCTCCAGAGTTACCATGGACCTCTTGGCTCTTCTCTGATGAATGCTCTCCTTGCCCGGCCGGTCAGTTTAGGTGGACGGCCATGTCTTGGTAGGTTTGCAGTTGTGCCATACTCTTTCCATTTTCCGATGATGGATTGAACAGAGCTCCGTGAGATGTTCAAAGCTTGGGAGATTTTTTTATAACCTAACCCTGCTTTATACTTCTCCACAACTTTATCCCTGACCTGTCTGGTGTGTTCCTTGGCCTTCATGATGCTGTTTGTTCACTAAGGTTCTCTAACAAACCTCTGAGGGCTTCACAGAACAGCTGTATTTATACTGAGATTAAATGACACACAGGTGGACTCTATTTACTAATTAGGTGACTTCTGAAGGCAATTGGTTCCCCTAGATATTAGTTATCAGAGTAAAGGGGGCTGAATACAAATGCCCCCCCCCCCACACTTTTCACATATTTATTTGTATCATTTATCATTTTCCTTCCACTTCACAATTATGTGACACTTTGTGTTGGTCTATCACATAAAATCCTAATAAAATATATTTATGTTTGTGGTTGTCACATGACAAAATGTGGGACATTTCAAGGGGTATGAATACTTTTTCAAGGCACTAAATACAAGATGTACAGGCACAGTATGTATATACACCTATATACAGTATATACACAGGACATATATACACCTATATACAGTATATACACAGGACATATATATACAGTATATACACAGGACATATATACAGTATATACACAGGACATATATATACAGTATATACACAGGACATATATATACACATATATACAGTATATATATACACAGGACATATATATATACACAGGGTACACATACATAGGCATGTGGCGGTATTTCCTCGGATATGTTGACGATCCCCTTTTAATCGCCGTGTTTCTAGCACAATAGTGTTTAATTACAAAGTTGTTACATCTAATGAGGGTCTAATTGCTTTGTGATTCGCAGTCGTCACGCGGCGCTGAGAGGGTGAGAATCTCTGGAGGTTGTAGGAAGATGCGGAGAGAAAGTCAGGAAATTCCAGGAAAGAGGAAGATCGAAGTGTTTTCCGCGGTCGGGATGAACTTCCTGAGAGAAGATCGCGGTTTCGGCTCTGGATCGGCGAATGATGGCGGCACAAAAATGGAGGTTTTCATGTTATCACTCACGTCCTTTATGCCACGCCTCCAATGTATTTTTGTTCTCCCTCCCCTCAGGTCACATAAACCTTGAAGGGTCACACATGACATGGTGGTGAAGTTAAAAATGTGGGCGGGGTCACAATAACGCGGGCGGAGCCATGGAAAGGGTTAAGGAAGGTGAATAGAATGAATATTGCTCAGTAGATTGAAGGAAGATTCCATTGTTGGGAACCCCCAGAAGTATTTCCCCTCCGGCGATGTCAGACAATTATTGTAACATAGTTTCATTTTTTTTTTTTCTATTGATCGCAGACAAGGTCAGGTGTATGGCGGCAGAAGTGTGACATCACGCGGACGGATCAATACGTTGGGATTGAGAAAAATAATAGAGATGAAATCAATGGGGAAGAATCAAAGGCGGCGTGTCCCTATGAGAGGTCACAGGATTGGGTCCGGAGCCTCCTATGAAGAGAACGAGCACTTTAGCTGATTGCCATTAGCCCGAGTGTTCTCCTAACCGCGCAGCCGCCATTTTGTCCGAGATCAATAAAGTGCGCAGATAAAATGTCAGCGGAGACAGTAAGATATATGGGCGATCAATATATTATTTTAAGTAACTGAACGATTTGACTTCTGTACATCGCTGTTTGCCATCAATATAATCCGTCTACCGCCGTTAATAGTCCGATCGATGGATACGGCCGTGTCCCTCGCACCGAACGATGCGGCTTTCCCATCGGGAGTGCCGGGGTTACAACCTTTCACCTCCCCCGATTGATCAGACCTTCATGTTATTAACGTTCTACTATAATCCTAAAGTTTATGGAAGTGATCATCGACAATTATTCTGGTTTTTAGTGCTTTGATGATAAAATCGCAGATGTAAATCCTCCCGGGTGGGGGAGGGGTGACACGGCGGCGGTGGAATTATCCCTCCAGAAAAAAAGACAGAAAACATAAAACAAGACCAGACTTTGTACGTTCACCAACTGCTGCAGACTGGCAGTGCACATATATTATTATTATTATTATTATTATTATTATTATTATTATTATTATTATTATACATGATCTCTATATTATTATTATACAGGATATATATATTATTATTATTATACAGGATATAGATATATATATATTATTATTATTATACAGGATATAGATATATATATATTATTATTATTATACAGGATTTATATATTATTATTATTATTATTATTATTATTATACAGGATTTATATATTATTATTATTATTATACAGGATATATATATATATATATATATATATATATATATATATATATATATATATATATATTTATTATTATTATACAGGATATATATATATTATTATACAGGATATATATATTATTATTATTATACAGGATATATATATTATTATTATTATACAGGATATATATAGATATTATTATTATACAGGATATATATATTATTATTATTATACAGGATATAGATATATATATATTATTATTATTATACAGGATATATATATTATTATTATACAGGATTTATATATTATTATTATTATTATTATTATACAGGATTTATATATTATTATTATTATTATTATTATACAGGATATATATATATTATTATTATTATTATACAGGATATATATATATTATTATACAGGATATATATATTATTATTATTATACAGGATATAGATATATATATTATTATTATTATTATACATGATCTTTATATTATTATTATACAGGAACTTTATATTATTATTATATTATTATTATTATTATTATTATTATACAGATTATAGAGGATTCACATATTATTATTTTACAGGATCTCTATATTATTATTATTATTATTATAATACAGGATTTATATATTATTATTATAACGGATTCACATATTTTTTATTTTACAAGATCTATATATTATTATTATACAGGATATATATTATAAATTTACAGGATCCATATATTATCATTATTATTATTATTATTATTATACAGGATTTATATATTATTATTTTACAGGATCTATATATTATTATTATACAGGATATATATAATATTAAATTACAGGATCCATATATTATTATTATTATTATTATTATTATACAGGATTTATATATTATTATTTTACAGGATCTATATATTATTATTATACAGGATATATATAATATTAAATTACAGATCCATATATTATTATTATTATTATTATTATTATTATTATACAGGATCTATATATTATTATTGTTATAAAGAATTTATATATTATTATTATACAGGATTCTTATATTATTATTATACAGGATTTATATGGCGCCAACAGTTTACGCAGCGCTTTACAATATAAAAGACAATACAGTTATAATACAATAAAATACAAGAGGGTTAAGAGGGTCCTGCTCAGAAGAGCTTACAATCTAATAGGGTGGGGATAGGAGGGGCCTATATACAGTGATTAGAGGACAGTATAACATTTACTGTTCCTCGTCTCTCTTGTATTGAATTGTATTGTAACTGTTCACTTTCCCTGCGTTTTATAAAGTGCTGTGGGAATTGATGGCCCTACGTAAATTCTGTTTAATAATAATATATAAATCCTGTATAATAACTACAAGTAATAATAATAATAATATTATTTATAGTTATACAGGATTTACATATTATTATATTAATCCTGCCAGACTCACTATTTCATTATTTTTATTTATATTTATTTTTCACTTTTTAATTTCAATTTTATTTTTATTTTTTGTATTTGTATGATTACTTTTATTTTTTAATTAATTTACTTTATTTTATTTTTCCTTTATTTTAATTGTAACTTCTATTTTTATTTTATTTTATGTTTTTATTTTATTTCTATTTTCATTTTTGGTTTAATTTATTTTTATTAAAGGAGGAACTGCTGTCTGCTCTCATAATTTGTAATAAAAACCTCTTTGCCATTCTGAAGCTTCCCTCCAACCACTTTGCATATTATTTTATATATTCTACGATTCTGTACTTGCCAAATATTCTGCAGAAATCTCCTTCCACTGAGTCTGGCTGCAGCCATTTTAACTGTGGGCAGCTGAAGCTGCTACCTGTTCACTTCCTGGATTTACACAGAGGCACACCTCCAGCTCTGCAGCTCTCATTGGCCTTCTTATGACTCATCCCCCCCTCCCTTCCTAGCAAACTCTCACGAGAGAGAGCTGTGTATGATGTCATAAGCCTAGGGCAGTGATGGTGAACCTTGGCACCCCCAGATGTTTTGGAACTACATTTCCCATGATACTCAGCTACACTGCAGAGGACCTGAGCATCATGGGAAATGTAGTTCCAAAACATCTGGGGGTGCCAAGGTTCTCCATCACTGGACTAGGCCAATGACCAGAGAAGAGACAGGAAGTGGCTGTATAAGGGATTTACTGGCAGAAAATAAATGTTTTACTATCCAAAGATAAAACAAGAAGAAGAAGAAGAAGAAGAAGAAGAAGAAGAAGAAGAAGAAGAAGAAGAAGAAGAAGAAGAAGAAGAGGGCAGAAGATTTAATAGATGAGACAATGACTGAAGTTCCACTTTAAGAACATAATTTAAAATAATATTTTCAATTTCAATGTTACTTTAATTTTATTTAGTAATCCTTGTATTTGGGTGTTTGTACATTATGTATTAGTATTACATAATATAGTGTTATTATTGATTGTTATTGGTTATGTGAGAAGCGATATCTTACAGGAAGTGATGTCATGTGAACTCAAAATGTGTAAATATGAGAACCTAATAAATACAAACAATAAAAACGATCAAAACAAACAAATAAATGATATTAGTCCATCTTGAGTAGACAATATGAAATGTATTGGTGTAAAAGGAAGTCCATAAATGACGAATCTTGAAAAATATTTCATCATGAAGTGCAAAGGGAGAAAAAGTAAGGTCGGCACGCTTACCGGACAAGGTGGGCACACGTAGTGTATGGCACGGGGGGGGGGGGGGGGTCAAGCAGGCATTGGTGAGGAAATGACCTCAATGAAATCATCCATAGGGGAGGCGATGAATGGAAGCTGACAGGAGTGGCACCCGGTGTGGTCTTCTGCTGCTGTAGCCCATCTGCTCCAAGGTTGGAAGTGTTGTGAGTTCAGAGATGGTATTCTGCATACCTTGGGTGTAACGAGAGGTTATTGGAGTTACTGTTGCCTTTCTATCATCTGGAACCAGTCTGCCCATTCTCCTCTGACCTCAACAAGGCATTTTCCTCCACACAACTGCCGCTCACTGGATATTTTCTCTTTTTCCCACCATTCTCTGTAATCCCGAGAGATGGCTGTGTGTGAAAATCCCAGAAATACTCAGACCGGCCCGTCTGCCACCAACCACCATGCCACGTTCAAAGACACTTAATGTGATACTAAACCCAGTGCTATGAAAATAGACCATCCCCCCCCCCCCCCCCTTGTAGTGCCCACAGCTTATAAATCTTCTTACATTGAAATACTACCACTATATAGCTTTTTAGCTGATCTGTATACCACGGTCACATGATATACTGCAGGGTCCGCCCGAGTGCTGAGAGTTCAGGTAGGAGGAGATTTCCACTACAGCCTGTGTTATGGGAGGAGGAGCCTCCATCAATCAAGATGTGACGTCCCACCCACTGTGCTCTTTTTTAGTTACTGGGCATGGAGGAGGAGGGAGGGACTGGGCATGGAGGAGGAGGGAGGGACTGGGCATGGAGGAGGAGGGAGGGACTGGGCATGGAGGAGGGAGGGAGGGACTGGGCATGGAGGAGGAGGGAGGGACTGGGCATGGAGGAGGGAGGGAGGGACTGGGCATTGAGGAGGGAGGGACTGGGCATGGAGGAGGAGGGAGGGACTGGGCATGGAGGAGGAGGGAGGGACTGGGCATGGAGGAGGGAGGGAGGGACTGGGCATTGAGGAGGGACTGGGCATGGAGGAGGAGGGAGGGACTGGGCATGGAGGAGGAGGGAGGGACTGGGCATGGAGGAGGGAGGGACTGGGCATTGAGGAGGGAGGGACTGGGCATGGAGGAGGAGGGAAGGACTGGGCATGGAGGAGGGAGGGAGGGACTCATTGAGGAGGGACTGGGCATGGAGGAGGAGGGAGGGACTGGGCATGGAGGAGGAGGGAGGGACTGGGCATGGAGGAGGGAGGGAGGGACTGGGCATTGAGGAGGGACTGGGCATGGAGGAGGAGGGAGGGACTGGGCATGGAGGAGGAGGGAGGGACTGGGCATGGAGGAGGGAGGGAGGGACTGGGCATTGAGGAGGGAGGGACTGGGCATGGAGGAGGAGGGAAGGACTGGGCATGGAGGAGGAGGGAGGGACTGGGCATGGAGGAGGGAGGGACTGGGCATGGAGGAGGAGGGAGGGACTGGGCATGGAGAGGAGGGAGGGACTGGGCATGGAGGAGGGAGGGACTGGGCATGGAGGAGGAGGAGGAGGGACTGGGCATGGAGGAGGAGGGAGGGACTGGGCATGGAGGAGGAGGGAGGGACTGGGCATGGAGAGGAGGGAGGGACTGGGCATGGAGGAGGGAGGGAGGGACTGGGCATGGAGGAGGAGGGAGGGACTGGGCATGGAGGAGAAGGGAGGGACTGGGCATGGAGAGGAGGGAGGGACTGGGCATGGAGGAGGGAGGGAAGGACTGGGCATTGAGAAGGGAGAGACTGGGCATGGAGGAGGGAGGGAG
Organism: Lithobates clamitans; assembly: GCA_037952925.1. NCBI lineage: Eukaryota > Metazoa > Chordata > Amphibia > Anura > Ranidae > Lithobates > Lithobates clamitans. Next base: position 605,942 of record JBBGZY010001055.1, on the reverse strand, counting down.
GGACTGGGCATGGAGGAGGGAGGGAGGGACTGGGCATTGAGGAGGGAGGGACTGGGCATGGAGGAGGAGGGAGGGACTGGGCATGGAGGAGGGAGGGAGGGACTGGGCATGGAGAGGAGGGAGGGACTGGGCATTGAGGAGGAGGGAGGGACTGGGCATGGAGAGGAGGGAGGGACTGGGCATTGAGGAGGGAGGGACTGGGCATGGAGGAGGAGGGAGGGACTGGGCATGGAGAGGAGGGAGGGACTGGGCATGAAGGAGGAGGGAGGGACTGGGCATGGAGGAAGAGGAGGAGGAGGAGGGACTGGGCATGGAGGAGGGAGGGAGGGACTGGGCATAGAGGAGGAGGAGGAGGGACTGGGCATAGAGGAGGGAGGGACTGGGCATGGAGGAGGAGGGAGGGACTGGGCATAGAGGAGGAGGAGGAGGGACTGGGCATGGAGGAGGGAGGGACTGGGCATGGAGGAGGAGGGAGGGACTGGGCATGGAGAGGAGGGAGGGACTGGGCATGAAGGAGGAGGAGGGACTGGGCATGGAGGAGGGAGGGACTGGGCATGGAGGAGGAGGGAGGGACTGGGCATGGAGGAGGGAGGGAGGGACTGGGCATTGAGGAGGGAGGGACTGGGCATGGAGGAGGAGGGAGGGACTGGGCATGGAGAGGAGGGAGGGACTGGGCATGAGGGGAGGAGGGAGGGACTGGGCATGGAGGAAGAGGAGGAGGAGGAGGGACTGGGCATGGAGGAGGGAGGGACTGGGCATGGAGGAGGAGGGAGGGACTGGGCATGGAGGAGGAGGGAGGGACTGGGCATGGAGGAGGGAGGGACTGGGCTGTCATTTAGGATCTGTATACACCCCCACATGTGTGATGTCATATCATGTGACCAGAAAAGCTCAGCTCAAACAAGGAAATATTCTCTCCAGCAATAGAGACCAAACTGAGCATGTGCAGGGGGACCACCCTCACTGTGTCTTATCAGGCCTTGCTCAGAGGGACCCTGCAGGAGGGGAGGGGGAGGATCTGTCCATATGGGATCAAAAGAGCCTTTCTACACAATACAGAGGATTAACCCCTTAAGTTTCACAGTGAGTATAACAAGCATGCTATTCTGCATATACAGACTGATTTTACTGTTGTGGGTTTAGTAACACTTTAAATCCCCTTTCTTCCCATTCTGATGCTCGGTTTGAACTTCAGCAGGTCGTCTTCACCACCTCTAGATGCCTAAATGCATTGAGTTGCTGCCGTGTGATTGGCTGATTAGCAATCTGTGTTATCAAGCCATTGAAGGGGTGTACCTAATAAAGTGTCCGGTGAGTGTACATTACTATATTATACTCATCAATCGTCTTCAGGAAACGGATACTTTGATTTATTGTAACCAAATCCTGCATCCTTGATTTGGGTAAAATGAAAAAAAATAAAAAAATACCCCATACATAACCCAGTATGTGACTAGTCGGTAGAACGCTATCAATCTCCGAGTGCCGCTGACTCAAGGACACTAAATGACGTCGGCATTGTAGACAATTCCCCGGAACCTTCCCGAGACAAGAGTGCTCTGTGAGTCTTTTCATGCAGCCAAGGCTGAAGAGTACTCGGAGTGTGAGGATCATGAGATCAGCATTCAATGGTATAAAAGAATCATACAGCATACTTACCAAGAAGAGTATGGACCCGAACCCCAGGACATTGCTAAACAGCCTGCATTATATCCGCCCACTTTGTGGCTGGGTGTGCCCAAACCACGCCCACTTTACGAGTTGGTCCTGCACAGATCCCACCACTAAATATAAGGGCACTGCCCACTCATAGCCAATGTCCCTGAAAATAATGCCTTTGTGAGTTACTGTGCATGGGCAATATCTTAAATGAGATTGATGCTGTGATCGTGGGTCATGGTCCGGGACACAGCAAAGGGCCAAGATGTGGGACTGTCTCGGCAAATCCGGGACAGTTGGCATCCATGAGAAAGCAAAAAAGCTTTTTGAGAGCATTGGGCCTTATACTCCTTATTCTTCTGCAAAAGTTTCCTGTCTCACCTGCTTCCTATCACCCTTCGCCCATGTGCTACCACCCTCTGGTGATTCCCATCACCACCCTTCCAGGTGCTTCCACCTATCTCACTTGACTCCTATCGCCCTCCCCCCATCATCCCCACCATGTGATGCCACCCTCCCATGCGCTACCACCCTCTGGTGATTCCCATCACCACCCTTCCATGTGCTGTCACCTTCTGGTGCCTCCCTTGAACCCCTCCTCATGTGCTGCCCTGCCACCTCCTAGTCCCTCCGATCACCTTCCCCACCATGTGATGCCACCTTCTGGTGCCTAGCCTCCTATCACCCTACCCTTCAATGTGCTACCAAAAGCTTTTTTGTGGGTATTGGGCCTTACACCCCTAAGTTTCCTGCACGCCTTCCCTATCTCACCTGCTTCCTATCACCCTGTGCTACCACCCTCTGGTGATTCCCATCACCACCCTTCCATGTGCTGTCACCTTCTGGTGTCTCCCACGAACCCCTCCTCATGTGCTTCCACCTTCTGGTGTCTCCGATCACCTTCTCCACCATGTGCTGCCACCTTCTGGTGCTTAGCCTCCTATCACCCTATCCCACTTGCTTCCTATCACCCTTCCCCCATGTGCTACCACCCTTCTGGTTTTTCTCATCACCACCCTTCCATGCACTGTCACCTTCTGGTGTCACCCATGAACCCCTCCACATGTGCTGCCACCTCCTGGTGTCTCTGATCACCTTCTCCACCATGTGCTGCCACCTTCTGGTGCTTAGCCTCCTATCACCCTATCCCACTTGCTTCCTATCACCCTTCCCCCATGTGCTACCACCCTTCTGGTGTTTCTCATCACCACCCTTCCATGCCCTGTCACCTTCTGGTGCCTCCTCTCACCCTTCCTAATCTGCTGCCACCTCCTGGTGCTTCCAATCACCCTCCCCCTGCAATGTGATGCCACCTTCTGGTGCCTCGCCTCCTATCACCCTACCCTTTAATAAGCTGCTACCCTCCCTCCCGATAGTCACCCCCAACAATGAGTACAAGGAAGCATTTCCATCTCAGGGTCCATGTATGGAGATCCGATAAGGGACCAGCTGGGCTCCACTTTGCTGCGATTAAAGCCTCCCTCAACAACAATAAGACATTCTGAAGGAACTTGTGAGTCAGAGGCTAGTAAGAGACGAAGTTGTTAAGGCGCCTTTATTAACTGGAGCATGAGCCCGCTCTCTCTGTCAGCGCCTTCAGACAACATTGATATGAGAATTAGACTTTTTGTTCCTTTTGACTAAAATGTACAAATGTAAAGGGCAGGGATGGTGGGGGGGTGGGGGTTCAAGCAGAGTGCCCACATTCTTTGCATTGGTCCACCAGAGATAAAGAGATTACAGATATTAACGAGACACTCCAGTATAACAAATTAGCAGGATATTGTACTTAAAGCGGACCTCTACTTCAAAACAAATAGGCATATTAGAGAATAAAATAGAAGTTCTTGTTGCAATACTTACCTTGTCTCCAGTGTTGTCCTCTGCGGAAACTCCTCTCCTTCACTGGTCATTGATAGCCATTGCTATTCTACCCACATCCTATGAACCAACAGTGTCATGGGAACACCCTCTGGAAGTGCCTCACCACATCACCCCTGGTTCACAGAACAATCCTGCAAAGAGTCATCCTGACTTCACAAGGAGCTTCTCAAATATAATTTTTTTTTTCAATGTGCAAAAGTAGGAAACTGATATGATATTTTTTCGATAGCCATTTTATCATGACTCAGGGTGATACCAGAATAGTCAAGGAGCCACTCCAGGGTGGATTCCATGCAAGAAAAGGGTAGAAGAAGATTTCTATGGGCAGCCCTGACTCTCAGAAGTGGATGTAAGATCATTTTTGTATGGTAAATGTGCAGAGCTAATAAAGTGACAAGGAGGACATATGGGGACCTCCTCTGATGCGGACCCTCATAGATCAGTGAGGGTCCCCATCCCATCAGAGGAGGTCCCCATATGTCCTCCTTGTCACTTTATTAGCGCTGCACATTTACCATACGATTTTCAACACAAAAGTATTTGTCCTTTTGTGGTGCTAGCAGCTTTTTAGTACTTGAGCGCGGTATTCTTCAATATATATATACAAGATAAGTTTTGACCAGTTTCTTCTCAAATACATAGTCTAGAAGCAGTTGGTATAAGTGGAACTCTAGTGGCCTGCACAAAGTCCTAACCTCAACCCTACTGAACACCTTTGGGGTGAATTGGAATGCCGATTGTGAGCGAGGGCTGTGACCATAATGAGGTATGAGGATCCCAAACTAAGTAGGGAGAATGAGGGGTCATAGTTATTTTTTTTTAAAACTCATAAGCTGATATGGATCTACAACCCTACTGAACACCTCTGGGATGAATTGGAACCTTGATTGTGAGCCAGGTCTTCTCATCAAACATCAGTACCTGACCTCACAAATGGGCACAGATTCTCCCAGACACCCTCCAAAATCTTGTGGAAAGCCTTCCCAGAAGAGTGGAGGCTGTTATACTTACAAAGAAAGGCCAACCCTATATTATTGGCCATGGTGGGCCATATTAATTGCCATTGGAAGGGGATGTCCAACAACTTCATAGAAGTGTGATGTTCAGGAGACCACAGAATTTGACCTTATGTTGTATCAGGGCTCGTTTTGCTCTCCAAAATGTTGTTTTTTATCCTTTTTCCAGATAACACAGAGAAGCCCACTAGCAGTGCTGGGATACGGGGAGGCCCTTCAAGCTGGATGCAGCCACCTGTGTGATGGAGAACTGTTGAGTTCCAGGTCATTAAACATTGTTCTTGTTTCCCCGTTGATGATATAAGATTTCTAGTTAGACAGCGGACAATCTCAAGGGCATCTTAATCAAGACAAGATCTAATTACTTGGGATAATTGCTGTACATCACGGGTGCTGAGCGACAGATATGAGGGATTCTTGGACCGCCATGCTAGAGCTATAATTGAGTGTCGCTTAGAGCTGGCCGGAGCTGGAGAGTGATGAATGGTGTGGATATTCTTGTGTACATATGAGATGGCTCTCTGTCATCTTGTATTAACCTCATTATCATACTAGGCCGACCCTTGCTTCCGGTATACAAAGCACCTCCAGCTTTGTCCTATACAGCAGAGACAATGTATGGAAGATGATTAATAATTTAGACATTCTGAATCTCTAATTGGAATTACTTTTTTTTTCTTTGAAACCGGTTATTAAATTAAAGGCTGTCTTCATTTAGAGGAAGTACTTCATGAACACACTGTGCCATAAAAAGGGGCTCTCTGCCTTACGATTTATAGTCTCTCCTAAGCCTTGTGGAACACTATATTACCAAAAGTATTGGGACGCCAGCCTTTACACACACATGAACGTTAATGACATCCCAGTCTTAGTCCGTAGGGTTCAATATTGCGTTGGCTCCGCCCTTTGCAGCTATAACAGCTTCAACTGTTATAACAATTTATTATCCCATTGGGTAATAAGTTGTATCCCATTGGGTAATACATTTAAAAGAGCGAACAAAAATCCTGGATGGCTTAACTCCAATGTAAAAATTCATATAAAAGCAAAGAAGAAGGCCTTCAAAAAATACAAGGTTGAGGGATCATCCTCAGCATTCAGACTTTATAAAGAATGCAATAAGAAATGTAAGGGTGCAATTAGGACGGCTAAGATAGAACATGAAAGACACATAGCGGAGGAGAGCAAAAAACATTTTTAAGTATGTAAACAGTAAAAAAGGGAGGACAGACCATATTGGCCCCATAAAGAATGAGGAAGGACATCTGGTTACAAAGGATGGGGAGATGGCAAAGGTATTGAATTTATTCTTCTCCTCAGTCTTCACGAGTGAATCGGGGGGCTTCAGTAACCAAAACTGCAGTATTTATCCTCATGACACAACACAGGAAGCACCTTCATGGTTATCAGAGGACGGAATTAAAATTAGACTTGAGAAACTTAACATTAATAAATCACCGGGACCAGATGGCTTGCATCCGAGGGTACTTAGGGAACTCAGTCAGGTGATTGCCAGACCGTTGTTCCTAATTTTTACAGACAGTCTACTGACTGGAATGGTACCAGCTGATTGGAGAAAAGCCAATGTAGCACCAATATTTAAAAAGGGCCCAAAATACATCCCTGGGAATTACAGACCAGTTAGCCTAACATCAATAGTATGTAAACTCTTGGAGGGGATGATAAGGGACTATATACAAGATTTTAGTAATAAGAACGATATCATTAGCAGTAATCAGCATGGATTCATGAAGAATCGTTCTTGCCAAACCAATCTACTAACCTTCTATGAGGAGGTGAGTTGCCATCTAGATAAAGGAAGGCCCGTAGACGTGGTGTATCTGGATTTTGCAAAAGCATTTGACACAGTTCCCCATAAACGTTTACTGTACAAAGTAAGGTCCGTTGGCATGGACCATAGGGTGAGTACATGGATTGAAAACTGGCTACAAGGGCGAGTTCAGAGGGTGGTGATAAATGGGGAGTACTCAGAATGGTCAGGGGTGGGTAGTGGGGTCCCCAGGGTTCTGTGCTGGGACCAATCCTATTTAATTTGTTCATAAACGATCTGGAGGATAAACAGTTCAATCTCTGTATTTGCAGACGATACTAAGCTAAGCAGGGCAATAACTTCTCCGCAGGATGTGGAAACCTTGCAAGAAGACCTGAACAAATGAATGGGGGAGGGGCAACTACATGGCAAATGAGGTTCAACGTAGAAAAATGTAAAATAATGCATTATGGTGGCAAAAATCTGAATGCAATCTATAGACTGGGGGGAGAACCTCTGGGGGGATCTAGGATGGAAAAGGACCTGGGGGTCCTAGTAGATGATAGGCTCAGCAATGACATGCAATGCCAAGCTGCTGCTAATAAAGCAAACAGAATATTGGCATTAAAAGGGGATCAACTCCAGAGATAAAACGATAATTCTCCCGCTCTACAAGACTCTGGTCCGGCCGCACCTGGAGTATGCTGTCCAGTTCTGGGCACCAGTCCTCAGGAAGGATGTACTGGAAATGGAGCGACTACAAAGAAGGGCAACAAAGCTAATAAAGGGTCTGGAGGATCTTAGTTATGAGGAAAGGTTGTGAGCTCTGAACTTATTCTCTCTGGAGAAGAGACGCTGGAGAGGGGATATGATTTCAATTTACAAATACTGTACTGGTGACCCCACAATAGGGATAAAACTTTTTGCAGAAGAGAGTTTAATAAGACTCGTGGCCACTCATTACAATTAGAAGAAAAGAGGTTTAACCTTAAACTACGTAGAGGGTTCTTTACTGTAAGAGCGGCAAGGATGTGGAATTCCCTTCCACAGGCGGTGGTCTCAGCGGGGAGCATCGATAGCTTCAAGAAACTATTAGATAATCACCTGAATGACCGCAACATACAGGGATATACAATGTAATACTGACACATAATCACACACATAGGTTGGACTTGATGGACTTGTGTCTTTTTTCAACCTCACCTACTATGTAACTATGTAACTCTTCTGGGAAGGCCGTCCACAAGGTTTAGGAGGGTGTCTATGGGAATGTTTGACCATTCTTCTAGAAGAGCATTTCTGAGGGTTAGGGTCATTTGGTGGAGGGGGGATTATGGTGGGGGGAGGGGGGATTATGGTGTGGGGGGAGGGGGGATTATGGTGGGGGGTTGTTTTTCAGGGGTTGGGTTTGGCCCCTTAGTTCCAGTGAAGGGAACTCTTAAGGCGTCAGCATACCAAGACATTTTGGACATTTTCATGCTCCCAAATTTGTTTTGTTTGGGGACGGCCCCTTCCTGTTCCAACATGACTGCGCACCAGTGCACAAAGCAAGGTCCATAAAGACATGGATGAGGAAGTTTGGGGTGGAGGAACTTGACTGGCCTGCACAGAGTCCTGACCTCAACCCCATAGAACACCTTCGGGATGAATTAGAGCGGAGACTGAGAGCCAGGCCTTCTCGTCCATCATCAGTGCAGCTGTTATAGCTGCCAAGGGCGGGGCCAACTCAATATTGAACACTACGGACTAAGACTGGGATGTCATTAAAGGTCATGTGTGTGTAAAGGCAGGCGTCCCAATACTTTTGGTAATATAGTGTAAGTAAAATATAACAGAGCCAGGCACTACAGGATCCCGACTTTCATGCCGTTGCTCATTATAGCCAAGGGCATGAGAAACCTTTAAGGGTCCATTAACATTTCTTGTGGTGTTTTCATGCATGAGGGTAAATGAGAGTCATGTCGAGTGTTAATGTACATTGTGTTGTAGTGGATCTTCACCCTCACAAGACACTTCCCTCCTATCAATCCCCTCCTCCCCTCCACTAGCAGAGTAGGGATGTTTTTTTTGGGGGGGGGTTAATTATTTTTTTGGTAAAGAAAAAAGTCCACCCTTGCACATCATTCACCTAGGCCAGTGGTCTGCAAAGTGGATGCAACCCTTGACTTGCTTTTATCCAGCCCTTGGGACACTATTCCTCCCACTGACTCCAATGATGGGGCACTATTCCTCCCACTGATACCAATGATGGGGCACTATTCCTCCCACTGACTCCAATGATGGGGCACTATTCCTCCCACTGACACCAATGATGGGGCACTATTCCTCCCACTGACACCAATGATGGGACACTATTCCTTCCACTGATACCAATGATGGGACACTATTCCTCCCACTGACACCAATGATGGGGCACTATTCCTCCCACTGATACCAATGATGGGGCACAATTCCTCCCACTGATACCAATGATGGGACACTATTCCTCCCACTGATACCTATGATGGGACACTATTCCTCCCACTGACACCAATGATGGGACACTATTCCTCCCACTGACACCAATGATGGGGCACTATTCCTCCCACTGACACCAATGATGGGACACTATTCCTCCCACTGATACCAATGATGGGGCACTATTCCTCCCACTGATACCAATGATGGGACACTATTCCTCCCACTAATACCAATGATGGGACACTATTCCTCCCACTGACACCAATGATGGGGCACTATTCCTCCCACTGATACCAATGATGGGAAACTATTCCTCCCACTAATACCAATGATGGGACACTATTCCTCCCACTGACACCAAAGATGGGACACTATTCCTCCCACTGACACCAATGATGGGGCACTATTCCTCCCACTGACACGAAAGATGGGACACTATTGATCTTTTATTAAAAGAATCAAGCAACCAATTTTATACAAAAGTAAAAAACAAAACCAAAGTACAAAACTTCAACAGAAATCCAAGGAATACACATTAATGTTCAGAATATATACAATATATACATAATCCGTTACCAAAACTATTTACATAAAGCAGCAGAGAGGGCCTAAGAGGCACAACCCATCACCTATGTACGCAGCCATTTATCAAAAATTAATCCAAAAAATAATAATCTAGGGTGATAAGAGACAGACAGCCACACCCGGGAAAGAGACTCCTGGCAGTCAGGGAGGCTTGAAACCCCTCCACGCCTTCAACCAAGCCCCCTGACTCCGCTTGTCTCTCTCAAGCACCCGAATCTTCTCCACCTCATGCAGAATGTCATACACCACCACCTGAACAGGAAGGATTTTACGCCGAATGCTGACCTGACACCGTGCGTTCCAAGTGAAATAACGGACTACTAGGCTAACTAGAAAAAGTGTATCTAAACAAAAAACCCCACCAGTATTGAATGCTCCATACACCCACTCAGCATAACCCAGCCTGGAGAGGAAAGGGACACCGAGGGCCCGCCCCACCTGTTTGTACACCTCTATGTTAAAAGGGCAATGAAGCAGAAAATGGTCCATAGTCTCCTCCTCACCTGCACACTCCTCCCGAGGACAGCTACGATCCACCCCACTGCGGAATTTCAAATTGCCCCTAACATAGAGCCTCCCATGGAAGCACATCCAGGCCAGATCCCTGAATTTAGGAGGTACTCTGTCCAAATTAATAAGTCTTAACCCTGCCCTCAAAACTGGGCCTGGGCAATCCCTTAAGGCCAGTGGGTCATGAAAGACTTCGCTCAAGACTCGACTCATAAGGACTTTCCTCGGAACCGATCTGAGATCTTCAGCCGACAATCGCCACTGCCGTAATAACTTCAGGCACGGAGCGACATAGGCTGGTAGCTGACCACGATGACCCCTGAGATTCTTCACTTGGCCACCTTCTTCCCAAAGTCGCAGAAAAGGCCTAAACCAAGATCTAAAAATGCCTGCCCATCCAGGAGGTTCCACTGCAAGCATATTACCAATATTAAACTTGAGAAAAAGCAGTGAAAAGAAAAGAACTGGGTTGACCATACCTAAGCCACCCTCCCTCCTGGATAGATAGGTGACATTCCTCTTGATGGGGTTCAGTCTGTTCCCCCACAACATCTGGAAGAACACACTACTGACCCTAGCATAGAGAGACACTGGCAAGATGCAGACAAAGCTGACATACAAAAAGATCGGAATCAGGTAAGTCTTAATCAGATCAACCCTTTCCCTCATAGATAACTTCCATCTCTTCCAGCTGACCACCTTAGTATTGGCAATTTCCAGTCTGCCTTCCCAGTTTTTGAGGCCATAATCGCCGGGTCCAAATTCAATGCCTAGAATCTTAATTCTTTCCTGGGGCACTGGAAAGGTGTCCGGGAGATCAAAACCCTCACCTTCCTTTCCCATCCAGAAGACTTCACTCTTTTCCTGATTGATCTTGGAGCCTGATGCTTCAGAATACCGTGATGTCAGAGAGACCACCTCCTCTGCTTCATCCGCCCCGGTGACAATCACTGACACATCGTCCGCATAGGCAACAACCCTCAAAGGCGGCTCACCCGGGAGACCCACTGGTACCCCACACAACATGCCGCTCTCTAGCCTCCTGATGAAAGGGTCGATTGCAAACACATAGAGCAGGGGACTCAGGGGACAACCCTGGCGCACCCCGGAGCCAACCTCAAAGGACTGCCCAACCCAACCATTAACAAGAGGAAAGCTTTCTGCCCCCTTATACAAGACTTTTAACCAATCGACAAAACCACCCGGCAGACCGTACTTACTAAGGAGCAACCACAGGTACTCATGGTTGACACGATCAAAAGCCTTTGCCTGATCTAATGTCAGCAAATACTTTCCCCAGCCTGCAGCCCTGCACCGCTCCAAGGCCTCCCGGACAGCTAAAACCGCTGTGAAGGTGCACCTACCCTGGACCGAACAGTGCTGATGGCGAGAAAGCAAAGACTCTGCTACTGACGATAGGCGCCAGAAAAATATCTTTGCCAGTATCTTTCTATCGACATTAAGAAGGCTGATGGGGCGCCAATTCTCAATCATCGAAGGATCTTTACCCTTTGAAAGAAGAATCACAGCCGAGTGCCTCATGGAAGGGGGAAGTACCCCCTCAGCAAGGCAACTGTTAAAAACCTCTACCAAATGTGGGGCCAGAATAGACTTAAAGGCTTTGTAAAACTCAGCCGTCAAGCCATCCGGTCCATGTGACTTTTTGATGGCAAGTTGTTCAATTGCCCTCATCACCTCTTCAACTGTGATCTCCTCTGTCAAATTCATCAATGGGACATCTTCATCATTTAGACCTGGAGTAGAGTCCAAAAAGCCTTCCATCTTGTCACGGTCAAGCTCTTTCCTCCCAAGAAGGTCAGCATAAAAGGACCTCACGACCTCCAGAATCCCTGACCTGGACTTTGTCAAGGAACCTGTACTGTCTTTAAGGCCAACGACCGTTTTAACAGCTACACCTTGTTTGCAGTTCTGGTAAGGGTCAGGCGAGTGGTACTTCCCATAGTCCCTCTCCAGAACCAAAGAGGCATGCCGGTCATATTGACACTTCCTGAGAAGGAGTTTCACTTCGGAGATTTCCCCAGGATCTCCACCTCTCGAGACAAGAATATCCAGCTTCCTCCGTAAACGTTGGTAGGTCATGTATTTATTAAACTGTTTTCTATTGGCTAGGCCCCTGAAGAATCCAGCGATCCTCTTTTTGGTCAGCTCCCACCACTCAGCCTTGCTGCTACAAAAGTCCAGGATGGTCACCTGTGCCTGAAAGAATTCCTCAAAGGATTGTCTAACATGTTCTTCCTTGAGTAGAGTCGAATTCAATCTCCAGATGCCCTTACCCCTCTGAGGGGCGTCTGAAGCATTCAGGACCACAGATAGCATACAGTGATCAGAGAACTCTACTGCCTGCACCACTGGGGGTGAGAAAGCAGAGGTCTCCTTCAAAAAAAACCTATCTATTCTACTCTGACTATTACTTCGATGAAAGGTGAACCCAGTGTCATCCGGGAGGTGCTTAATGTGCACATCCACAAGACCAGCATCCCTAACCATACTATTTAAAAAAACGCTATCATATCCCAGCCTGTCCTTGAAGTCCTTCCTGTCCTTGGGCCTAGTTACTGTATTAAAGTCACCTCCAAAGACCACTTGCCGGGATGTAAAAAGAAATGGCTTGATCCTTGTAAAAAGGCATTTCCTGTCCCACTTTGTGTGCGGCCCATAGACATTAATTAGGCGCAGGTCCTGCCCTCCCACAAGGACGTCTAAGACCATACATCTCCCAATCTCCACCTCAATAACCCGCCGGATAGTTACCATGCCGGTTTTAAACAACACCGCCACACCGCCGTAAGGCTCGGCCGCAAGAGACCAGTAAGATGGACCATACCTCCACTCTCTCTTGGCCATATGAATATCTGCCAAGGAGGTGAGCCTAGTCTCTTGCAAAAATAAAATTTCAGCATCTAATTGGCTGAACAAAAAGAAGGCCATAGAACGAGCTCTTACTGACTTAATGCTGGCGACATTTATTGTCACCACTTTTAACGGAGGGGGAACCGCCATTTGGGTTATTGGGTGGATTGCTTCTTAGCTCCCCTCTGCTGCTCATCACCAGAAGCCTCTCTCTTTCTTGAGGCCGCCTCAAACTCCATCTCAGAATCAGAACTTCGCTCCGAAGAAGCTCCAGATGAGGAAATCTCCCACTTAGAGGACCTATAACGGTTGGAGACAGGCACTGGAGCCTGTTCCGTCCTCACCACCTGCTTCTTCCGCTTCCCAACCTTCCTTCTCTCCTCCAGGTACTGCAGGTCAGCTTCAGAGATGCCCTTATCTCCTGTTTTTTTCTTTGAAGTCTTTACAGAAGACTCCTTTAGAGAGGCAGAAGCGACCTTTTTAAAACCCACTACCACTCCTGGTGGGGGGGTTACTCCCTTTGAATCTGACTTAGGAGGGGTAGACTCCTGGGGGGTAACTGACTCGGGGGGCACAGACTTGGAAGGTTCTGACACAAGAGGAGGGGATACAGTAGGCTGGGGGGACACAGAGACAGATACAGAAGGAATACTTACAGACACAGGAGGGGTGGCCACAGGAACTGGAGAGGGATCCTGAGCAGGACCAGGGGAGTCAGTCACCGCAGAGGAGGATGGTACACCAGGGGCATCACCCTTCATCCTGTCCAGCCTTGACAAGTCATCTAGTACCTCCTTCTCCATATTGTGCCAGGCTTCAGGACATCTGCTGTAGGGGTGGCCAAGGCGCAGGCACAGGTTGCACCTGATCATCTCGGTGCAGTCCTTGGCCATATGACCCTGACCCCGACACACTGAACATATCAAGGCTGAACAGGAAGAGCTCAAATGCCCCTTTTCTCCACAGCGGTGACACAGCTTCGGCTGACCAGGGTAGAAAATAGTCATCCTATCCCTCCCTATAAAAGCTGAGGAGGGCAGGTGACGGACAACATTCCCATCCCTGGCCAACCTGACTGTAACCGACCAACCCCCAGTCCAGATGTTACGTTCATCAAGGATTTTGCTGGGCTTAGTCAAAACCTCACCATAGTTTCTTAACCAGACCTCTAGGTCCCGAGCAGGAACACTCTCATTGGTGAGTATGATGGTTATCTTTTTCACCGTTGACCTTTGCGAAACCGCAACTGGGGCCAGACCTTCCCATTCAGGTCTTGACCTGCACCGAGCCTCATATCGCTCCCAGAACAGGTCAAGACCCTCTGGCCTGGTGAAACTAATGGTATAATCCCGTGTCCCAGCTACATGTATAAAGGCATACAGGTCATTTGCCCCAAAACCCATCTCCAAAATCAAATCCACCACTGCACGCCGTGCTGGAGGGATCGCACCACCTTCCCATTTGAGAATTACCACATTTCTTCTCGGACCCCCAGCAGAAGCCAGAGACCCAAGACCAGATCCCGTGGTGCCCAAAGTGGTAGGCTGCAGGGGGAAACCCTGCTTGGGGGCGGAGCCACCAGGAGCAGAGCGTACCACCTGAGCAAACGTGGGTTTATCAGGGCCAAGGCCCCACACTGAAGTCACAGTAGTCTGTACATTATTATTATTTGCTTGGACTGAGCTGGGACGATTGTCCATCACACTTGTACAATTGCTATCAGTCACACACACGTTCAATTTCCCATCAGGAATAGTCACAGTTGCTGCAATACCAGCTGTCTCCTGATGCTGCACTGTAGAGTCTCCAGCAGCTGTGGGGCAAACATCTTTAGACTCAGCCAAAGGAGAGTTAATAGGCTCTGCTGACACCGGTAGTTCCTTTTCAGAAATGTCATTTTTTAAATGCAGCTCTTGCTGCGCTGCAGCATTAGAAGGTAAAACATTGCTACACATAGCATTAGAAACTTGAGTGTCACTGGGCACACTTTCAACATTGCTCATGGTGTTAGATGACACAAAAACAGATTCATCCCCTGCTTGGGGCTTGACATTATCAGGCACATTATCAGTTATGTCCTCATCACCAAACGCCAGCTGATCCCCCCGCACAGGAGACTCCATTACCTGGATGGCCCTGAGCATTCCTCCTGAGTCCTGGGAAGGCATGGGGCTGCTTACCTCTACCTGAGGGGGCAGGGGGTCAGAACTGGGGGTCTCCTCCTCCACCTCCATCTTTGTCATCCTCGCAAACCTTTTTTCATTGTAAAACTTTTCCTTAAATGGCCCATCTCTTCCTTCCATGATGGACACAATGGTCTCCTGATGTTCCACCCGGACCTTGGCCAGTTGGATCTCCGGATCCATGGACCCTCGTTTCTGGCTATGCAAGCCCTCACGCTGCCTTCTCAGGCGCTTCAGCTCCGCTCTCAGTTTATAGAGCTTGTCTCTTTCTCTATTCAGGGCTTTAATCCCGGCCACCACTCGCTCCTGAATTGCCTCTGAGCCTTCATCCTTACCAGGGGCAGAAAGATCACAAGCCATGGTTTGTACAGAGGAAGGCATGTCACCTGATGGCCCAGGAGATGGCTGGGAGCTTCCAGCAGGAGAGGCCCTGCTGGCCTCCATGGCTTCCCCAGAAAGGGGCCAGGAGAGCTGGGAGAGGTTTTCCTCACCACTCCCCTCTCACACGGATCTGCAGCACCTCCAGACAGACAGCTTCCTCCTGACACACCTGTGCTCCAATGATGGGTGGGGCACTATTGATCTTTTATTAAAAGAATCAAGCAACCAATTTTATACAAAAGTAAAAAACAAAACCATAGTACAAAACTTCAACAGAAATCCAAGGAATACACATCCATGTTCAGAATATATACAATATATACATAATCCGTTACCAAAACTATTTACATAAAGCAGCAGAGAGGGCCTAAGAGGCACAACCCATCACCTATGTACGCAGCCATTTATCAAAAATGAATCCAAAAAATAATAATCTAGGGTGATAAGAGACAGACAGCCACACCCGGGAAAGAGACTCCTGGCAGTCAGGGAGGCTTGAAACCCCTCCACGCCTTCAACCAAGCCCCCTGACTCCGCTTGTCTCTCTCAAGTACCCGAATCTTCTCCACCTCATGCAGAATGTCATACACCACCACCTGAACAGGAAGGATTTTACGCCGAATGCTGACCTGACACCGTGCGTTCCAAGTGAAATAACGGACTACTAGGCTAACTAAAAACAGTGTATCTAAACAAAAAACCCCACCAGTATTGAATGCTCCGTACACCCACTCAGCATAACCCAGCCTGGAGAGGAAAGGGACACCGAGGGCCCACCCCACCTGTTTGTACACCTCTATGTTAAAAGGGCAATGAAGCAGAAAATGGTCCATAGTCTCCTCCTCACCTGCACACTCCTCCCGAGGACAGCTACGATCCACCCCACTGCGGAATTTCAAATTGCCCCTAACATAGAGCCTCCCATGGAAGCACATCCAGGCCAGATCCCTGAATTTAGGAGGTACTCTGTCCAAATTAATAAGCCTTAACCCTGCCCTCAAAACTGGGCCTGGGCAATCCCTTAAGGCCAGTGGGTCATGAAAGACTTCGCTCAAGACTCGACTCATAAGGACTTTCCTCGGAACCGATCTGAGATCTTCAGCCGACAATCGCCACTGCCGTAATAACTTCAGGCACGGAGCGACATAGGCTGGTAGCTGACCACGATGACCCCTGAGATTCTTCACTTGGCCACCTTCTTCCCAAAGTCGCAGAAAAGGCCTAAACCAAGATCTAAAAATGCCTGCCCATCCAGGAGGTTCCACTGCAAGCATATTACCAATATTAAACTTGAGAAAAAGCAGTGAAAAGAAAAGAACTGGGTTGACCATACCTAAGCCACCCTCCCTCCTGGATAGATAGGTGACATTCCTCTTGATGGGGTTCAGTCTGTTCCCCCACAACATCTGGAAGAACACACTACTGACCCTAGCATAGAGAGACACTGGCAAGATGCAGACAAAGCTGACATACAAAAAGATCGGAATCAGGTAAGTCTTAATCAGATCAACCCTTTCCCTCATAGATAACTTCCATTTCTTCCAGCTGACCACCTTAGTATTGGCAATTTCCAGTCTGCCTTCCCAGTTTTTGAGGCCATAATCGCCGGGTCCAAATTCAATGCCTAGAATCTTAATTCTTTCCTGGGGCACTGGAAAGGTGTCCGGGAGATCAAAACCCTCACCTTCCTTTCCCATCCAGAAGACTTCACTCTTTTCCTGATTGATCTTGGAGCCTGATGCTTCAGAATACCGTGATGTCAGAGAGACCACCTCCTCTGCTTCATCCGCCCCGGTGACAATCACTGACACATCGTCCGCATAGGCAACAACCCTCAAAGGCGGCTCACCCGGGAGACCCACTGGTACCCCACACAACATGCCGCTCTCTAGCCTCCTGATGAAAGGGTCGATTGCAAACACATAGAGCAGGGGACTCAGGGGACAACCCTGGCGCACCCCGGAGCCAACCTCAAAGGACTGCCCAACCCAACCATTAACAAGAGGAAAGCTTTCTGCCCCCTTATACAAGACTTTTAACCAATCGACAAAACCACCCGGCAGACCGTACTTACTAAGGAGCAACCACAGGTACTCATGGTTGACACGATCAAAAGCCTTTGCCTGATCTAATGTCAGCAAATACTTTCCCCAGCCTGCAGCCCTGCACCGCTCCAAGGCCTCCCGGACAGCTAAAACCGCTGTGAAGGTGCACCTACCCTGGACCGAACAGTGCTGATGGCGAGAAAGCAAAGACTCTGCTACTGACGATAGGCGCCAGAAAAATATCTTTGCCAGTATCTTTCTATCGACATTAAGAAGGCTGATGGGGCGCCAATTCTCAATCATCGAAGGATCTTTACCCTTTGAAAGAAGAATCACAGCCGAGTGCCTCATGGAAGGGGGAAGTACCCCCCCAGCAAGGCAACTGTTAAAAACCTCTACCAAATGTGGGGCCAGAATAGACTTAAAGGCTTTGTAAAACTCAGCCGTCAAGCCATCCGGTCCAGGTGCCTTTTTGATGGCAAGTTGTTCAATTGCCCTCATCACCTCTTCAACTGTGATCTCCTCTGTCAAATTCATCAATGGGACATCTTCATCATTTAGACCTGGAGTAGAGTCCAAAAAGCCTTCCATCTTGTCACGGTCAAGCTCTTTCCTCCCAAGAAGGTCAGCATAAAAGGACCTCACGACCTCCAGAATCCCTGACCTGGACTTTGTCAAGGAACCTGTACTGTCTTTAAGGCCAACGACCGTTTTAACAGCTACACCTTGTTTGCAGTTCTGGTAAGGGTCAGGCGAGTGGTACTTCCCATAGTCCCTCTCCAGAACCAAAGAGGCATGCCGGTCATATTGACACTTCCTGAGAAGGAGTTTCACTTCGGAGATTTCCCCAGGATCTCCACCTCTCGAGACAAGAATATCCAGCTTCCTCCGTAAACGTTGGTAGGTCATGTATTTATTAAACTGTTTTCTATTGGCTAGGCCCCTGAAGAATCCAGCGATCCTCTTTTTGGTCAGCTCCCACCACTCAGCCTTGCTGCTACAAAAGTCCAGGATGGTCACCTGTGCCTGAAAGAATTCCTCAAAGGATTGTCTAACATGTTCTTCCTTGAGTAGAGTCGAATTCAATCTCCAGATGCCCTTACCCCTCTGAGGGGCGTCTGAAGCATTCAGGACCACAGATAGCATACAGTGATCAGAGAACTCTACTGCCTGCACCACTGGGGGTGAGAAAGCAGAGGTCTCCTTCAAAAAAAACCTATCTATTCTACTCTGACTATTACCTCGATGAAAGGTGAACCCAGTGTCATCCGGGAGGTGCTTAATGTGCACATCCACAAGACCAGCATCCCTAACCATACTATTTAAAAAAACGCTATCATATCCCAGCCTGTCCTTGAAGTCCTTCCTGTCCTTGGGCCTAGTTACTGTATTAAAGTCACCTCCAAAGACCACTTGCCGGGATGTAAAAAGAAATGGCTTGATCCTTGTAAAAAGGCATTTCCTGTCCCACTTTGTGTGCGGCCCATAGACATTAATTAGGCGCAGGTCCTGCCCTCCCACAAGGACGTCTAAGACCATACATCTCCCAATCTCCACCTCAATAACCCGCCGGATAGTTACCATGCCGGTTTTAAACAACACCGCCACACCGCCGTAAGGCTCGGCCGCAAGAGACCAGTAAGATGGACCATACCTCCACTCTCTCTTGGCCATATGAATATCTGCCAAGGAGGTGAGCCTAGTCTCTTGCAAAAATAAAATTTCAGCATCTAATTGGCTGAACAAAAAGAAGGCCATAGAACGAGCTCTTACTGACTTAATGCTGGCGACATTTATTGTCACCACTTTTAACGGAGGGGGAACCGCCATTTGGGTTATTGGGTGGATTGCTTCTTAGCTCCCCTCTGCTGCTCATCACCAGAAGCCTCTCTCTTTCTTGAGGCCGCCTCAAACTCCATCTCAGAATCAGAACTTCGCTCCGAAGAAGCTCCAGATGAGGAAATCTCCCACTTAGAGGACCTATAACGGTTGGAGACAGGCACTGGAGCCTGTTCCGTCCTCACCACCTGCTTCTTCCGCTTCCCAACCTTCCTTCTCTCCTCCAGGTACTGCAGGTCAGCTTCAGAGATGCCCTTATCTCCTGTTTTTTTCTTTGAAGTCTTTACAGAAGACTCCTTTATAGAGGCAGAAGCGACCTTTTTAATACCCACTACCACTCCTGGTGGGGGGGTTGCTCCCTTTGAATCTGACTTAGGAGGGGTAGACTCCTGGGGGGTAACTGACTCGGGGGGCACAGACTTGGAAGGTTCTGACACAAGAGGAGGGGATACAGTAGGCTGGGGGGACACAGAGACAGATACAGAAGGAATACTTACAGACACAGGAGGGGTGGCCACAGGAACTGGAGAGGGATCCTGAGCAGGACCAGGGGAGTCAGTCACCGCAGAGGAGGATGGTACACCAGGGGCATCACCCTCCATCCCGTCCAGCCTTGACAAGTCATCTAGTACCTCCTTCTCCATATTGTGCCAGGCTTCAGGACATCTGCTGTAGGGGTGGCCAAGGCGCAGGCACAGGTTGCACCTGATCATCTCGGTGCAGTCCTTGGCCATATGACCCTGACCCCGACACACTGAACATATCAAGGCTGAACAGGAAGAGCTCAAATGCCCCTTTTCTCCACAGCGGTGACACAGCTTCGGCTGACCAGGGTAGAAAATAGTCATCCTATCCCTCCCTATAAAAGCTGAGGAGGGCAGGTGACGGACAACATTCCCATCCCTGGCCAACCTGACTGTAACCGACCAACCCCCAGTCCAGATGTTACGTTCATCAAGGATTTTGCTGGGCTTAGTCAAAACCTCACCATAGTTCCTTAACCAGACCTCTAGGTCCCGAGCAGGAACACTCTCATTGGTGAGTATGATGGTTATCTTTTTCACCGTTGACCTTTGCGAAACCGCAACTGGGGCCAGACCTTCCCATTCAGGTCTTGACCTGCACCGAGCCTCATATCGCTCCCAGAACAGGTCAAGACCCTCTGGCCTGGTGAAACTAATGGTATAATCCCGTGTCCCAGCTACATGTATAAAGGCATACAGGTCATTTGCCCCAAAACCCATCTCCAAAATCAAATCCACCACTGCACGCCGTGCTGGAGGGATCGCACCACCTTCCCATTTGAGAATTACCACATTTCTTCTCGGACCCCCAGCAGAAGCCAGAGACCCAAGACTAGATCCCGGGGTGCCCAAAGTGGTAGGCTGCAGGGGGAAACCCCGCTTGGGGGCGGAGCCACCAGGAGCAGAGCGTACCACCTGAGCAAACGTGGGTTTATCAGGGCCAAGGCCCCACACTGAAGTCACAGTAGTCTGTACATTATTATTATTTGCTTGGACTGAGCTGGGACGATTGTCCATCACACTTGTACAATTGCTATCAGTCACACACACGTTCAATTTCCCATCAGGAATAGTCACAGTTGCTGCAATACCAGCTGTGTCCTGATGCTGCACTGTAGAGTCTCCAGCAGCTGTGGGGCAAACATCTTTAGACTCAGCCAAAGGAGAGTTAATGGGCTCTGCTGACACCGGTAGTTCCTTTTCAGAAATGTCATTTTTTAAATGCAGCTCTTGCTGCGCTGCAGCATTAGCAGGTACAACATTGCTACATATAGCATTAGAAACTTGATTGTCACTGGGCACACTTTCTACATTGCTCATGGTGTTAGATGACACAAAAACAGATTCATCCCCTGCTTGGGGCTTGTCATTATCAGGCACATTGTCAGTTATGTCCTCATCACCAAACGCCAGCTGATCCCCCCGCATAGGAGACTCCATTACCTGGATGGCCCTGAGCATGCCTCCTGAGTCCTGGGAAGGCATGGGGCTGCTTACCTCTACCTGAGGGGGCAGGGGGTCAGAACTGGGGGTCTCCTCCTCCACCTCCATCTTTGTCATCCTCGCAAACCTTTTTTCATTGTAAAACTTTTCCTTAAATGGCCCATCTCTTCCTTCCATGATGGACACAATGGTCTCCTGGTGTTCAACCCGGACCTTGGCCAGTTGGATCTCCGGATCCATGGACCCTCGTTTCTGGCTATGTAAGCCCTCACGCTGCCTTCTCAGGCGCTTCAGCTCCGCTCTTAGTTTATAGAGCTTGTCTCTTTCTCTATTCAGGGCTTTAATCCCGGCCACCACTCGCTCCTGAATTGCCTCTGAGCCTTCATCCTTACCAGGGGCAGAAAGATCACAAGCCATGGTTTGTACAGATGAAGGCATGTCACCTGATGGCCCAGGAGATGGCTGGGAGCTTCCAGCAGGAGAGGCCCTGCTGGCCTCCATGGCTTCCCCAGAAAGGGGCCAGGAGAGCTGGGATAGATTTCCTCACCAGTCCCCTCTCACACGGATCTGCAGCAGCTCCAGAGAGACAGCCTCCTCCTGACACACCTGTGCTCCAATGATGGGTGGGGCACTATTCCTCCCACTGACACCAATGATGGGGCACTATTCCATCCACTGACACCAATGATGGAACACTATTCCTCCCACTGATACCAATGATGGGGCACTATTCCTCCCACTGATACCAATGATGGGACACTATTCCTCCCACTGACACCAATGATGGGGCACTATTCCTCCCACTGATACCAATGATGGGGCACTATTCCTCCCACTGATACCAATGATGGGGCACTATTCCTCCCACTGACACCAATGATGGGACACTATTCCTTCCACTGATACCAATGATGGGACACTATTCCTCCCACTGACACCAATGATGGGGCACTATTCCTCCCACTGACACCAATGATGGGGCACTATTCCTCCCACTGATACCAATGATGGGACACTATTCCTCCCACTAATACCAATGATGGGACACTATTCCTCCCACTGACACCAATGATGGGGCACTA
Source organism: Lithobates clamitans (assembly GCA_037952925.1). Taxonomy (NCBI): domain Eukaryota; kingdom Metazoa; phylum Chordata; class Amphibia; order Anura; family Ranidae; genus Lithobates; species Lithobates clamitans. Next base: position 583,689 of record JBBGZY010001055.1, on the reverse strand, counting down.
TTCCTCCCACTGATACCAATGATGGGACACTATTCCTCCCACTGACACCAATGATGGGGCACTATTCCTCCCACTGATACCAATGATGGGACACTATTCCTCCCACTGACACCAATGATGGGGCACTATTCCTCCCACTGACACCAATGATGGGGCACTATTCCTCCCACTGATACCAATGATGGGGCACTATTCCTCCCACTGATACCAATGATGGGACACTATTCCTCCCACTGACACCAATGATGGGGCACTATTCCTCCCACTGACACCAATGATGGGACACTATTCCTCCCACTGACTCCAATGATGGGACACTATTCCTCCCACTAATACCAATGATGGGGCACTATTCCTCCCACTAATACCAATGATGGGAAACTATTCCTCCCACTGACACCAATGATGGGGCACTATTCCTCCCACTGATACCAATGATGGGACACTATTCCTCCCACTAATACCAATGATGGGACACTATTCCTCCCACTGACACCAATGATGGGACACTATTCCTCCCACTAATACCAATGATGGGACACTATTCCTCCCACTGACACCAATGATGGGGCACTATTCCTCCCACTGATACCAATGATGGGACACTATTCCTCCCACTGACACCAATGATGGGGCACTATTCCTCCCACTGACACCAATGATGGGGCACTATTCCTCCCACTGATACCAATGATGGGGCACTATTCCTCCCACTGATACCAATGATGGGACACTATTCCTCCCACTGACACCAATGATGGGGCACTATTCCTCCCACTGATACCAATGATGGGACACTATTCCTCCCACTGACACCAATGATGGGGCACTATTCCTCCCACTGACACCAATGATGGGGCACTATTCCTCCCACTGATACCAATGATGGGGCACTATTCCTCCCACTGATACCAATGATGGGACACTATTCCTCCCACTGACACCAATGATGGGGCACTATTCCTCCCACTGACACCAATGATGGGGCACTATTCCTCCCACTGATACCAATGATGGGACACTATTCCTCCCACTAATACCAATGATGGGACACTATTCCTCCCACTGACACCAATGATGGGGCACTATTCCTCCCACTGATACCAATGATGGGACACTATTCCTCCCACTGACACCAATGATGGGGCACTATTCCTCCCACTGATACCAATGATGGGACACTATTCCTCCCACTGACACCAATGATGGGGCACTATTCCTCCCACTGACACCAATGATGGGGCACTATTCCTCCCACTGATACCAATGATGGGGCACTATTCCTCCCACTGATACCAATGATGGGACACTATTCCTCCCACTGACACCAATGATGGGGCACTATTCCTCCCACTGACACCAATGATGGGACACTATTCCTCCCACTGACACCAATGATGGGGCACTATTCCTCCCACTGACTCCAATGATGGGACACTATTCCTCCCACTGATACCAATAATGGGGCACTATTCCTGCCACTGATACCAATGAAGGGACACTATTCCTCCCACTAATACCAATGATGGGACACTATTCCTCCCACTGACACCAATGATGGGACACTATTCCTCCCACTAATACCAATGATGGGACACTATTCCCCCCACTGATACCAATGATGGGGCACTATTCCTCCCACTGATACCAATGATGGGACACTATTCCTCCCACTGACACCAATGATGGGGCACTATTCCTCCCACTGACACCAATGATGGGACACTATTCCTCCCACTGACTCCAATGATGGGACACTATTCCTCCCACTGATACCAATGATGGGGCACTATTCCTGCCACTGATACCAATGAAGGGACACTATTCCTCCCACTAATACCAATGATGGGACACTATTCCTCCCACTGATACCAATGATGGGACACTATTCCTCCCACTAATACCAATGATGGGACACTATTCCTCCCACTGATACCAATGATGGGACACTATTCCTCCCACTGACTCCAATGATGGGGCACTATTCCTCCCACTAATACCAATGATGGGACACTATTCCTCCCACTGACACCAATGATGGGGCACTATTCCCCCCACTGATACCAATAATGGGACACTATTCCTCCCACTGACACCAATGATGGGGCACTATTCCTTCTACTGACACCAATGATGGGACACTATTCCTCCCACTGATACCAGTGATGGTGCACTATTCCCCCCACTGATACCAATAATGGGACACTATTCCTCCCACTGACACCAATGATGGGGCACTATTCCTTCTACTGACACCAATGATGGGGCACTATTCCTCCCACTGATACTAATGATGGGGCACTATTCCTTCTACTGACACCAATGATGGGGCACTATTCCTCCCACTGATACTAATGATGGAGCACTATTCTTTCTACTGACACCAACGACAAGGGCACTATTCCACCAAATGACACCAATGATGGGGCAATATTCCTCCTCCTACTGGCCACAGGAGTCCCATGTATTTTTTTTAATCCCACTGACCACCAAGCCTGAGGCATTATCTACTCCCAAGGGCAAAAGCGGGGCCCCCCCCTAAAGTCTGAAGGAAAGTAAACTCGCCCTTTGTTTAGAAAGATTGGAGACCCCTGCCCTAGGCGAATGACATGCACTGTCCTCCCTTTGCCTCCTGGGATATGCAAGTCACATTTCCCAGGAGGCAAAGCATTGCATTCAGAAAGGAGGAGGGTTAGGTGGGCCTAGCGCCGCATCATCAGGAGGCACCCCGGCTGAACCAGGAAAAGGCGGTGGGCCTCTTGATGTAAAAAAAAATAGAGTGGGGTCCCCCTTCCCATCCATACCAGGCCCTTCAGGTCTGGTATGGATTTTAAGGAGATCCCCACGCCTAAATAAAAAAAATAAAAAAAACGGCATGGGGCCCCCCCAGATCCATACCAGACCCTTATCCGAGCATTGCAGGAAGGGGAAGGGGGGTGAGGGTGCACAACCCCCTGCTCATGAACCATACCAGGCCACATGCCTTCAACATGGGGGGGGGAGTGTTTTCATTTTAATAAAGTACTTGTCAAAAACTATTGTTGTGTTTTTATTTACTTTTCACACTTTTTTGGTGAATGAGTAGGGGTACAATGTACCCCATACTCATTTACATAGGGGGGGGCGGGATCTGGGGCCCCCCTTGTTAAAGGGGGCTTCCAGATTTAGATAAGCCATCCCCCGCACCCCCAGAATCACCAGGCCAGGGTTGTGGGGAAGAGGCTCTTGTTCTCATCAACATGGGGACAAGGTGCTATGGGGGGGGGGGGGGACCAAAACAAATTGCACAATGTCTACAGTGGATTTCTGGCAGGATTAATAGCCTTTTTTTTTTTTTTTTGCACTAGCAGATATAAGACAACATTTTTTATGGTATATTAGACCAGCGGAAAGCAATCATGAGAAGTTCATTGTAGGCTTTCCGTTCACTTCAAGAAGGAGATTTAGGAGCTGTGCTGGGTTTTTGTATAAGATTGAACGTGAGACGTTGGTGAAAGTACATAATGATTTTCAGAGCTTTACCAATATAGAGTTCTCCTGTAGCCCAGGCAACTCTCATTGTGGTCTAATCTGCTGCCAGCAGGGCTTCAGTCTATAGAGCCTCTTCTCTATGGTTGGCTCTACTCAGCCATGTTCTTCATTGTATACCGCCCTTTTATTTATTTATTTCGCTTACTACTGCCTAAGACTCTGTTAGAATTTAATTGAAGCCATTTCTCACCATTAGGTCTAAAAGGCCGCTCCTTTGTTTTAGAACAACGGGGTCTCGGCTGCGGAATATAAATAAAAATAGCGAGAACTGAAAGGTCCGATGACGTCTCTGACAGGCGCTGACAAATTGGCCTTGCCGATCGCGGTGCTCGGGCTTTGGCTCCTGATGTAATATTTACATGGCAGCTTTAATAAAACACTTCATTTTGACGAGCAAGACTTTGGCGGGTGCTAATAAAACAATCTTTTGCTTTGACAGTTCCAATCTTTAGCAGTCTAACGCCGCCGTTCTGGAAGGTTCCTGGGTGGCCGAGGTCTCCTTTTGTGGTGTTCAGGTGGCGATAATGTTTGGATAGATTCGTTTGACCTTCTTTATCTTTCCATTTCAAAGGCCACGGCTTTTCTAATGTACTGTGACAAAGTAGTCCACCGTGGCCTCGGGAAGGGGGCGAGGATGTCATAAAACGAGCGTTTTTCATGGGGCTATTTCGAGTTGAGGTGGCATCACCAAAGAGATGAAATGAATGTCAGGGCACCAGGTCACAACACTTTAATTGGGCGGATGGTGTGGAAATAAACCATCTGCTATAAAGGAAGGGGGAGACGGGCACTGTCATCGTCGGCTTAGCAAGAAAGGTTTTGGGATATTCTGGAAAGGTCATATTGTAGCACCTCCCTAGGTAGGTGGCTCGGTGAATTTCATCTTTGGCTTGCTCTGCAATCAGAGGAGCAGTGATGGTTTGCTCTGGTCCATTCCGGGTTTCATACAGGGGCACACGGGCGCCGCCCCCTCTATTCACTCCACCCCCCTATATGATTAATGGATAGATTCATGCAGACCGTAAATCTATCCATGGCCACCACCGCCACCCCCTATTCAGGACGTCAGGCGCATGAATTACAGTGGCGGAGGTGTTTTTTTTTTTTAAACACCTGATTGGAGACAGAGGCTCTAATGGGCTTCAAAACAGGGTGGCCTCGGAGCGCAGAGCATTGCATCTGGAGCCCGCCCAGGTGTGTTAGAAAAGCAAATGAATAAACACTGAATCTCCTCTCCACCAATTAGGAAGCGCAGGTCTGATACCAGTTTCCCGGTTGGCCAAAAGGTCAGGCGATCCTATTGGACTCCTAGGAGGAGACGCACGGCGGCAGTCGCCGTGATCTCATAAAAGAGGAGAGAAGAGGACACAGGAGACGCTACCAGATGCCCGCCGCAGCCTGATCCCCTGCCCGATGTGCCCGCCGATCCCCACCGCTGTGTGCCTGCCAATCCCCTGCCCGATGTGCCCGCCGATCCCTGATGCTGTGTGCCTGTCAATCCCCGATGTGCCCGCCGATCCCTGATGCTGTGTGCCTGTCAATCCCCGATGTGCCCGCTGATCCCCACCGCTGTGTGCCTGCCAATCCCCTGCCCGATGTGCCAGCCGATCCCTGATGCTGTGTGCCTGTCGATCCCCGATGTGCCCGCGGATCCCCGCCACCGATGGGGTAAGTGCCGGTGGACCGTCAGACAGTGGGGGGGGGTTTGTTTGAGGTGCTGCGAGGGGGGGGGGTGTTAGTCGCCCTCCCCCCAAACAAAAAACCACCAGCCACCACTGGTTTCATAGGCTGGGAATTTCATTGCAGATGGCTGGTTTCCCTACTCCCCATTTTCCACACTTTCTCCAGACGCGAGGAACAGCATTTGATCTTGGTTTTGGTTGTTTTTTTTAGATGGTAATAACTTGGATGGGGAATAAGAATTATGGGATGCTCAGCTTGACTGAAACAATACCCAGGGACAACTTTCTCCCCATGGACACCATCTTGAACTGTCCTCCTTTCCGGACATTGATAGTCTTTAAAGGTGAGAATGCAAAAGCCCCTTAAGGACTAGGAACTCTCAGTCCCTTAGAAAGTAGCACTTTGTCTAGAAAGGAAGGTCCAGGAGTATCTCCCACCCCACTGTGAACACTGATCCCAGTTCTACTGCCTGCAGGACTACCAGCCCACCTGGCTGCTTCTTCACCAGCTCACCCAGCAGCACCAAAGATCTCCCAGGGCAAGGGACAGGAAGGGTTTAAGCACAACGCTGTCCTCCAGAAAGGCTTGCTACATGTGGCAGTCTCTCCCCTTGTAAATTCCTGGGTGTGCTGATGTACTCACACTGTCCTTCTTGCTCCCTGATGCTCCTTGGGCAAGATTCCTTTCAAACGGTACTGCTGCTAGGATCCCTCCAAGCCAGCCTGAGGCAGAGCCCCCCCAGACCAGGACCTCCCCTCCAAGGCCACCAACAGTCTTCTCAGCACTCCATCTTCCACCGACTCCCCTGCTGGCATTACTCTTCCATATTTAAGGGCTGGCTCAGTCACCCTGCCTTGGGATTGGCCAAGCTCCCCTATGTATGCAGATCAACCTTCTTGGCCTCTGCCCTCTAGTGTCTAGAAATTTCTCCAAACTTCCAGAACCAGCGGGAGGCACCAGAGCCCTGCCTCTGTGAGTCTTCCAGCCTGACCTGCAGTAACTCCTGACCCAGATTCCAACCTAGACTCACACTTACCGTGAGTCATACAGAACATTTACCTGTAAGAAATCACTAGAGCTTACGGAGAGAGAATTCAAATCTAGCGGGACCTAGCCAATCTCTTGAGAAGTGTGCCCAGATGGTGGTTGGTGGTGCTGTTAAAAAGTCTGCAGCCCTGAAGATTGTCTCCTCCCCCCCCCCCCCCTGGAACTAATCAACAACTAAGCTTGAGCTCTTATGAAGGGGGATGGTTTGACCCCGAAACATGTCTTTCTTATCAAGAATAAAGGAATTTATGAACTTTTAAGTGACCATTCTTTCCATTCATGCAAACTCCTCAAGCTGGGCAGGTCCCACTTCTGTGGGTCTTTCTCCAGAGTTTGTGTCTTCAGAGAGTCCCAAGGCCCATTCTGCAAGAATCAATCAACTTGCATATGAAAAAAAAGCAGAGTGCCAAGCCCAGGGCCTCTATTTTTCTTTTATAGCAGTAAAATTCTAAGAAGGGTTCTAATCCCTCACCACCTTATTTAAAACGAAAAAAATATTTTTTGATTCACTCACTTGAAGACCTTCTAACGTGTATGTATGTTGGCGGTATTAAGTGGTATACCGGGATGATGTCTTCAGCTACAGGCATCATCCAGGTATTGTTTTTTCAGGAGGTGATGTGCTTTTTTGTAAAAGCCATCCTAGTGGCTAATTAACCGCTGGATTGCTTCTACGGGTGGCAGGTGGCCTCTTGCAACTCTCTCAAGTCTCAAATCTTCTCACTGGTGAGCCCAGAAATAAGCCAGCAGTTCCGCTGAGCCCAGAAATAAGCCAGCAGTTCTGCTGGCTTACCAGAGAGCTGATGGAGGACTGGAAGGTCCTCGATTATCTCTACGGTATAGGAAATTGGGGATTTGAAGGCTATAAAAGTCAGTGCCTATATCTACAGGGAAGCTCCTGAGATGCCACCAAGGTGGAATGGCCAAGGGATAGACCTGTTAAACACTGCGAAATGTTGAAGGATTTCACCTTTTCTCACGCCTTTTTACCATAGAGCTGATGGAGGACTGGAAGGTCCCCGATCATCTCCACGGTATAGGAAAAGCGGAAGTAACAAGTATGTAAACAGTGACTTTTTAAAAATACAGATTTAACCAATCTTGGTGTGATCAGATGGTTCTAAGGGCAGAGAAGATATCTGGGGTCTTATAGACCCCAGATCTCTCTGTAAAGAGAACCTGTCACATGCCTATTGCTGTCACAAGGGATGTTTGTGACAGCAATAAAAATGCTAAAAAAAAAAAAAAGAAAGATACAATGTAAAAAATATATATATTCTCCCCGTGCTCGTTCGCAAAGTTGAACGCACGCGCTGGTCCCGCACACATACGTACATGGCGATCACATTACACATGTGAGGTATCACCGCAAACGTTAGAGCGATAGAAATAATTCTGGCACCAGACCTCCTCTGTAACTCTAAACTGGTAACCTGTAAAGGCTTTTAAAGCGTCGCCTATGGCGATGTCGCCATTCCACAAGCGTGCGCACATTTTAAAGCGTGACATGTTAGGTATCTGTTTACTTGGTGTAACATCATCTTTTATATTTTACCAACAAAAAAAATGGGTATTATATTTTGGTTGTGTGAATTAAAATGCAATAACCCCTTTTGCGCCCGCGCTCCCAGCATTTTAAGAGGTTTCAGATGTCGGGAGGCGGGGCGGGGATTGTGACTATGTGACTGCCGTGATTGGCTGTCATGGCGGACAGGTAATCAGAAAGCTCCCAACTGCAAGTAGCGATTGTGAACTTTCCGTTAGGTGCTGGGAGCGCGCAGGGAACGCACTCTCGGCACAGCTGCATTTACCTCAATTCACGCAAATATGCGGCCATTTGGTGCCAAGGCCCACCCGCCGAGAGGCCACTTATGTATTTTTCCCAAAAATTGTTAAACACACTATTTTATTCTCTAGGGCTTAAAAATGTATAGAGTGTTTGTAAGTAATGTTCCAGCAAAATATACAGATTTTTACATGTTAGTATCAGAAAAGGCCCGGTCTTAAGGGTAGAGGGCTTCTGTAGTAGATCTTAGAGCAGGGATCCTCAAACTACGGCCCTCCAGCTGTTAGGCAAATACACGTCCCATGAGGCACTGTAAAACACGGACATTCACAGACCTGACTAGGCATGATGGGAATTGTAGTTCCTGAACAACTGGAGGGCCGTAGTTTGAAGACCCCTGTCTTAGAGGGTAACTAATACGATCTGGACAGGTCATGAGGGCCAAAGGCGCACTGCATGGGGCAAGATCGTAACAAGGTCAAAGAGAGTTAAAATGAAGAGTGTGCAGAAAATAGACAACACATCTATTAAAGAGATGGATTATTTATTCAGGTAAATGTGGGCTTTGAAGGCTACAAAAGTCAGCGCCTTTGTCTACAGGGAAGCTCCTGAGATGCCACCATGATGGAATGATGGGGGTGGTCCATGATGGAATGATGGTGGGTGATCCATGATTGAATGATGGTGGTGGTCCATGATGGAATGATGGTGGGTGGTCCATGATGGAATGATGGGGGTGGTCCATGATGGAATGATGGGGGTGGTCCATGATGGAATGATGGTGGGTGGTCCATGATGGAATGGTGGGGGTGATCCATGATGGAATGATGGGGGTGGTCCATGATGGAATGATGGTGGGTGATCCATGATGGAATGATGGGGGTGATCCATGATGGAATGATGGTGGGTGGTCCATGATGGAATGATGGTGGGTGGTCCATGATGGAATGATGGGGGTGGTCCATGATGGAATGATGGGGGTGGTCCATGATGGAATGATGGTGGGTGGTCCATGATGGAATGATGGGGGTGATCCATGATGGACCAAGAGATAGATGTGCTGAACACCAAGAAATGTTGAAGGACTTCACCTTTTCTCACCAAATATCCCTAGCCAACCCCTCCCCCCCCTACCTCTTCCAGAGGGTTCCAGATGGGCGAACGCCCTTCTCTCCTTGACAGAACCGATCCTGTGGAACTCATTCCACGTTGGTAACACTATTTAACGTTCATTTCTCTGAATTAGCATTTTATGGATTATTTAAATCATGTTAGAGCGTCACCAGAGCGTGTAATGTTCAGACGAAAACGACCCGAGCCGCCTCACATTTGCATATTTCGTTAGGGTTGAGCAGCGCCCGCGGATCGTGTTATCGTAGAGCGGGGAACGAGCTGTCGCAATCAGCCGGGGATCTGACCGTGTTGATAGAAGAATTACTTTTTAGATTGCAATTTTCGTATTTCCAGGCATTCGGAGCTCGATCGGTTTTATTGGTTCCTGAACATCAAACATTAGGGAGCGGGAGGGGGGGGGGGGGGGAGATATAGATCCACTCTCCGGGGACATGGCTGCCGCAAGGATGGCGTTCAGGGAGGCCTCGATTGTCTAAGAACAAGCGAGATAACAACCCGGAAAAAGTACTTCACACGCCAATATTCCATTTAGAGGTCTGCTTAACCGATCGTCAACCCACCACAAATGCTGCGGCTCCTACAGGCACCGCCATGTACTGCTACGTCACTGCCTGCTCCCAGGTTTCGGGGGCGCTCGCCCCCCTCCCCCGCCCGCCTACCCCCCCCTGTGATTGTATACAGCAGGAGTTTGTCGGCAGCCAATGAATCAAGGCCGAGACCCGCCGATTGACTGTGTCTAATCACAGCCCAGAGTCCTGTGTTAACAATCAATACAATACAGAGGGAACGATCGCTTTGTTTCTTTTCCCTGCAAAGCAGCACACATTGTGAGGCGCACAATTAACCCCTTGATTGCCCCTAAATGTTAACCCCCTCCCAGCCAGTGTCATTAGTACAGTGACAGTATACAGTATTATCAACAATGTCAGTGGCAATTATTCAGTCGTCGTCTGCCCCCCCAGCGTCAGTTAGTGTCAGATTGTCCGCCACACTATCACAGTCCTACTATAAGTCACCGATTGCCTCCATTACTAGTACAAAAAATATATCTATATATAAATTCCAGTAAATATCCATTGTCTGTAGACACACAAACCAACCAATATACACTTATTGGCATTTATTTTACCAAAGACATGGAGCAGAAAACATTTTTGCCTAAATTTATGAAGAAATGTAATTTTTTTATAAAATTTATTGGATGTTTTATAGCAGAAAGTGAAAAATATTGTTTTTTTTTATTTTTGTTTTTTTGGGTTTTTTTTTTGGTTTTAAATAATAAAACATTATAAAAAGAACCCAATGGTGATCAAATACACTGTATTGTCAAAAGTATCGGGACGCCTGCCTTTACACACACATTGACTTTAATGACATCCCAGTCTTATGCTGGCCATACACTGTGCGAAAAATTGGCCGAAAAATCGTTCGTATAGACACTTCGTTTTTCGGCAAGTTAATGGGCACAAATCGATAATCGTTTGTGACGTTTTTGTGGAAAAAAAACGAACGGGAAGTTTGGAAAATTTCTGCCGAACGTACGATAAATTGCAAGGCTAATGTGTTTCCCGTCCGAACTGTCTGCACCAGGTATATGTAAAAAAACGAACAAATAATTATTTATTCATGTCCACTGAACAATTTATCGGTCATTACATGATGGCACGATCATTTGCGGTCACGGTCGAACGTTCGTTTTTCGAAAATGTGTTCGGCCGATTTTTCATATAGTGTATGGCCAGCATTAGTCCGGAGGGTTCAATATTGAGTTGGCTCCTCCCCTTTACAGCTATAACAGCTTCAACTCTTCTGGGAAGGCCGTCCACAAGGTTTAGGAGGGTGTCTATGGGAATGTTTGACCATTCTTCCAGAAGAGCATTTGTGAGGTCAGGCACTGATGTTGGATGAGAAGGCCCGACTCACAGTCTCCGCTCTAATTCATCCCAAAGGTGTTCTATGGGGTTGAGGTCAGGACTCTGTGCAGGCCAGTCACATTCCTCCACCCCAAACTCGCTCATCCATGTCTTTATGGACCTTGTTTTGTGCACTGGTCCAAATCATTTGGTGGAGGGGGGATTATGGTGTGGGGGGGAGGGGGGGATTGTGGTGAGGGGGGGGATTATGGTGTGGGGGGGAGGGGGGATTATGGTGAGGGGGGGGATTATGGTGTGGGGGGGAGGGGGGATTATGGTGTGGGGGGGGGGGATTATGGTGTGGGGGGTGTTTTTCAGGGGTTGGGCTTGGCCCCTTAGTTCCAGTGAAGGGAACTCTTAAGGCGTCAGCATACCAAGACATTTTGGACAATTTCATGCTCCCAACTTTGTGGGAGGAGTTTGGGGACGGCCCCTTCCTGTTCCAACATGACTGCACACCAGAGCACAAAGCAAGGTCCATAAAGACATGGATGGGCAAGTTTGGGGTGGAGGAACTTGACTGGCCTGCACAGAGTCCTGACCTCAACCCCGATAGAACATCTTTCGGGTGAATTAGAGTGGAGACTGTGAGCCAGGCCTTCTCATCCAACATCAGTGCCTGACCTCACAAATGCTCTTCTGGAAGAATGGTCAAACATTCCCATAGACACCCTCCTAAACCTTGTGGACGGCCTTCCCAGAAGAGGTGAAGCTGTTATAGCTGCAAAGGGCGGAGCCAACTCAATATTGAAACCTATTTTCCTTTCTTCCTCTACTTCTGTTTTGTACTATTTATGGCTCTCATTAGGAAGTAAACCTATTTTGGGATTACCTTAAAATTACATTCCGTTTCAATTATTTTTAATAATTCTATATAAACATAAAACCTCACATACAATCAATCGATGTAGAATGACATTCCAATGGGCCAGTTTGGTACCTCTGGGGGGGGGGGATATTCCTCCGGCTCCCTTTATCTCCTCCCCATACATCAGAGCCCCCCATACATCAGAGCCCCCCTCATACATCAGACCCCCCATACATCAGAGCCCCCCATACATCAGAGCCCCCCTCATACATCAGAGCCCCCCCATACATCAGAGCCCCCCCTCATACATCAGAGCCCCCCCATACATCAGAGCCCCCCATACATCAGAGCCTCCCAATACATCAGAGCACCTCATACATCAGAGCCCCCCTCATACATCAGAGCCCCCCATACATCAGAGCCCCCCTCATACATCAGAGCCCCCCATACATCAGAGCCCCCCTCATACATCAGAGCCCCCCCCATACATCAGAGCCCCCCTCATACATCAGAGCCCCCCCCATACATCAGAGCCCCCCATACATCAGAGCCCCCCCCATACATCAGAGCCCCCCTCATACATCAGAGCCCCCCCATACATCAGAGCCCCCCCTCATACATCAGAGCCCCCCCATACATCAGAGCCCCCCATACATCAGAGCCCCCCATACATCAGAGCCTCCCAATACATCAGAGCACCTCATACATCAGAGCCCCCCCCATACATCAGAGCCCCCCATACATCAGAGCCCCCCTCATACATCAGAGCCCCTCATACATCAGAGCCCCCCATACATCAGAGCCCCCCTCATACATCAGAGCCCCCCATACATCAGAGCCCCCTCATACATCAGAGCCCCCCTCATACATCAGAGCCCCCCCCATACATCAGAGCCCCCCTCATACATCAGAGCCCCCCCCATACATCAGAGCCCCCCATACATCAGAGCCCCCCCCATACATCAGAGCCCCCCTCATACATCAGAGCCCCCCCATACATCAGAGCCCCCCTCATACATCAGAGCCCCCCCCATACATCAGAGCCCCCCTCATACATCAGAGCCCCCCCATACATCAGAGCCCCCCCCTCATACATCAGAGCCCCCCCATACATCAGAGCCCCCCATACATCAGAGCCCCCCATACATCAGAGCCTCCCAATACATCAGAGCACCTCATACATCAGAGCCCCCCCATACATCAGAGCCCCCCTCATACATCAGAGCCCCCCCATACATTAGAGCCCCCCCTCATACATCAGAGCCCCCCCATACATCAGAGCCCCCCCATACATCAGACCCCCCATACATCAGAGCCCCCCATACATCAGAGCCCCCCATACATCAGAGCCCCCCCATACATCTAAGCCCCCCTATACATCAGAGCCCCCCTCATACATCAGAGCCCCCCCATACATCAGAGCCCCCCTCATACATCAGAGCCCCCCATACATCAGAGCCCCCCCATACAACCGAGCCCCCCATATTCATCAGAGCCCCCCATACATCAGAGCCCCTCATACATCAGAGCCCCCCCATACATCAGAGCCCCCCATACATCAGAGCCCCCCCCATACATCAGAGCCCACATACATCAGAGCCCCCCATACATCAGAGCCCCCCATACATCAGAGCCCACATACATCAGAGCCCCCCCATACATCAGAGCCCCCCATACATCAGAGCCCACATACATCAGAGCCCCCCATACATCAGAGCCCACATACATCAGAGCCCCCCCATAAATCAGAGCCCCCCCATACATCAGAGCCTCCCATACATCAGAGCCCCCCTCATACATCAGAGCCCCCCATACATCAGAGCCCCCCCATACATCAGAGCCCCTCATACATCAGAGCCCCCCCATACATCAGAGCCCCTCATACATCAGAGCCCCCCCATACATCAGAGCCCCCCATACATCAGAGCCCCCCCATACATCAGAGCCCCCCTATATATCAGAGCCCCCCTATACATCAGAGCCCACATACATCAGAGCCCCCCTCATACATCAGAGCCCCTCATACATCAGAGCCCCCCCATACATCAGAGCCCCTCATACATCAGAGCCCCCCCATACATCAGAGCCCCCCCATACATCAGAGCCCCCCCATACATCAGAGCCCCCCCCATACATCAGAGCCCCTCATACATCAGAGCCCCCCATACATCAGAGACCCTCATACATCAGAGCCCCCCCATACATCAGAACCCCCCATACATCAGAGCCCCCCCATACATCAGAGCCCCCCTCATACATCAGAGCCCCCCATACATCAGAGCCCCCCCATACATCAGAGCCCCTCATACATCAGAGCCCCCCATACATCAGAGCCCCCCATACATCAGAGCCCCCCCATACATCAGAGCCCCTCATACATCAGAGCCCCCCATACATCAGAGCCCCCCCATACATCAGAACCCTCCATACATCAGAGCCCCCATACATCAGAGCCCCCCATACATCAGAGCCCCCCTCATACATCAGAGCCCCCCATACATCAGAGCCCCCCATACATCAGAGCCCCCCCATACATCAGAGCCCCCCATACATCAGCGCCCCCCTCATACATCAGAGCCCCCCCCATACATCAGAGCCCCCCTCATACATCAGAGCCCCTCTCATACATCAGAGCCTCCCATACATCAGAGCCCCCCCATACATCAGAGCCCCCATCATACATCAGAGCCCCCCCCATACATCAGAGCCCCCCCCATACATCAGAGCCCCCCTCATACATCAGAGCCCCCCCCCATACATCAGAGCCCCCCATACATCAGCGCCCCCCTCATACATCAGAGCCCCCCATATATCAGAGCCCACATACATCAGAGCCCCCCATACATCAGAGCCCCCCTCATACATCAGAGCCCCCCATACATCAGAGCCCCCCATACATCAGAGCCCACATACATCAGAGCCCCCCATACATCAGAGCCCCCCCATACATCAGAGCCCCCCCATACATCAGAGCCCCCCTCATACATCAGAGCCCCCCTCATACATCAGAGCCCCCCCCCATACATCAGAGCCCCCCATACATCAGCGCCCCCCTCATACATCAGAGCCCCCCATATATCAGAGCCCACATACATCAGAGCCCCCCATACATCAGAGCCCCCCTCATACATCAGAGCCCCCCATACATCAGAGCCCCCCCATACAACAGAGCCCCTCATACATCAGAGCCCACATACATCAGAGCCCCCCCATACATCAGAGCCCCCCCATACATCAGAGCCCCCTCATACATCAGAGCCCCCCATACATCAGAGCCCCCCCATACATCAGAGCCCCCCATATATCAGAGCCCCCCTATACATCAGAGCCCCCCTCATACATCAGAGCCCCCCATACATCAGAGCCCCCCATATATCAGAGCCCCCCCATACATCAGAGCCCCCCATACATCAGAGCCGGGTCCCCCCTCATACATCAGAGCCCCCCCTCATACATCAGAGCCCCCCCCATACATCAGAGCCCCCCATATATCAGAGCCCCCCCATACATCAGAGCCCCCCATACATCAGAGCCCCCCATATATCAGAGCCCCCCCATACATCAGAGCCCCCCTCATACATCAGAGCCCCCCTCATACATCAGAGCCCCCCATACATCAGAGCCCCTCATACATCAGAGCCCCCCATACATTAGCGCAGACTGTGCCATAACAATCATGAGTCTGGTTGCCCGCGGGCCGTATTTCGGAGCCATGGCTCCCGATCTCCTTATTACATTGGGACCGGTAATTTCTCTTTTTTATCTCCTCACTCCTTCTATCTCCAATGACCGGGGGGGAGGGGAGGGGTTGCGCGGACCAATCGGTGTCCCCCTCCCGGTACAGATAAGCGCTGGCGGGTGATATGACATGTGAAATTCCCGGGACATTTTCCCGTTGATGGATCTTCTCCACTCAGGAGCCGAAGTGAATTAGAAATGATTTTGAAGGCCGGCAGATTATCTCGGCGCGTTGCGAAGACTTTAATACCTTAAACACCAGAACATGATTTGCCGAGCCGTCACGGGAGTGTAGTACATCGAACGAAGTGACACCGACCATGAGTCACCTCTCTAAACCCGCACCGCTCTTATCTTAATCTCTCCCAGAGCAGCACACCGACAGATTAACTCCCACGCGCCACCTCGCCCGCGGACACCCGCTTTTTATTCTATTTATTCTTCTGGCCAATCAGAGATAAGAGACCGGCTCCATCTTTCCAGTAACAGAAAATAATCCGGAGCCAAGCGCCCAACATGGAGCCGCAGAACAATCACGTGACCAAAGGTGCGCTCAGCCGATTGTATTAGAGCGTGCGCCTCCAATCTCTACACACAGGATATTCCCAAAAGTATTGGTCCCCCCCCTTTACACTCACATGACCTTTAATGACATCCCAGTCTTAGTCCGGAGGGTTCAATATTGAGTTGGCTCCGCCCTTTGCAGCTATAACAGCTTCAACTCTTCTGGGAAGGCCGTCCTCAAGGTTTAGGAGGGTGTCTATGGGAATGTTTGACCATTCTTCCAGAAGAGCATTTGTGAGGTCAGGCACTGATGTTGGATGAGAAGGTCTGGCTCGCAGTCTCCACTCTAATTCGTCCCAAAGTGTTCTATCGGGTTGATGTCAGGACTCTGTGCAGGCCAGTCAAGTTCCTCCACTCCAAACTCTCTCATCCATGTCTTTATGGACCTTGCTTTGTACACTGGTGATCAGTCATGTTGGAACAGGAAGGGGCCGTCCCCAAACTCCTCCCACAAAGTTGGGAGCATGAAATTGTCCAAAATGTCTTGGTATGATGACGCCTTAAGAGTTCCCTTCACTGGAACTAAGGGTCCAACCCAACCCCTGAAAGACAACCCCCCCACCATAATCCCCCCTCCACCCCCACACCATAATCCCCCCTCCACCCCCACACACCATAATCCCCCCTCCCCCCACACCATAATCCCCCCTCCCCCCCCCACCATAATCCCCCCTCCACCAAATGATTTGGTCCAGTACCCAAAGCAAGTTTTTTTTTACGCCAGATCAATGGGAGCAAATACATTACATACTGCTTGTGGTCAATAGAGGGAGGAATAGTGCCCCATCATTGGTGTCAGTGGGAGGAATAGTGCCCCATCATTGGTATCAGTGGGAGGAATAGTGCCCCATCATTGGTGTCAGTGGGAGGAATAGTGCCCCATCATTGGTATCAGTGGGAGGAATAGTGCCCCATCATTGGTATCAGTGGGAGGAATAGTGCCCCATCATTGGTATCAGTGGGAGGAATAGTGCCCCATCATTGGTGTCAGTGGGGGGAATAGTGCCCTATCATTGGTATCAGTGGGAGGAATAGTGCCCCATCATTGGTATCAGTGGGAGGAATAGTGTCCCATCATTGGTATCAGTGGGAGGAATAGTGTCCCATCATTGGTGTCAGTGGGAGGAATAGTGTCCCATCATTGGTGTCAGTGGGAGGAATAGTGTCCCATCATTGGTGTCAGTGGGAGGAATAGTGCCCCATCATTGGTATCAGTGGGAGGAATAGTGCCCCATCATTGGTATCAATGGGAGGAATAGTGTCCCATCATTGGTGTCAGTGGGAGGAATAGTGTCCCATCATTGGTGTCAGTGGGAGGAATAGTGTCCCATCATTGGTGTCAGTGGGAGGCATAGTGCCCCATCATTAGCGTTAGTGGTATTAATTATGCCCCAAGGACCAGATAAAGACTATTAAGGGGGCACATCTGACCCGTGGGCCGCAGTTTGGAGACCACTGCTCTATATAAATACAATAGTTGCGGTTCAGATATTTATGGGGTATTACCAGAACTGGGAACAAATAAAGAAGTACAGCGCTGTATTTATTTATTGGAATCTACTGTTAACCTTTTTCCTCCCGGAGAACGCGCGGCGGGTAGGAGGGTGTCTGAACGCATGACGCCCGCCTTTGGAGACGCAGACCCATCTGTCTGGATGGCTTGGTTCCTGCTTGGAAGTAGCTTGGATCTTTGCTCCGGGGCATCCATGCCAGCAATTATAGCTTTTAAGAGATGGTTTGCGTTACGCTGCAGGCGCCATCTGGTTGGCATTCGCTCCCTGGAAGGAGCAGCCCGATGACAATGATACAAAGCGTCACACTGCGTGGCGAGGAGGAGAGAGCCAGGCACCAGAGACAGCCTGTTCTCCCAAACGATTGCCGCCTTGTTCGCCTCTGCCACAACTTCCTAGAACACAGGAAACCAGAATATCGCCGGCTGCCATTTTGTACCGACCAGCCGCAGTATAGGTATTGCGTTTAGGTACTCCGAGGGTTAAAGTGAACCTAAAATCAGATTTTCTATTTTCTTTTCAATGCTCAGTAATGTGTCACTGTAACACTTCCATGCAGGAAATCGCAGGGCCCCAGTACAGCTTACCTGACAGGGCCCCCTACCATTCATGGTCAGGGCCTGAGCTCAATCACCCCTCCTCTTAGCCTGCAGGCAGAGTACAGGGGTCAGGAGTGTGTAATGTACAGAGTACAGGGGTCAGGAGTGTGTAATGTACAGAGTACAGGGGTCAGGAGTGTGTAATGTACAGAGTACAGGGGTCAGGAGTGTGTAATGTACAGAGTACAGGGGTCAGGAGTGTGTAATGTACAGAGTACAGGGGTCAGGAGTGTGTAATGTACAGAGTACAGAGGTCAGGAGTGTGTAATGTAAAGAGTACAGAGGTCAGGAGTGTGTAATGTACAGAGTACAGGGGTCAGGAGTGTGTAATGTACAGAGTACAGGGGTCAGGAGTGTGTAATGTACAGAGTACAGGGGTCAGGAGTGTGTAATGTACAGAGTACAGAGGTCAGGAGTGTGTAATGTACAGAGTACAGGGGTCAGGAGTGTGTAATGTACAGAGTACAGAGGTCAGGAGTGTGTAATGTACAGAGTACAGAGGTCAGGAGTGTGTAATGTACAGAGTACAGGGGTCAGGAGTGTGTAATGTACAGAGTACAGGGGCAGGAGTGTGTAATGTACAGAGTACAGGGGCCAGGAGTGTGTAATGTACAGAGTACAGGGGTCTGGAGTGTGTAATGTACAGAGTACAGAGGTCAGGAGTATGTAATGTACAGAGTACAGGGGTCAGGAGTGTGTAATGTACAAAGTACAGGGGTCTGGAGTGTGTAATGTACAGAGGTTAGGAGTGTGTAATGTACAGAGTAGAGGGGTCAGGTGTATGTAATGTACAGAGTACAGGGGTGAGGAGTGTGTAATGTACAGAGTACAGGGGTGAGGAGTGTGTAATGTACAGAGTACAGGGGTCAGGAGTGTGTAATGTACAGAGTACAGAGGTCAGGAGTATGTAATGTACAGAGTACAGGGGTCAGGAGTGTGTAATGTACAGAGGTCAGGAGTGTGTAATGTACAGAGTACAGGGGTCAGGAGTGTGTAATGTACAGAGTACAGGGGTCAGGAGTGTGTAATGTACAGGGGTCAGGAGTGTGTAATGTACAGAGTACAGGGGTCGGGAGTGTTTAATGTACAGAGTACAGGGGTCAGGAGTGTGTAATGTACAGAGTACAGGGGCAAGGAGTGTGTAATGTACAGAGTACAGGGGCAAGAAGTGTGTAATGTACAGAGTACAGGGGTCAGGAGTATGTAATGTACAGAGTACAGGGGTCAGGAGTGTGTAATGTACAGAGTACAGGAGTCAGGAGTGTGTAATGTACAGAGTACAGGGGTCAGGAGTGTGTAATGTGCAGAGTACAGGAGTCAGGAGTGTGTAATGTACAGAGTACAGGGGTCAGGAGTGTGTAATGTGCAGAGTACAGGAGTCAGGAGTGTGTAATGTACAGAGTACAGGGGTCAGGAGTGTGTAATGTGCAGAGTACAGGAGTCAGGAGTGTGTAATGTACAGAGTACAGGGGTCAGGAGTGTGTAATGTACAGAGTACAGGGGTCAGGAGTATGTAATGTACAGAGTACAGGGGTCAGGAGTGTGTAATGTACAGAGTACAGGAGTCAGGAGTGTGTAATGTACAGAGTACAGGGGTCAGGAGTGTGTAATGTGCAGAGTACAGGAGTCAGGAGTGTGTAATGTACAGAGTACAGGGGTCAGGAGTGTGTAATGTGCAGAGTACAGGAGTCAGGAGTGTGTAATGTACAGAGTACAGGGGTCAGGAGTGTGTAATGTACAGAGTACAGGGGTCAGGAGTGTGTAATGTACAGAGTACAGGGGTCAGGAGTGTGTAATGTACAGAGTACAGGGATCAGGAGTGTGTAATGTACAGAGATATCAGGAGTGTGTAATGTACAGGGGTCAGGAGTGTGTAATGTACAGAGTACAGGGGTCAGGAGTATGTAATGTACAGAGTACAGGGACAAGGAGTGTGTAATGTACAGAGTACAGGGGCAAGGAGTGTGTAATGTACAGAGTACAGGGGTCAGGAGTATGTAATGTACAGAGTACAGGGGTCAGGAGTATGTAATGTACAGAGTACAGGGGTCAGGAGTGTGTAATGTACAGAGGTCAGGAGTGTGTAATGTACAGAGTACAGGGGTCAGGAGTGTGTAATGTACAGAGTACAGGGGTCAGGAGTGTGTAATGTACAGGGGTCAGGAGTGTGTAATGTACAGAGTACAGGGGTCAGGAGTGTTTAATGTACAGAGTACAGGGGTCAGGAGTGTGTAATGTACAGAGTACAGGGGCAAGGAGTGTGTAATGTACAGAGTACAGGGGCAAGGAGTGTGTAATGTACAGAGTACAGGGGTCAGGAGTATGTAATGTACAGAGTACAGGGGTCAGGAGTGTGTAATGTACAGAGTACAGGAGTCAGGAGTGTGTAATGTACAGAGTACAGGGGTCAGGAGTGTGTAATGTGCAGAGTACAGGAGTCAGGAGTGTGTAATGTACAGAGTACAGGGGTCAGGAGTGTGTAATGTGCAGAGTACAGGAGTCAGGAGTGTGTAATGTACAGAGTACAGGGGTCAGGAGTGTGTAATGTGCAGAGTACAGGAGTCAGGAGTGTGTAATGTACAGAGTACAGGGGTCAGGAGTGTGTAATGTGCAGAGTACAGGAGTCAGGAGTGTGTAATGTACAGAGTACAGGGGTCAGGAGTGTGTAATGTACAGAGTACAGGGGTCAGGAGTATGTAATGTACAGAGTACAGGGGTCAGGAGTGTGTAATGTACAGAGTACAGGAGTCAGGAGTGTGTAATGTACAGAGTACAGGGGTCAGGAGTGTGTAATGTGCAGAGTACAGGAGTCAGGAGTGTGTAATGTACAGAGTACAGGGGTCAGGAGTGTGTAATGTGCTGAGTACAGGAGTCAGGAGTGTGTAATGTACAGAGTACAGGGGTCAGGAGTGTGTAATGTACAGAGTACAGGGGTCAGGAGTGTGTAATGTACAGAGTACAGGGGTCAGGAGTGTGTAATGTACAGAGTACAGGGATCAGGAGTGTGTAATGTACAGAGGTCAGGAGTGTGTAATGTACAGGGGTCAGGAGTGTGTAATGTACAGAGTACAGGGGTCAGGAGTGTGTAATGTACAGAGTACAGGGACAAGGAGTGTGTAATGTACAGAGTACAGGGGCAAGGAGTGTGTAATGTACAGAGTACAGGGGTCAGGAGTATGTAATGTACAGAGTACAGGGGTCAGGAGTGTGTAATGTACAGGGGTCAGGAGTGTGTAATGTACAGAGTACAGGGGTCAGGAGTGTTTAATGTACAGAGTACAGGGGGTCAGGAGTGTGTAATGTACAGAGTACAGGGGTCAGGAGTGTGTAATGTACAGAGTACAGGTGTCAGGAGTGTGTAATGTACAGAGTACATGGGTCAGGAGTGTGTAATGTATAGAGTACAGGGGTCAGGAGTGTGTAATGTACAGAGTACAGAGGTCAGGAGTGTGTAATGTACAGAGTACAGGGGTCAGGAGTGTGTAATGTACAGAGTACAGGAGTCAGGAGTGTGTAATGTACAGAGTACAGGGGTCAGGAGTGTGTAATGTGCAGAGTACAGGAATCAGGAGTGTGTAATGTACAGAGTACAGGGGTCAGGAGTGTGTAATGTGCAGAGTACAGGAGTCAGGAGTGTGTAATGTACAGAGTACAGGGGTCAGGAGTGTGTAATGTACAGAGTACAGGGGTCAGGAGTGTGTAATGTACAGAGTACAGGGGTCAGGAGTGTGTAATGTACAGAGGTCAGGAGTGTGTAATGTACAGGGGTCAGGAGTGTGTAATGTACAGAGTACAGGGGTCAGGAGTGTGTAATGTACAGAGTACAGGGACAAGGAGTGTGTAATGTACAGAGTACAGGAGCAAGGAGTGTGTAATGTACAGAGTACAGGGGTCAGGAGTATGTAATGTACAGAGTACAGGGGTCAGGAGTGTGTAATGTGCAGAGTACAGAGGTCAGGAGTGTATAATGTACAGAGTACAGGGGTCAGGAGTGTGTAATGTACAGAGTACAGGGGTCAGGAGTGTGTAATGTACAGAGTACAGGGGTCAGGAGTGTGTAATGTACAGAGTACAGAGGTCAGGAGTGTATAATGTACAGAGTACAGGGTTCAGGAGTGTGTAATGTACAGAGTACAGAGGTCAGGACAGAGGTCAGGAGTGTTTAATGTACAGAGTACAGGGGTCAGGAGTGTGTAATGTACAGAGTACGTAGGTTAGGATGGGGCAACACACAGGTAAAGGCTGCAGGGGCAGTGGAAGGGGCGTGGTAAAAATGATCCCCTAGTGCCTGAATGTGACTCATTCCATTGGATGGGGCGCCCTGCGATCACGTAGAACGCATGCAGTAGCAGCGTGGCGGTGCAGGTTTTCGGGGGTTACATCAGGTGGTGAGGACGCAGTATAAAGGCATTTTCGGGGGGGGGGTAATAAAGGGTCAAACTGATACATTACTGAGCATGCCACACGGAGATATCTGATGACAGGTCCACTATAGAAGTGATATCCTTCTTGTGTGCGTCGGGGGTTCGCTCTGCAAAGGCGGCCATTGTACGGCGACAATAAGGAGGCGGCGGAGGATAAAAGGAACGTTGTGCGGCACAGGCGGGGTTAATGGAGAAATATGAAAAGCGCCGGAGGGGGCCGCCGACATTGACAGGACTCCGGCAGATCGTCAGAAAGGAATATGTAATTTTCTGATCAGTATGTCAGTTTTGTGTTCGCTCGGAATATTCCGTCGCAGGTGCTTCCATTTACAGCCGCGGCTCTTTACCAATCGGGATAAAAGCTTCCATCGACAGGCAAATTATGAATTCCACCTCTAATCGCTGTCACACGGGAACCAATTTATTCCTCGCAGATGTGGGGGGAAAAAAAGGAAAAATCTCCAAGCGCTGCAGAATGGGACGCGCTCCCTCCCCGTCCCTCCGCCACTCATCCGGGCCGCGTCACGCGCTTTTTTGTTGAAAGGGTCTTTCTCGGCGTTGATGGATATGCGGAAATTTTGCTGGATCGTGTCAGATTTCTCCCTAATCAAGCTTCGCGGAGCGACTTATAAACCCCCGACCGCGCCGGGGTGACGCTGCAATCTCATTAAGCGGCGAGGATTTCGCCTGCTCGCCAATATTATCAAGTCTTATTACATTGGATTGCAGGACGCTCATATCTAACTATTAAAGGGTGACTCCACTTTGTGGTATTTTTTGTCTTGGCCCCTCCCACAAGGCCATACTGAGGGTGTCACCCTCCAATGGCCAGACTTCATTTGATTCTTCCACATGATGGAGGATGAGGAGGGTGACACCATCACTTCTAGTGGTGAACCCAAATGAAAACTCAGGATGCCGAAACCGAAATGGACGTTTTCTAAACAAATATATATATTTTTATAAATAATTGGATTATATTCGCCTTCTTAATTAATATCGTGAATTTAAATGAATATGGATTTATTGTCGGCCATTCTCTGCACTTTTTGAAGTGGTGTTAAAAATCCTGCTTGCTGCATTTTGGGTGCATATTTGGTCAGCGCCTCCCCATTGAGAATTACATTCGCACCTCGGCGTTCTGAATCGCGATTTTGCCCGCTAGGAATGACAAATTGCGAGACGCACATTCGAGGGGCCAATCATTTGAGTGGCCCCTAAAATCGCAGTGCAGTTCTGCCGCGATTGTCGAGCAATAAATCGCGCTGCAACCGTGGCAACCCACATCACGTGAAGCTTGTCACCCAAAAAAAAGTTCAGGAGCTACTTTTGGGCGACATGCTTCACGTGATGCCATGATTGCAGTGCGGTTTATTGCTCGACAATCGCAGCAGAACTGCACCACGATTTTAGGTGCCATTCAAAAAATTGGCACTTCAAATGCGTGTCCTGCGATTTGTCACACAGAATCGAGGTTCAAAACGCAGAAGTCTGAATGCAGTCTTAAAGTGGTACTAAATCCAGGACTCTGCAGTCACTATATCTGATCTCCCCAGGAGCCTGCAGTCACTATATCTGATCTCCCCAGGAGCCTGCAGTCACTATATCTGATCTCCCCAGGACTCTGCATTCTCTATATCTGATCTCCCCAGGAGCCTGCAGTCACTATATCTGATCTCACCAGGACTCTGCAGTCACTATATCTGATCTCCCCAGGAGCCTGCACTCACTATATCTGATCTCCCCAGGAGCCTGCAGTCACTATATCTGATCTCCCCAGGAGCCTGCAGTCACTATATCTGATCTCCCCAGGAGCCTGCAGTCACTATATCTAATCTCCCCAGGAGCCTGCAGTCACTATATCTGGTCTCCCCAGGAGCCTGCATTCACTATATCTGATCTCCCCAGGAGCCTGCAGTCACTATATCTGATCTCCCCAGGAGCCTGCATTCACTATATCTGGTCTCCCCAGGAGCCTGCAGTCACTATATCTGATCTCCCCAGGAGCCTGCAGTCACTATATCTAATCTCCCCAGGAGCCTGCAGTCACTATATCTGATCTCCCCAGGAGCCTGCACTCACTATATCTGATATCCCCAGGACTCTACAGTCATTATATCTGCTCTCCCCAGGACTCTGCACTCACTATATCTGATCTCCCCAGGACTCTGCATTCACTATATCTGCTCTCCCCAGGAGCCTGCATTCACTATATCTGCTCTCCCCAGGAGCCTGCACTCACTAAATCTGATCTCCCCAGGAGCCTGCATTCACTATATCTGGTCTCTCCAGGAGCCTGCATTCACTATATCTGCTCTCCCCAGGAGCCTGCATTCACTATATTTGATCACCCCAGGAGCCTGCAGTCACAATATCTGATCTCCCCGGGAGCCTGCACTCACTAAATCTGATCTCCCCAGGAGCCTGTACTCACTATATCTGCTCTCCCCAGGAGCCTGCATTCACTATATCTGGTCTCCCCAGGAGCCTGCAGTCACTATATCTGATCTCCCCAGGAGCCTGCAGTCACTATATCTAATCTCCCCAGGAGCCTGCAGTCACTATATCTGATCTCCCCAGGAGCCTGCACTCACTATATCTGATCTCCCCAGGAGCCTGCATTCACTATATCTGATCTCCCCAGGAGCCTGCAGTCACTATATCTGGTCTCCCCAGGAGCCTGCATTCACTATATTTGCTCTCCCCAGGAGCCTGCACTCACTATATCTGATATCCCCAGGACTCTACAGTCATTATATCTGCTCTCCCCAGGACTCTGCACTCACTATATCTGATCTCCCCAGGACTCTGCATTCACTATATCTGCTCTCCCCAGGAGCCTGCATTCACTATATCTGCTCTCCCCAGGAGCCTGCACTCACTAAATCTGATCTCCCCAGGAGCCTGCATTCACTATATCTGGTCTCTCCAGGAGCCTGCATTCACTATATCTGCTCTCCCCAGGAGCCTGCATTCACTATATTTGATCACCCCAGGAGCCTGCACTCACTATATCTGCTCACCCCAGGAGCCTGCACTCACTATATCTGCTCACCCCAGGAGCCTGCATTCACTATATCTGATCTCCCCAGGATCCTACAGTCACAATATCTGATCTCCCCAGGACTCTGCACTCACTATATCTGATCTCCCCAGGACTCTGCAGTCACTATATCTGCTCTCCCCAGGAGCCTGTACTCACTAAATCTGATCTCCCCAGGAGCCTGTACTCACTATATCTGCTCTCCCCAGGAGCCTGCATTCACTATATCTGCTCTCCCCAGGAGCCTGCACACACACATACACACACAGAGCACATACACAAAGCACACACACAGACACACATGATGTGTCTTGAGACCTCCACACACGCGGATGAATACATGTGATCAGAGAAGAAATCCCCATTATGCTCGTATTACATATCGAGGAAGTAAAATCAACATCTTTACAAATACGGCTCGCTTTGCAGATCCAGCGCACACATATATGTATGTTGACAGAATAACGGAAGACAGATAACGACGGAGACAAATTACTGAAAGCTGTGCAAATCAGAGGAGCACTGTTCTGAGATAATGTCCAGGTAATGAGGTAATTTGTGATAGAAGTAGTACAGATGAGAGAGCATACACATCTATATACAATAGCCGGAAATTAGAGCCGATAATTACTATATTTACTGAATATATAATAAAGTAGAGGTGGAGATCTGATAATGATGTTATATGAAGTAGAGAGATACCCCCATAGAAGCCTATGGATAGGACGGGTCCTCTGTTCTTTGCCCCTCTAACACACCAGGATGAATGTACAAATATACAATATCACATGAAAGTCATACTTAGTAGCCAGTAATAGCACTATATCAAAGGAAACAATCACCAAACAAGGTAGTAAAGGCAAACTTAGTACCGTATATACTCGAGTATAAGTCAAATTTTTCAGCACATTTTTTTGTGCTGAAAGTGCCCCCCTGGACTTATACTGGAGTCAAGCACTTTTCTGCAGCAAAAAATGTCATTTTCCGAACCGAGTTTGGGGCCCCGTATCTCAGGGCCACTTGGTGCTAGAAACCCCAAATGTAGTATGCAAACCCAGTGGACCTTGTACCACAACATATCCAAAGCTGGGGTTCCTAGCACTAAGTGGCCCCGAGATACGGGGCCCCAAAATCGGTTCGGAAAATGTCATTCTCTGCTGCAGGAAAGTGCTTGACATTTTCTGAACCGACTTTGGGGCCCCATATCTCAGGTCCACTTGGTGCTAGGAACCCCAAATTTGGAGTACAAACCCAGTGGAACTGGTACCATAACCTTTCCAAAGCTGGGGTTCCTAGCACCAAGTGGCCCTGAGATGCAGGGCCCCAAAACTGGTTCGGAAAATGTCATTCTCTGCTGCAAAAAAGTGCTTGACATTTTCTGATTCGATTTTTGGGGCCCTGTATCTCGGGGCCACTTGGTGCTAGAAACCCCAGCTTTGGCAATGTTATGGTGCTAGTTCCACTGGGTTTGCACACCAAATTTGGGGTTCTTAGCACTAAGTGGCCCCAAGATACGGGGCCCCAAATTCGGTCAACTGTGTCTATCTGCAGCAATGTCATTTCGGGACCCTTTGGGTTCAGAGACCCCAAATTTTGGCTGCAGCTAGGGGGCATCTAGGAACCCTTAACAACCGAGTTTGAAGTTCAGGGGACCTATGGCTGCAAATGGGCACAGTGAGGCATGCAAATGGGCACAGTGATGCTGCAAATGGGCATTGTTGACCCTCTTTTCCACTTACAGTAGCTGTGCATTTCTCACCCTCGTCTTATGCCGCGTACACACGAGCGGACTTTACGGCGGACTTTGCCCGGCGGACTTTTCGACGTACTTTCCGACGGACTTTGTGAACGAACGGACTTGCCTACACACAATCCACCAAAGTCCGTCGAATTCGTACGTGATGACGTACGACCGGACTAAAACAAGGAAGTTCATAGCCAGTAGCCAATAGCTGCCCTAGCGTGGCTTTTTGTCCGTCGAACTAGCATACAGACGGCGGACTTTTCGACCGGACTCGATTTCAACGGATAAATTTTAAACAAGTTTCAAATCTAATTCCGTCCAACTTTTGAGAAAACAAAGTCCGCTGGAGCCCACACACATCGAATTGTCCGACGAAATCCAGTCCGCCGGGCAAAGTCCGCCGTAAAGTCCGCTCGTGTGTACGCGGCATTATACTCGGGTCAATAAGTTTTTCCCACTTTTTTGGTGGTAAATTAGGGTCTCGACTTATACTCGAGTATATACGGTATATTGTCACACAGTATGGTTGGTAACTAGGCAAGCATGAAATGGATTACCAATGGTGACACAATTTAGCATACAATGTGATTACCAGTAAGGAAGAGGCATGAGATAGTTGGCATCCAGATCAGCATAAAGAAGAAGCAAGGCCGCCTCAAGTGCAGCGTTGAGCGTAGTAAAGTTTAATTTACCCAAAGCTGGAGCTATACTGCCAGAGCACTTTTATGGCAGCAGTGCAAGTCCTAGACCATCTGGGTATGCACTGTCCAAAAGAGAAGGAGGATGGTGGAGGAGGGGGCAGGGGAACAAAGGAAGGGCAGTCCTTTGAGATGTTCTTCTGCCGGCTATTGTTGGGGCCGTTTAAGAGTGTCAGCGCACTTAACAGTCCCAGTTAACATGCATGCAGTATAGGTACAGTTTAGTCTCGGCACAGGTGCAAGGTTGATGTAGTTCTTATGTGGTAAAGGTTTGGAATAATGCGGTACATGGTTGGTAGAGGTGCAGTCTAGGTTGCGATGCAAAGTATCATGACTGCAGTATGAGTACACCCTCTTCCTTTTCAGTCTTTGCCTGTGCGCTACCCCCTCCTACCCCTAGCACTCTACACATCACATACTCTTGACCCCTGAACTATATGCGTTACCCACTCCTGACCCCTGCACTCTGTACATTACCCACCCCTGACCCCGGCACTCTATACATTACTCACACCTGACCCCGGCACTCTGTACATTACCCACCCCTACCCCGGCACTCTATACTTCACCCACTCCTGACCCCTGCACTCTGTACATTACACACCCCTGACCCCGGCACTCTATACATTACTCATACCTGACCCCTGTACTCTGTACATTACACACTCCTGAACCCTGCACTCTATACTTTACCCACTCCTGACCCCTGCACACTATACTTTGCCCACTTCTGACCCCTGCACTCTGTACATTACACACCCCTGACCCCGGCACTCTATACATTACTCACACCTGACCCCTGCACTCTGTACATTACACACCCCTGACCCCTGCACTCTGTACATTACACACTCCTGACCCATGCACTCTATACTTTACCCACCCCTGACCCCTGCACACTATATTTTACCCACTCCTGACCCCTGCACTCTGCACATTACACACTCCTGACCCCTGCACTCTGTACATTACACACTCCTGACCCCTGCACTCTATACTTTACCCACTCCTGACCCCTGCACACTATACTTTGCCCACTTCTGACCCCTGCACTCTGTACATTACACACCCCTGACCCGGGCACTCTATACATTACTCACACCTGACCCCTGCACTCTGTACATTACACACCCCTGACCCCTGCCCTCTGTACATTACACACTCCTGACCCCTGCACTCTATACTTTACCCACTCCTGACCCCTGCACACTATACTTTGCCCACTTCTGACCCCTGCACTCTGTACATTACACACCCCTGACCCCGGCACTCTATACATTACTCACACCTGACCCCTGCACTCTGTACATTACACACCCCTGACCCCTGCCCTCTGTACATTACACACTCCTGACCCCTGCACTCTATACTTTACCCACTCCTGACCCCTGCACACTATACTTTGCCCACTTCTGACCCCTGCACTCTGTACATTACACACCCCTGACCCCGACACTCTATACATTACTCACACATGACCCCTGCACTCTGTACATTACAGACCCCTGACCCCTGCACTCTGTACATTACACACTCCTGACCCCTGCACTCTATACTTTACCCACTCCTGACCCCTGCACACTATAACCCACTCCTGACCCCTGCACTCTGTACATTACACACCCCTGACCCCGGCACTCTATACATTACTCACACCTGACCCCTGCACTCTGTACATTACACACCCACAGGGGGAGGGGTGGTCGTCCTCTGGCACTGGCCTTTTCAGGTAGGCTGTGTGGAGTCTCATGATTTCTAACGGCGATCCTGACTGAGGCTCTTCCATATACAGGAGAACGCAGCCTATCCATTCACTAGGACCCTTCGTATGACAGAGACTCCTAAAATATTTACCCATTAAATTTCATTCAATTAGGAAATTTCCGTCTCTGTCTGTATTTGCTCGGTTTATTTCTTTACACAAAATTCTAGTTATCTCGTCGCAGTTCATCGTCTCGCTCTGCGCTGTAAAACAAATAGAAATTAATAATT
Source organism: Lithobates clamitans (assembly GCA_037952925.1). NCBI lineage: Eukaryota > Metazoa > Chordata > Amphibia > Anura > Ranidae > Lithobates > Lithobates clamitans. The sequence goes on along the minus strand of JBBGZY010001055.1, from coordinate 553,474 downwards.
TTGTTTTGCAAAGCGCACACAACACGCCATTTATTATAAGCTCCTCGCGCCTTCTTTTTTTTACCCAGATTGGACATTTTTAAATGTAAAAACTGACGTCCTCCTTCTTCTTTTCCTTATCAGTAATTTTCATTCCGCCGCGCTCGCGCCTGATAGATGCATCCTGCTCGCCGCAATGGCGTTCATCAATTTTAATATAGCGGCACCTCAGACGAGACGTGTAAAATGACACTGAGCCCATTAGTCAAAGCCAACCATACTGACTGCCGGCATCTGACAGTGAGGACACTTCTACGCCGCCGCCGTGGTTTCCGGTTGGGTGATCGGCAATGTTATAAGGAGGGATGTATAACCATTGATAACGGATACAGCCCCTTCCTTATTCTCTCTAGTCATGACGTCATTTTTTATTTGGATCTTTTCCTTTTGAGGGTAGAGATTTGGGGTCTTCCAGACCCCAGATTTCTCCATAAAGAGGACCTGTCATACAATATTGTTAAGAGATGTTTACAACTCTTGCGATAACAAAAAAAAGTGATAAAAAAAATGAAAATTTAAAGGGACAGTGTAAAAATGAAAAAAAATTAATAAAAAATAAATAAATACATTTTAATCACTTAAGGACCAGGCCTATTTTTTACACCTGTTGTTTACAAGTTAAAATCTGTTTTTTTCTTCCTAGAAAATTACTTAGAACCCCCAAACATTATATATATATTTTTTTTTCAGACACCCTTGAGAATAAAATGGCGGTCGTTGCAATACTTTATGTCACACCGTATTTGCACAGCCGTCTTACAAACCCAATTTATTTGGGAAAAAAATACTTTTTTTTAAGTAAAAAAAATAAGAAAACAGTAAAATGAGCCCAATATTTTTTTAATATTGTGAAAGATAATGTTACGCCGCGTAAATTGATACCCGACATGTCAGGCTTCAAAATAGCGCCCGCTCGTGGAATGGTGACAAACTTTGACATCTCCATAGGTGAAGTTTAAAAATTTCTACAGGTTTCCAGTTTTGAGTTACAGAGGGGGTCTAGGGCTAGAATTATTGCTCTCGCTCTAACGATCGTGGCGATACCTCACATGTGTGCTTTGAACACCGTTAACATACGCGGGTGCTTCTGCGCGCGAGCACGCTGGGATGGCGAGCTTAAAATTGTATTTTTTTTTCTTATTTATTTTACTTTTTTATTTTTACACTGTCCCTTTAAAAAAAAATGTGTTCGCTTCTGCGCGCGAGAACGCTGAGACAGGGAGCTTTAAAAAAAATTTTTCTTATTTATTTTACTTTTCATTTTTACACTGTCACTTTAAAAAAAATTGGATCACTTTTATTTCTATTATAAGGAATGTAATCATCCCTTGTAATAGAAAAAAAGCATGACAGGTCCTCTTTAATGTGAGATTTGGGGTCAAGAAGACCTCAGATCTCACAATTACACTTGCAATGCAATAAAAAAAAAAATCTTTTTTTTTTTTTTAATTAAAAAAAAATTGCCCCTTTAAGGCCGTTGGGCGAAAGTGACGTTTGACGTCGCTTCCATTATCCAATGGCATTAAGTCGAGTTGGGGGGGGGGCGTCGTTCCCTCACTCCACTTCCTGCCTCCCAGGGGAAAGCATCGGATTGTCTCCACTGCTACTGACGGCTCCGGTAAGGGGCGGGACGCGGTGGGGGGTAACTACTCCGGCCGCCGATAAAAGTGATCTTGCGGCGAATGCGCCGTGGAGACCACTTTTGTTCCAAAGCGGACGGCCCGCCGTTTCAGAAAATACTGGGGTTGTGGCAGAAATCTGCTGCCATAACCTCAATATTCAACACCAAAGGGTCGCCATATATCGATGTCGGGCGGTTCGGCGTGCTCGCGCGCAGTAGTGAACGCATACGTAGGTCACGCCCACATACCTAAACGGTGTTCGCACCACACGTGGGGCATCGCTGCGAATGTCTAAGCACGGGCAATAATTCCAAGGCTAGACCTCATCTGTAACTCTAAACCTGTAGAAATTTTGAAAGCGTCGCCAATGGAGATTTTTTAAAGTATTTTGGCGCCATTCCAAGAGTGCGCGCAATTTTAAAGCGTGACATGCAGTGTTTTACTTTGAAAATATAAATTTTATTATAAAGATATACAAAAGACGACAAACAGGGTCCAAAAAATAAAAGCAGAGTAATATACGGACATTATTACTGGCCAAAGTATCCATATGTTTGGCGCCATTCCAAGAGCGCGCGCAATTTTAAAGCGTGACATGTGAGGTATCTATTTACTCGGCATAACATCATCTTTCACATTATACAAAGAAATTGGTATATATATATATATATATTGTTTTGTTTTTTTTTTTGTTTGAGGAGGGCATGGAACCTTTCATTGAGTAGATAAGAAGTCCATAAATGTATAACCAAAAAGATGAGAGGTATATATAATGATAAAAAGGTCCCTCAACTCCTCCATGCTTGCTAATATATATATATATATTGATGTTATGTGGGGTGTGTGAGTTCATATCGGCACCTTATCCCCATCGTGTTAATAGAATACAAAGGAGGGGAATAGAATCGGGATTATAGCGTTGCCTTATATATAGAAATTTGCAGTGTTTTACTTTGAAAATATAAATTTTATTATAAAAAATATACAAAAGACAACAAAGATAGGGTGCATAAAATAAAAGCAGAGTAATATACAGACAATAATACTGGCCAAATCATCCATATGTTTGAAACGGTCACTGATGTATGTCAAGTCCCTACATGTTTCGCCAAATAATGACTTCTTCAGGGGATTATATATTCATCAGTGTTCAACATTGGCTCTAATAATGATAAACAAATAAATTAATTATTGCATTATTAAAAAATACAAAATAAAATAATGTAACACAATATACAATAATATCATGAAAAATTGCATACAAAATAAATCATATATATATATAATGTTTGTGGGTTCTAATTAATTGTCTAGCAAAAAATACAGATTTAAACTTGTAAAGAATAAATGTCAGAAGAAGGTCGGGTCAGATGGGAGTGAGTGGAGGTACAATCTAAAAAAAACATTCACTTTGGATGTGAGCGGATCTTAAAGGGCTGCTAATACAGGAGAAGAAAAGAGCCGGCCCTCCTGTCCCTTCTGTATTGTACTGTCCAACCTCTACATTGTAAAGTTTTGCGTAAACTGTTGGCGCCATATAAATCGTGAATAATAATAATAATAATAATACAGCAGAAGAAAAGTCTTGGATTGGGTTGAGAAATTTAAAAAATAAAAATAAAAATGTAAATAAAAAAAGTCATGGTATAAAATGTGTACGGCACGTCCCTTCCTTCATCCTAGACAACGCGTGCTGCGGAGTGGCCCTTTAACCTTCCATATTTTCCCCATGACCTGTTGTTGTTGTGCGCACAGCGGGCGGCCAGGTACGGCATTGTGTATAATTGGAAGTGACAGAAGGAGCCCCGCAGCAAAAGAACAATAGCAGTGTATGGCGGTATCTGCCCCAGGAAGCCCCCGGGGCCCAAATTAGCGCACAGAAGACAGCGCGGCCCCCCGGCCTGTTCAGGGCCGTTTTTAGACGGAAGGAGCTGAACCGTGCAATCAGCGGCAATTTGTCTGAGCATGCCGTGATAAGTCGGGTCACAAACACGGGGCCGGCTAACCTTCCCGACTCGCACCTGACTTGGTTTTTTCCTGAAGCTTCTCCCTGACAATCTATGGAGGTTTCTGGCGAAGAAGAAGAATTCAGATTTCAGAGCTTTTGGCCATTTTAGTAAAAATAAAAATTGAAAAACTGGCCAAAATACGTCACAATTTATTGTATTGTTGTGTCCTTGTCTTCTGAATCTGAGCCTGGGAATAGGAGGCCAGCATGTTCCCTGGTTCCAGCCCCGCCCATGCTGCATGTTCCCTGGTTCCAGCCCCGCCCATGCTGCGTGTTCCCTGGTTCCAGCCCCGCCCATGCTGCGTGTTCCCTGGTTCCAGCCCTGCCCATGCTGCGTGTTCCCTGGTTCCAGCCCTGCCCATGCTGCGTGTTCCTGGTTCCAGCACCTCCAATGCTGCGTGTTACCTTATTCCAGCCCCACCTATGCTGCGTGTTCCCTAATACAAGCCCCGCCCATGCTGCGTGTTCCCTGGTTACAGCCCCGCCCATGCTGCATGTTCCCTGGTTCCAGCCCCGCCCATGCTGCGTTTTCCCTAGTTCCAGCCCCGCCCATGCTGCATGTTCCCTGGTTCCAGCCCCGCCCATGCTGTGTGTTCCCTGGTTCCAGCCCTGCCCATGCTGCGTGTTCCCTGGTTCCAGCCCCGCCCATGCTGCGTGTTCCCTGGTTCCAGCCCCTCCCATGCTGCGTGTTCCCTGGTTCCAGCCCCGACCATGCTGCGTGTTCCCTGGTTCCAGCCCGCCCATGCTGCGTGTTCCCTGGTTCCAGCCCCGCCCATGCTGCGTGTTCCCTGGTTCCCACCCCGCCCATGCTGCGTGTTCCCTGGTTCCAGCCCGCCCATGCTGCGCGTTCCCTGGTTCCAGCCCCGCCCATGCTGCGTGTTCCCTGGTTCCAGCCCCGCCCATGCTGCATGTTCCCTGGTTCCAGCCCCGCCCATGCTGCGTGTTCCCTGGTTCCAGCCCCGCCCATGCTGCGTGTTCCTTGGTTCCAGCCCCGCCCATGCTGCGTGCTCCCTGGTTCCAGCCCCGCCCATGCTGCGTGTTCCCTGGTTCCAGCCTCGCTCATGCTGCGTGTTCCCTGGTTCGAGCCCCACCCATTCTGCATGTTCCCTGGTTCCAGCCCTGCCCATGCTGCGTGTTCCCTGGTTCCAGCCCCGCCCATGCTGCGTGTTCCCTGGTTCCAGCCCCGCCCATTCTGCGTGTTCCCTGGTTCCAGCCCTGCCCATGCTGCATGTTCCCTGGTTCCAGCCCCGCCCATGCTGTGTGTTCCCTGGTTCCAGCCCCGCCCATGCTGCGTGTTCCCTGGTTCCAGCCCCGCCCATGCTGCGTGTTCCCTGGTTCCAGCCCCGCTCATGCTGCATGTTCCCTGGTTCCAGCCCCGCCCATGCTGCGTGTTCCCTGGTTCCAGCCCCGCCCATGCTGCATGTTCCCTGGTTCCAGCCCCGCCCATGCTGCATGTTCCCTGGTTCCAGCCCCGCCCATGCTGCAAATTAACGCCTTTACCAATGTGCTTTGAATCTAGGAGCCAACTAACAAAGTTAGGAGACAATTTTTTTTTAAACTAACAAATCTTACTGGTGGAAAATATAACGTGTTCCCGAAGGTGAACTTATCCTTTAGCCCTTTCGCAGCCACAGCCGTTTTTTGCCGTTTTTTTTTTTTCCATTTTTTTTGCACACATTAAAAAAATTATTTTAGGCCTGAAGATTACACAAAAACCCCCAAACATTCTATATTTTCTGAAAGCAGACACCCGAGAGCAGTGATGGGGAACCTCGGCACCCCAGATACTTTGGAACTACATTTCCCTTGATGCTCATGTACTCTGCAGTGTGGTGGAGCATCATGGGAAATGTAGTTCCAAAGTTCTGGGGTGCCAAGGATCGCTATCACTGAACTAGAGAATAAAATAGTTTTAGTTCCAATTTTTTTATGTCACATGACATTACTGCAAAGGTCTGGGAAACGCGAAATTTCAGTAAAAAAAAAAAAACGAAATAAAAGTTAATATTAGGGGGCACAAAAACACAGTAAATTTACCAATTTTTTGGCAAAATATAAAAGGTTGCACCAAGTAAATAGATACCCAACATGTCGAACCTTAACCACTTGCGGACCACCCAGATATACTGCGGCAGGGCGGCCGCTAGACATGTGCAATTCGGTTCCGAATTTTTTTTTTAGACAAATTTGTTCATTCGGAAATATGCAAATTAACAAAAACCCATTCAACAAATTTTTCCTAAGATTCGGAAATTCGGAAATTTGAAAATTCAGAAATTCGAAAATCCGAAAAACCGAAAATTCAAAAATCTGAAATAATAACTAACTAATAATAACTTAACTATTACTAACTATTGAATTATAGGTATTGGAATTTCCTTTCAAATTTGGCTGTTAGTGAACATAACAAATTTATCCGAAGTTACAAATTATCCGAAATAATGAATGCCGCATCTAAACGAACAGAATGTATCGAATTAATAATAATAAATAACAATAATAATAAAAACTTTTTATTATTATTACTATTATTATTATTTGTTAATTTGTTCTGTTCCATTCGTTTAGATTAGATGCGGCATTCGTTATTTCGGATAAATTCGTATTAATTACGATCACTAACAGCCAAATTTGAAAGCAAATTCCAATACCTAGAATTCAATAGTTATTTAGTTATTGTTTCGAATTTTCGGATTTTCTTTCCTATTTTTGTATTTTCGAATTTACAAATTCACGCATTTTTGAATTTTCGTATTTATGCATTTTCGAATTTACGAATTGCGATCATAACGAATGACCCGGAAAACGAACCCCCCCAAAAAACGAATGAATCGAAAACGAAAACCAACAAATTTTTGGGCTGTGCACGTGTCTAGCGGCCGCTCTGTTCCTGATCACGTAATCTGACACTTCCGGGTTTGGGGCATGTACGCGGGTCGCCATTGATCACACACAGTGGGAGCCCCGACAGCGGGTGCCGTGGATTGGATGTCCGCCGACACTTGCCAATCAGTGCTCAGGCAGAACGGCGATCTGGGAAGGCAGGGATCCGGGGTTCTTGCAAAGCAGGGATACAGATCTATGACTTCCCCTAGTAAAAAAAAAACCCTCCCCCACTGTACACAAACACTGGCTAGGAATACAGTCAACCCTTTGATTGTCCCTGATGTTAACCCCCTCCCCCGCCAGTGTCATTAGTACAGTGACAGTGCATATTTTTTTAGCACTGATTACTATATTGGTGTCACTGGTCCCCCAAAAAGTGTCAGTTAATGTCCAACTGTCCGCCGCAATGTCGCAGTGCCGCTATAAGTCGCTGATTGTCGCCATTACTAGTAAAAAAATGTAAAAAATAAAGAAAAATATCCCGTAGTTTGTAGACATGATAACTTTTGTGCAAACCAATCAATATACGCTTATTGGGATTTTTAGCAGAATATATATTGGAATAAATTGATGAAGAAATTCGATCTTTTTACATTTTTTTATTGGATGTTTTATAGCAGAAAGTAAAAAATATTAAAAAAAATTTTCAAAATTTGTCGCTTTTTTTGTTTATAGCGCAAAAAATAAAACCCGCAGAGGCAATCGAATACCACCAAAAGAAATCTCTATTTGTGGGGAAAAAAAGGACGTCAGTTTTATTTGTGTACAGCGTCGCACGACCGCGCAATTGTCAGGTAAAGAAACGCAGTGCTGTATCGCAAAAAATTGATGGTCATGAAGGGGGGTAAATCTTCCGGACAAGGGCAAGTGGTTAAACATGTCAGTCCCCGATATTTTCCATAAGCGAAGCTTTAAAAGCCCCCTTTAGGTCATCAGTTTAGTGATATAGGGGAGGTCTGGAGGTAGAATTATCGCTCTCATTCAGGCGTGCGCGGTGATATGTAACGTTTTTCCTTTGTACGTGCGTGTATGTGGGGGGGCCTTCATTTTTTGGGGGGGAGGTTTTATGTGCTTGGGAATTTTTTTTTTACGAAACTTTTTTTTCCCATCGTAAAGGGGACAAAAATGTGATGATTTTTTTTTTTTTTGGTGACAGATTCTCTATACTCAGATATCCAGGGTCTAAAAGACCCCCCAATGTCTCCCCTGAATGTAATGCAACGCACATCGCACTGCATTACATTCTTTCCCTGGGAAATTGTCACAGGCGACCCGGAAGTGACATCACACGTGACTTCCGGGTCAACAACTAGAAGGGGAGGAGATCAGATCTGTGTCCCTCCCTCCTCTGTACCTGGGGACACTTGCTATGCCGGTCTCGGGCCTGCAGATGGACAAGCGGAGCCCGGGATACATAGGGGGGGGAGCCCGGGATACATGGAGGGGGGGAGCCCGGGATACATGGGGGGGGGCCTGGAAAACATAGGGGGGGAGCCTGGGATACATGGGGGGAGCCCGGGATACATAGGGGGGAGCCTGGGATACATAGGGGGGGAGCCTGGGATACATAGGGGGGAGCCTGGGATACATAGGGGGGAGCCCGGAATACATAGGGGGGGAGCCTGGGATACATGGGGGGGAGCCTGGGATACATGGGGGGGAGCCCGGGATACATGGGGGGAGCCTGGGATACATAGGGGGGAGCCCGGAATACATGGGGGGAGCCTGGGATACATAGGGGGGAGCCTGGGATACATAGGGGGGGAGCCCGGGATACATGGGGGGAGCCTGGGATACATAGGGGGGAGCCCGGGATACATAGGGGGGGAGCCCGGGATACATAGGGGGGAGCCTGGGATACATAGGGGGGGAGCCTGGGATACATAGGGGGGAGCCCGGGATACATAGGGGGGAGCCCAGGATACATAGGGGGGGAGCCTGGGATACATAGGGGGGAGCCCGGGATACATAGGGGGGGAGCCCGGGATACATAGGGGGGAGCCTGGGATACATAGGGGGGAGCCCGGGATACATAGGGGGGGAGCCCGGGATACATAGGGGGGAGCTCGGGATACATAGGGGGGGAGCCCGGAATACATGGGGGGGGGGCCTGGGATACATAGGGGGGAGCCCGGAATACATGGGGGGGAGCCTGGGATACATGGGGGGGAATTTGGGGCGACAGCACAGGCACCAGGACAAAAACGTCTTGTCACCATGGCGACCTGGCACCTGGGGTCAGTCAAGCCCTGGTTTAGTCCTGGTTTGGACCGCATTTCATTTTACACCATATTTAGGGTGCATCATGAAATAGGGTCGAATTCATGCCCCCCCCTCCCTCCACATGTAGTAAACCTGACTACCTAAATACATTATACAGAATAAAACGAATAAATTGTAGGTATAAAAAGAAAAGTCTGGTATGGCACAAGTGCAACATGGGGAGCCTGATGTCATCGGTGGGCCGGCACAGGAGAAGGAAGTAGATAGCCACCTATGATGTCATCAGTGGGCCGGCACAGGAGAAGGAAGTAGATAGCCACCTATGATGTCATGTTCCCCATCAAAGTCTCAAAAACACTCAAGTAGAGGACAGTCCTCCTAATGGTGTCCAAACATAATGCCCCATCCGGGGGGGAAGATCTCCTCAGATTGGGAAATCTTCAGGCAATTGCAAAAACACAGACAGGAGGGCGAAACCCTTTACAGGTCACCACTTTAGATGTACAGAGGAGGTGATAGAATTACTGCCTGGGATCTGACGTTCGCGGTGACACCTCACATGTGTGGGACAATCGCTGTTTGCATGCGTGTAGGACCGATGCGCACGTTCACTTTTGCGGCAGGACGGGGCACTTCATTTTTTTATTATTATTTTTTTTTTTTTACACTGTTGCTTTAATTTCTTTTCATCACTTTTATTGCTGTCAGAAGGAAGGTAACCGTCCCTTGTGACACCAATAGCCAGTGACAGGTCCTCTTTATGGAAGGATCTCTAAGACCCCAAATCCCTCCTCTGCAATTAAAAGCTTTCAAAAACAAAAAGATCGGTATTTTTGGATGCTTTTGATTTTTAAAAACTGACTGACTGATGGTTCCCAAGTAAACTGGAAGTGATGTCATGTCTGTTTTTGCATGCACGCGGGACTGACATGCGTGTTCACATGGGAGGACGGGGGCACTTTAAATTCTTTTTTTTTAATTATTATAATTTTTATTTTTTATTTCACCTTTCTGTGCGAGGATGGGAGGACGGGGGCACTTTGATTTTTTTTTTTTTTAATCATTATTATCTTTTAATTGTACCTGAGTAAACCAGAAGTGATGTCAGGTCTTCTTTATGGAGGGATCTACAAGACCCTAAATCCCTCCTCTGCCCTTAAAAGCATTCAAAACACAATCTGGGTTTTTGAATGCTTTAGATTTTTAAAAACCGGCGCCGATGGTTCCCAAGTAAACCGGAAATCACATTGGGGGTTATTTATGAAAGGCAAATCCACTTTGCACTACAAGGGCACTTGGGAGTTCAGTCGCTGGAGATCCGAGGGGGACGTGCGAGGAACATAAAAAACTGCATTTTAGCTTCTACATGATTGTTACATAGTTACAGGTGAATAAAGACACCAATCCATCCTGAGGGAGTGTCTACAATTATCTCTATTTATTTAAGGTACCCATAGAGCGCTGTCAATTTATGATTTATCACACACTCACATCGGTCCCTACCCTCAAGGAGCCCACAATCCAAGATCCCCAACTCACACCCATATACTAGGGCCTATTTTGAACAGAAGCCAATTAACCTCTCAGCATGTCTTTGGAGTGTGGGAGGAAACCGGAGTCCCCGGAGGAAACCCAACACAGGGAGAACATGCAAACTCCAGGCAGGTAGTGTCTTGGTTGGGATTTGAACCAACGACCCATTTAACTGCTAGGTGAGAGAGCTACCCACTACACCACTGTGCTGCCCCTGATATTATCATGATATTATCATGATTGGATGATAAAATCAGCAAAGCTTCCCCTCATTTCAGATCCACTCCTTAGATATACAGCGACTGCACTTCACTTTGCACTTGTAGTTTGCACTTGTAGTGCATAGTGGATTTGCCTTTCGTAAATAACCTCCATAGCGTCGATCCCGGCTTTGCTTGTGTAGCGCCCTGGGGTTTAGTCAGGGAGCTCCTCACCAAGTTCTTTGTCAGGAGTGGCTGCTGTAGATAGTTGTTAGAGATCTATTGATTTCTCCCTAAGTTTGGCCTTGTTGTACTTTTCTCTTCTGTCACAAGGTGGCCGGGCGCTTGGTGGCATTAGATATGAGAAGGACATTTCAAGGTCAGGTTATGGGTATATGGGGGTATCTCAGCCAATGGGCAGGGGCTTTCTTGGATCCCTTGGCCTGCTGGGAGCACATATATATTCGGGTGGAGTCAGGTGATCGATGTTCTGTGCCACCCGGACTAGCATCTGGGTGGAAATGTGTCGTTTGCACAGGGCTGCTAGGCCAGAGATTGGGCCTATCCTGGGCACATCTGGCTGCCGGGCTGTCTGAGGGCCTATCCAGAAGTTAGAGAGCAGCGCAGGGTTGGGATTGCGGCTTGCAGTCCAACCAGAAGTGACGGTTCTGCCGGCTGGAGAACCTGTCGTGGTCGGAGGTAGAGGGGAAGCTGTCCCTACTAAGGGACCATCCACCTTATTACCAGGGACCACAGTGAGTGACTGAAGAAAGTACCGGAGCAGAATTCTCACCAACCGGGGGCGGTGGAGAATCGGGAAACTTCAGGCGGTGATGAAGTGAGGGACCCAACCAGCGGAGGTGACACTTGCAGAACCGCCTTGTGTCTTAATCCAGAGACTGAGCCGGTGAGCAGGGGGTGAAGCTTGAAGGTATCTGAAGTGCCAAGCTAGGGACCCAGCAGGGAAGTGGGGGTGACGCTTGAGGGAGATACCACCGCAAAAGCCTTGAGGAGTTCACGGGATTCAGAGCCAGTGAATCAGAGAGTCCAGTGAGAGACCAGGAGCTCAAGGGGCTGAAGGGCTACAAGTGGACATTGTAGTGAAGCTGAGAGAACTGTTACTTTGTGTTCAGAACTGTTACATACTGTTGCCGTAGGAGACACTGACAGTAAACCTGCATGTGCAGAAGTGGCACCTTGCTGGGCCTTTCCCTGTATGGCTCTCCTCCTATTGAAGTCTCGGAGTCCGCCTATTGAAACTGCAACTACTTAAGGGTGTCATGTGCTGTGCTGTACAGTGCCCACCATGTAATGCGGAGTAGTGTGCCCTCTGTGTAATGTGCTGTGCCCACGTCATCTGCTGTGGTGTACAGTGCCCACCATGTAATGCGGAGTAGTGTGCCCTCTGTGTAATGTGCTGTGCCCTCATCATGTGCTGTGTACAGTGCCCACCATGTAATGCGGAGTAGTGTGCCCTCTGTGTAATGTGCTGTGCCCACGTCATCTGCTGTGGTGTACAGTGCCCACCATGTAATGCGGAGTAGTGTGCCCTCTGTGTAATGTGCTGTGCCCTCATCATGTGCTGTGGTGTACAGTGCCCACCATGTAATGCGGAGTAGTGTGCCCTCTGTGTAATGTGCTGTGCCCACGTCATCTGCTGTGGTGTACAGTGCCCACCATGTAATGCGGAGTAGTGTGCCCTCTGTGTAATGTGCTGTGCCCTCATCATGTGCTGTGTACAGTGCCCACCATGTAATGCGGAGTAGTGTGCCCTCTGTGTAATGTGCTGTGCCCACGTCATCTGCTGTGGTGTACAGTGCCCACCATGTAATGCGGAGTAGTGTGCCCTCTGTGTAATGTGCTGTGCCCTCATCATGTGCTGTGGTGTACAGTGCCCACCATGTAATGCGGAGTAGTGTGCCCTCTGTGTAATGTGCTGTGCCCTCATCATGTGCTGTGGTGTACAGTGCCCACCATGTAATGCGGAGTAGTGTGCCCTCTGTGTAATGTGCTGTGCCCACGTCATCTGCTGTGGTGTACAGTGCCCACCATGTAATGCGGAGTAGTGTGCCCTCTGTGTAATGTGCTGTGCCCTCATCATGTGCTGTGGTGTACAGTGCCCACCATGTAATGCGGAGTAGTGTGCCCTCTGTGTAATGTGCTGTGTCCACGTCATCTGCTGTGGTGTACAGTGCCCACCATGTAATGCGGAGTAGTGTGCCCTCTGTGTAATGTGCTGTGCCCTCATCATGTGCTGTGGTGTACAGTGCCCACCATGTAATGCGGAGTAGTGTGCCCTCTGTGTAATGTGCTGTGCCCACGTCATCTGCTGTGGTGTACAGTGCCCACCATGTAATGCGGAGTAGTGTGCCCTCTGTGTAATGTGCTGTGCCCTCATCATGTGCTGTGTACAGTGCCCACCATGTAATGCGGAGTAGTGTGCCCTCTGTGTAATGTGCTGTGCCCACGTCATCTGCTGTGGTGTACAGTGCCCACCATGTAATGCGGAGTAGTGTGCCCTCTGTGTAATGTGCTGTGCCCTCATCATGTGCTGTGGTGTACAGTGCCCACCATGTAATGCGGAGTAGTGTGCCCTCTGTGTAATGTGCTGTGTCCACGTCATCTGCTGTGGTGTACAGTGCCCACCATGTAATGCGGAGTAGTGTGCCCTCTGTGTAATGTGCTGTGCCCTCATCATGTGCTGTGGTGTACAGTGCCCACCATGTAATGCGGAGTAGTGTGCCCTCTGTGTAATGTGCTGTGCCCTCGTCATCTGCTGTGGTGTACAGTGCCCACCATGTAATGCGGAGTAGTGTGCCCTCTGTGTAATGTGCTGTGCCCTCATCATGTGCTGTGGTGTACAGTGCCCACCATGTAATGCGGAGTAGTGTGCCCTCTGTGTAATGTGCTGTGCCCTCATCATGTGCTGTGGTGTACAGTGCCCACCATGTAATGCGGAGTAGTGTGCCCTCTGTGTAATGTGCTGTGCCCACGTCATCTGCTGTGGTGTACAGTGCCCACCATGTAATGCGGAGTAGTGTGCCCTCTGTGTAATGTGCTGTGCCCTCATCATGTGCTGTGGTGTACAGTGCCCACCATGTAATGCGGAGTAGTGTGCCCTCTGTGTAATGTGCTGTGCCCTCATCATGTGCTGTGGTGTACAGTGCCCACCATGTAATGCGGAGTAGTGTGCCCTCTGTGTAATTGCTGCATCATGCTGTGGTGTACAGTGCCCACCATGTAATGCATGTAATGCGGAGTAGTGTGCCCTCTGTGTAATGTGCTGTGCCCTCATCATGTGCTGTGGTGTACAGTGCCCACCATGTAATGCGGAGTAGTGTGCCCTCTGTGTAATGTGCTGTGCCCTTATCATGTGCTGTGGTGTACAGTGCCCACCATGTAATGCGGAGTAGTGTGCCCTCTGTGTAATGTGCTGTGCCCTCATCATGTGCTGTGGTGTACAGTGCCCACCATGTAATGCGGAGTAGTGTGCCCTCTGTGTAATGTGCTGTGCCCACGTCATCTGCTGTGGTGTAGCCATATATAATGTGGTGTGCTGTGCCCTCTATGTATTGTACGGTGCCCACCATGTAATGCGGAGTAGTGTGCCCTCTGTGTAATGTTCGGTGCCCACGTCATGTGCTGTGGTGTACCCATATGTAATGTGGTGTGCTTTGTCCACATGTGGTGTGCTGTGCCCTCTATGTAATATACGGTGCCCACCATGTAATGCGGAGTAGTGTGCCCCCGTGTAATGTGCTGTGCCCATCATGACATGTGCTGTGGTGTACAGTGCCCACCATGTAATGCGGAGTAGTGTGCCCTCTGTGTAATGTGCTGTGCCCACATCATGTGCTGTGGTGTACCCATATGTAATGTAGTGTGCTGTGCCCACTATGTATTGTACGATGCCCACCATGTAATGTGGAGTAGTGTGCCCTCTGTGTAATGTGCTGTGCCCACATCATGTGCTGTGCTGTACCCATATGTAATGTGGTGTGCTGTGCCCACTATGTAATGTACGGTGCCCACCATGTAATGTGGAGTAGTGAAAAAAAGGTAAGAGTAAGAAGACTAAGTAAAGAGGGGTCTATTCTATGGGGGACCTCCCCCGGTGTGCTCTTAAGGGGGATCTATATGGGGGACCCTGGCCTGCGATTTATGTGATAATGAATAACTAAGCCACTCCCCTTCATGACATTGTCAAAAAGGGGCGGAGAATGGGTGACCTTAAAATGATGCCCTACCCAGAAAAAAGTTCTGCAGACGCCCATGCAGGGGGCATCTGTGAGGCTGGGGCTACATCACCAGTGCCTAAAAAAACAAAGTAATATCTAATTTTTGTATCACTATAGGATGATTTCAGGCTCCGGTGAAAGGTCCTTCACTTCACATCACAGAATCATATGACAGGAGACTACGGTGGTGCAAAGGCACAGTGAGAAGCCTGCTTAACCTGTTTAATATTGATTTTATTAGAACAAAACAAAAATCTGTGTTTCTGATCCGCGAGGTTACAGATGAAGGTTTAAAGGGGAAACGTTTTGGTTTTTTTTTGGATTTGCAATTAATGACGAGTTTGGTGTAGAAAACCTTCGGACTGTGTATAGAAAGTCTTGTCTCTATAAATTGTATTGATTAATGTATATGAGATCCTTATTCATCCAATTATCCCGCAACAGATTCTCATTAGTAATTATTGGTAGCAGGAGATCATGTGACCAGAGCCGCCTAGGCTGGCAGTTGGGGAATGACAGTTCTTTAATTGATTGCAGAGGGAATTTTTACTCCAACGCTATAAATGAGTCACAGTTGCTGGAAATGCAGTTACATATTGATTCATGTAGATTGTGAATTTTCATGACAGGTCCACTTTATCTCCGCCTGATGAGGAAGCTCTATTGAAATGTAATTTGTACGAGGAAAAGGACCAAACTTTTTTAAAATTGAAACTTTGCAAAGCTGACACCTTCATCATGGTAAGACCTCAATCTGTCCAATTCGATTTGCTGCTCACTACGTTTTATGAGAGTCTTAACTCACACCGAACCCGTTGCGGGATCAATATTAAAGGAGGTTCTCTACGGTTCAATATAAAAATATTTACCAAACAGAAGTTACTTTTCCATTTATTCCCTAAACTGATATATCTCTGACATATACCGCGGTGCTGTACAGAGATCACTGAGCCAGTCACATCAGTCTCTGTACCAGAGGAGCTTACACTCTAATGCCCCCCCCCCCACAGTCACACACTATTATTATTATCATACATTTATATAGCTCTGACATATACCGCAGTGCTGTACAGACAATGCTGAACCAGCCACATCAGTCTCTGCACCAGAGGAGCTTCTCCACCAGGTGGTGCTGTTTTGCAAGGTGCTGTTGGCTCACTCTGCTTTGCTCTCAGTTGGAGGAAACATCAAGCCTGGGTCTGTCCTGCAGGCTTCTCCCCCAGCCCCCATGCAGTGGGTGGGGGGAGACGAAGGTGGAGGCTCTCCAGAGGCACTGAGGCCTACTCCATGTGCTCAAGCTGCAATGGATCCTGGGCCTGTCCCTATGCAAGGGGAGTCTTTACCACTCTTCCAGGATAAAGTGATGAACAGACTTCGCCGCATTGCTAAGGAGGAACAGAAACTTGCTGCCATGAAAGAAGATCTCAGGAAAAAATAATCTCTGCACAGTGAGTCTGGAAACAATAAGAGGGAAGTCTCCAAGCTGAAGTCTCTGGAAGAGACATTGAAAAAGCAGGACAAGTTGGTTGCCTCTCTGAAGGAGAGCAGCGGTGTGTTCAGAGAAAAGTGTGAGAATGAGGAGAGATTCCAACAGATGAAGGAGAGTGCCGGTGCCAGTACCAGCCAGAGGGTGGATGCTAGAGCAACGGCGACAGTATGGATGGGGGGTAAGGAAGTGGCTTTACATGGTGGCCCCAGTACTACCCCTGTTTCAGGATCTGTCATGTCTGAGTCAGTATCTGCCCCCCTCCCCAGCAGCCTGGGTCATCTCAGGAGGAGGTTGAGGAAAATGGAAGATTGCTGCAGACCATTATAGAAATGGAATCCCCCTTGAGCAGCACCAACTCATCAGATGAAGATTATAATAAAGGAGTGCTTACTGAAAATCTCTCTCAATGTGTGGAGGACTTTCCTGAGATTGCACCAGCCAACAGATCCTTGCAATCAGTAGGCAATGCAGGAGGAGCTGGCTGTGAGGAGTCCCACATGGACACTGGCAGTGGAGAGCAGGAATGTTGCATGAACATTAAAACTGCAGAGCAGGAGGGCCGTATGAATGCTGAAACAGCTGGTGTTTTTTCCAAACAGAAGACTTTACTTGATGATGGGACTGCTGGTATCTGTGGTACTTCTGGGACTAAGGTAAGTGGGATTGTTGTGCTGGAGGGGGGGGGGAGGATCAATTGGTGGGTAATTTACCTAACCAGATTTCAGAGGTTCCTATGCAACCAGTTAATGTGTCATCTGTCCCAGTTAGGATTTATGCTAAGGCTGTGTTGGGACAAAGTCATGCTGCTGCTGCTGGTGGAAGGGAGCCAGTTGTGCGACTTTCACCTAACGCACCTTTTTCCATTAAACGCAGGAATGTGGTACAGCTCAGGTGGGAAGGAGGAGGTATTCCACCTATCAGGAGGGTGGTTGTGGATAAGATCCTAGCCATGGGATTTAAGGCGGAAGATATTTATGCTCTCATCAGTCCGGCTGGTTCCTGTGAATATGATTTGTCATTTGTGCGTCCAGAATCGCTGGATCTGTTTTGGGAGTGGTTTGAACATGTGTATGGGGACCAGCCGGACTGGAAGGGGCTTGTCTCCAAAGTTGTCTCATGACAGCCCTTGATAAAGAATGTGACTATCCTGACAAGGAATGAGTCTATACCCCACGAGGATTTATGGGTCTGGTTGAGGAGGTTTGGTGAAACGTTGTGTCCCCTAAAAAAGATTGTGGATGATAGAGGAATCTGGACGGGTGGGTGGTTGGTGTCAATGAGGTTGAGTGTGTGTGGGAATGTGGTCCAGCATTTACCCTCCTCTGCCTTTATTGGTAGAGATAGAAATACTGTCTTCTACCCTGGCCAACCTAAGGTGTGCCATAAATGTGGAGTCAAGGGACATTTCTCCTCTAACTGTCCAGAACAGAAGTGCTCTTTGTGTCAGGAACTGGGGCATCTGGCCAGGGACTGTAACATCATTAAATGTAACCTATGTGAGAAGGTTGGTCACCCTTATAGCCGGTGCCCTGAGGCTTTACACAATAAGCCAGAGTTAGTGGAGGAATTCCTCTGTCCGATAGAGAAGAGTCTGGGTTGGCGGAGGTTGTACCAAGGGATCCTAGGGTCTCTGTCCCGTCAGAATCTGTGTCTGTGAGGCCCTCTGTGGTGTCAGTGTCCCCCCAGGTCTGTGGTGTCAGTGTCCCCCCAGGTCTGTGGTGTCAGTGTCCCCCCAGGTCTGTGGTGTCAGTGTCCCCCCAGTCTGTGGTGTCAGTATCCCCCCAGTAAATCATTCACATAAGTTTCTGCACCAGAGAAGCTTACACTCTGAAATTTCCCCCACATTCGCACACTACTATTACTATACTGTACATTTATATAGCTCCTATAATTCTGTCTATACAGGTGCCCTTTAATGAAATGTTTGATATATCTTGTACTCAGATGACTCTTTACCATAAAGTCTTCGCTTGTTTAACCGTCACGGTGGAGGACTTGTTCGGTTTGTTTTTCCTCTGATGTATTTCAAAGGTGTTAAACACAGTTTGAAGTGTTGTTATCTTCTAATGTGTGAAAATTAAAGACTTCAGGCAAGAAGGAAGGTTTTACAAGGTCATTGTCACTTTTATATTTTAGGAATTTTTGTTATCATGTTAACAAAAAAAATCTAGGAATTTATAAAGGATTAAAAATTGCAATGTCACTGGTCTCTAGTGATTGGATAGGCCGTGTTCTCATGAATATGAAGAGTCTCGGTGATGTCACTGGTCTCTAGTAAACGGATAGGATGTGTTCTCATGAATATGAAGAGTCTCGGTGATGTCACTGGTCTCTAGTGATTGGATAGGCTGTGTTCTCATGAATATGAAGGGTCTTGGTGATGTCACTGGTCTCTAGTGATTGGATAGGCTGTGTTCTCATGAATATGAAGGGTCTCTGTGATGTCACTGGTCTCTAGTGATTGGATAGGCTGTGTTCTCATGAATATGAAGGGTCTTGGTGATGTCACTGGTCTCTAGTGATTGGATAGGCTGTGTTCTCATGAATATGAAGGGTCTCGGTGATGTCACTGGTCTCTAGTGATGGATAAGCTGTGTTCTCATGAATATGAAGGGTCTCGGTGATGTCACTGGTCTCTGGTGATGGATAGGCTGTGTTCTCATGAATATGAAGGGTCTCGGTGATGTCACTGGTCTCTAGTGATGGATAGGTTGTGTTCTCATGAATATGAAGGGTCTTGGTGATGTCACTGGTCTCTAGTGATGGATAGGTTGTGTTCTCATGAATATGAAGGGTCTTGGTGATGTCACTGGTCTCTAGTGAATGGATAGGCTGTGTTCTCATGAATATGAAGGGTCTCGGTGATGTCACTGGTCTCTAGTGATTGGATAGGCTGTGTTCTCATGAATATGAAGGGTCTCGGTGATGTCACTGGTCTCTAGTGATTGGATAGGCTGTGTTCTCATGAATATGAAGGGTCTCGGTGATGTCACTGGTCTCTGGTGATGGATAGGCTGTGTTCTCATGAATATGAAGGGTCTCGGTGATGTCACTGGTCTCTAGTGATGGATAGGTTGTGTTCTCATGAATATGAAGGGTCTTGGTGATGTCACTGGTCTCTAGTGATGGATAGGTTGTGTTCTCATGAATATGAAGGGTCTTGCAGATGTCACTGGTCTCTAGTGATGGATAGGTTGTGTTCTCATGAATATGAAGGGTCTTGGTGATGTCACTGTGGTCTCTAGTAAACGGATAGGATGTGTTCTCATGAATATGAAGGGTCTCGGTGATGTCACTGGTCTCTGGTGATGGATAGGCTGTGTTCTCATGAATATGAAGGGTCTCGGTGATGTCACTGGTCTCTAGTGATTGGATAGGCTGTGTTCTCATGAATATGAAGGGTCTTGGTGATGTCACTGTGGTCTCTA
This sequence comes from Lithobates clamitans, assembly GCA_037952925.1. Taxonomy (NCBI): domain Eukaryota; kingdom Metazoa; phylum Chordata; class Amphibia; order Anura; family Ranidae; genus Lithobates; species Lithobates clamitans. The sequence continues at coordinate 533,808 of JBBGZY010001055.1, read as the reverse complement.
GTAAACGGATAGGATGTGTTCTCATGAATATGAAGGGTCTCGGTGATGTCACTGGTCTCTAGTGATGGATAGGTTGTGTTCTCATGAATATGAAGGGTCTTGGTGATGTCACTGGTCTCTAGTGATGGATAGGTTGTGTTCTCATGAATATGAAGGGTCTTGGTGATGTCACTGGTCTCTAGTGAATGGATAGGCTGTGTTCTCATGAATATGAAGGGTCTCGGTGATGTCACTGGTCTCTAGTGATTGGATAGGCTGTGTTCTCATGAATATGAAGGGTCTCGGTGATGTCACTGGTCTCTATTGATGGATAGGCTGTGTTCTCATGAATTTGAAGAGTCTCGGTGATGTCACTGGTCTCTAGTAATTGATAGGCTGTGTTCTCATGAATATGAAGGGTCTCGGTGATGTCACTGGTCTCTAGTGATTGGATAGGCTGTGTTCTCATGAATATGAAGGGTCTCGGTGATGTCACTGGTCTCTAGTGATGGATAGGCTGTGTTCTCATGAATATGAAGGGTCTCGGTGATGTCACTGGTCTCTAGTGATTGGATAGGCTGTGTTCTCATGAATATGAAGGGTCTCGGTGATGTCACTGGTCTCTAGTGATGGATAGGCTGTGTTCTCATGAATATGAAGGGTCTCGGTGATGTCACTGGTCTCTAGTGATTGGATAGGCTGTGTTCTCATGAATATGAAGGGTCTTGGTGATGTCACTGGTCTCTATTGAATGGATAGGCTGTGTTCTCATGAATATGAAAGGTCTTGGTGATGTCACTGGTCTCTAGTGATGGATAGGCTGTGTTCTCATGAATATGAAGGGTCTTGGTGATGTCACTGGTCTCTAGTGATTGAATAGGCTGTGTTCTCATGAATATGAAGGGTCTCGGTGATGTCACTGGTCTCTAGTGATGGATAGGCTGTGTTCTCATGAATATGAAGGGTCTTGGTGATGTCACTGGTCTCTAGTGATTGAATAGGCTGTGTTCTCATGAATATGAAGGGTCTTGGTGATGTCACTGGTCTCTAGTGATTGGATAGGCTGTGTTCTCATGAATATGAAGGGTCTCGGTGATGTCACTGGTCTCTAGTGAATGGATAGGCCGCGTTCTCATGAATATGAAGAATCTCGGTGGTGTCACTGGTCTCTAGTGATGGATAGGCTGTGTTCTCATGAATATGAAGGGTCTCGGTGATGTCACTGGTCTCTAGTGATTGGATAGGCTGTGTTCTCATGAATATGAAGGGTCTCGGTGATGTCACTGGTCTCTAGTGATCAGATATTCAGCATTTTTCATTATTATGAAGGGTCTTGTTGATGTCACTGATCTCTAGTAAAATGATTGGCTCCTTTCTGCTACCTTTGCATGCTGGGTTAAAATAAATCAATAGTAAAAAGCTTTTGTTAACTAATGTCTGTTTGATCAGCTCCATCCATTCTTTATTATAACGAAGTGTGCAGAAAGTAGAGACGGGAGATGTGTGAGATAATCCCTCGCCATCCATCCCTGGAATTAAAGCCTTGACGGATTCTGTGTGGGTCAGCGGTTCTGTAAAGCGCGGCAGTTTTTCAATTATAATGGGAACGGAAAGTGTTCAGAGACAATTTAAACCGTCTTTTTACAAATTACAGAGAAAATGGGAGTTTTGTTTGACAGATTCACCATACATTAGGTAAAAAAACATCTATAAATTGGGATATTCTGTCGGTTTCCATAAGAGCCCCTACGGAAATGCAGCCTAATAATTGGCCAATATAACCTGGATTTTGCTGAGAGGCAGCTTCTGCAATAATTTGGCTCTTTACAATTCTAAAATATATCCGGAATTGATGCGGCTCATTAACTCTTTAGTCGGAAAGCTGTGTCAAGGGTTACAGCGCGCCTTTCGATTGTGATCTTTGGTTCGCTAGTCTCTATGGGCCCTTTATCGAGTCTCCACCCACTTATGTGAAATGGATATTTTTTAAAGTCTTTTGGTAAATATTTTTTTTATGTAGGGATGGGTTTTAAACCTTGGAGAAAATCTAATTTAAAAAGACATAACTGCTGCTAACAGCAGTATCCTCATCCTTTGGTCATATAAATGCCGTATAATAAAAATGTCCAGTGTGATGTACAGATTCTGCAATTTGTCCAAATTTAGTATAAACCTTCTGCTGACTTTCGCATATTACGTTCTCTAACCAATAGAGATGAGTGGAATGATTCCGATTAGCCTAATTTCATGATGAAAATAGGAAACTTACATTCCTGAATATAGCAGAATTTGGACAAATGTGACAAATTTTGGAAAAAATTAGCTCATAAAAGTGTCCCTTAAGCTCTAGAATTGAACTCAGGGATTCTATAAAATTGAACCCTGTAATGGGCCCTTGGCACACTTAAAGGGTTAATTACTAGATTTGACTAAGGGAGATAGGGATGGGCATAACACTTACCTTATTGCTCCCTCCTCTCGGCAGTCAGGAGCTTCTGTAACTCTTAGAAGCCAATTAAAGCCCTTTGTACCCTTAAAAACCACAAAAACACTTTCACCATCACCCTTGATTACCATTTCACCATTTTCATGGCAGTTACCTTTAGCATTAGGATTACATTTTAGGGTTAGGGTTATCAGTAGGGCTAATGAAGGTGAAAGGTGTTTGTATAACCTTTAGGAGCCTATTAAAGTGTCATTTCACCATCCACTTTTACCTTCCCCCTGAACTGCCATTTTACCATTGGAGCCTCTGTATCTCTTAAGAGTCAATTAAAGCCCATTATACTCTTGAAAACCAAACACTTTCACCTTTGCCCTTGCCTGCCATTTCACCATTCTCATGGTGGCTACCTTTAGGGTTGCCGCTACGCTTAGGATTACATTTTAGGGTTCAGGTTCACAGTAGGGTTAGTAAAAGATGAAAGGAGGTTCTCTAACCCTTAGGAGCCAATTAAAGCCCATTATACCCTTAGAAACCACATAAATACTTTCATATTTGTCCTTAATTGCCATTTCACTATTCACTGTCATCTTTCACCTTCTCCCATAACTGCCATTTTACCATTTCACCATTCTCATGGTGATTACCTTTAGGGTTATCTCTTGAGGTTAGAATGACATTTTAGGGTTTACAGCAGGGTTAGTGAAGATGAAAGGAGCTTCTGTAACTCTTAAGAGCCAATTAAAGCCCAATGTACCTTTAAAAACCACATACACTTTCACCTTTGCCTTTGACTGCCATTTTACCATTTCACAATTCTCATGGTGATTACCTTTGGGGTTAGTGTTAGTGCTGGATTACATTTTAGGGTTATCATTAGGGTTAGTGTAGATGAAATTAGCTTTTGTAACCCTTATGCCCTGTACACACGAGCGGAATGTCCGACAGAAAAAGTCCGACGGAAGCTTTTCATCGTCTATTCCGATCGTGTGTATGCATCCGACTTCTTTTTTCGAAAATTCTGATGGACCTAGAAATGAAACATGTTCTAAATATTTCCGACGGAACCAATCTCTGTCGGGAAAACCGATCGTCTGTATGCTGTTCCGACGGACCAAAATCGACTCATGCTGTGAAGACGGAAGCTATTGGCTATTGAACTTCCTATTTCTAGTCCCGTCGTAAGTGTTGTACATCACCGCATTCTGGACGGTCGGACTTTGGGTTGACCGTGTGTAGGTAAGATCGATTGAATGGAATTCCGTCAGAGTTCCGTCGGAGAAACCTTCGGAGTTAATTCCGACGGCAAAACCGGTCGTGTGTACGCGGCATTAGAAGCCAACTAAAGCCCATTATACCCTCAAAAACCACAAAAACACTCCACCTTCCCCCTTGACTTCAGTGCACTTCACCATTCTCGTGACAGCTACCTTTAGGGTTAGGATGTTAGCATTTTAGGGTTAGGGTTATCAGTAGGGTTAGTGTGGATGAAAGTAGCTTCTGTAACCCTTAGAAGCCAGTTAACACCATTCCTTAAAAACCACAAAAAGACTTTCACCTTCACCCTTGACTTCCATTTCACCATGGTGTTTCATCTTAGACAGGGCCAGGACTAGTGAATGGGGGGGGGGGGGGCAACAGGGGCAGCTGCCATGGGGGCAGTGTCTTTATGTGTTGAGTGTGGGGGGAGGGGGTGGTGGTGCCACAAGACATCCACTTTCATGAAGGGTAATGCTGGGATTAGGATGACATTTTTTAGCTTGTGTTATTAGTAGGTAATCATAAGCCTGGATCTAACCCTAAAGGTATCTGCCCTTAGAATGGTGTAATGGTAAAATGGCAGTTATGGGGGAGGTGAAGGTGAATGGTGAAATGGCAACCAAGGACAAAGATGACAGTATTTATGTGGTTTCCAAGGGTATAATGGGTTTTAATTGGCTCCTAAGGGTTGAAGAATCTCCTTTCATCTTTACTAACCCTCACTGTGAACCCGAACCCTAAAATGTAATCCTAAGCGTAGCGGCAACCCTAAAGGTAGCCACCATAACAATGGTGAAACGGCAGGCAAGGTCAAAGTATTTGCTAGATTTTCAAGACTATAATGGGCTTTAATTGACTCTTAAGGGAAACGGAGGGTAAAATGGCAGTTCAGGGGGAAGGTAAAAGTGGATGGTGATAAGGCCACCGAGGACAAAGATGAAAGTATTTTTGTGGTTTTTAAGGGTATAATGGGTGTTAATTGGCTTCTATGGTTTGGAGAATCTCCTTTCACCTTCACTAACCCTAAAATGTAATCCTAACCCTAGTGCTAACCCTAAAGGTAATCACCATGAGAATGGTAAAATGGCAGTTAGGGGTGGTGATGAAATGGTAGTCGGGGGCGAAGGTGAAAGTGTTTTTGTTGTTTTTTATGGGTATAATGGGCTCCAATTGGCTCCTAAGGGTTACACAAACTCCTTTCATCTTCACTAACCCTACTGATAACCCTAAAACATAGAGAGTGCCTTGGCTATCCTTGGGACTGGCATGCATTCTGTATATACTGACGGCTCATGTATGTACATAAATTATTGACTCTATTTTTTTGGTAATTCTGAGATGTTTTGTTTTTCCATAGCACCACATGGGACCGGAGAGCACCTGTTATCGGCCATATTGCACCCAGATGCCAGAACGCGAACAGCCCTGCAGAGACAGCCAGCGCTTCGGGGAAACTTCTCCAATGCCTATTAAATCGACACAGTTTGTACTTCATCCCAGCTTGTCCTCAAAAAAATAACTAGCAAAAAAAAAAAAAAGAGGAAAAACTGATTTTAATTACAAACCTTTTTATTGTGCGCTGAAAATAACAGTTTCATGGCTTTTCTAATTTCTCTATCCTTTTTTTTTTTTTTTCCACAACTTTATCGCTCCGGGAATAATCCTAGTTACTGCTGCAGTTAATAATCTCATTTCTAAGTAAAAATGGGTCACATCAGTAGGTCAGTTCAGCAATTTGCTATCAGGCCAGAGAATTCCAGGAGGAGAGGTGAGATTATTGGCACAATTATTCTGCAAAAAAAAAAAAAAAGATCCAGCACCCGTCATCCTTATTAAGGCCAGCAGATGGCGGTAAGGAACATCCCCAGGGCATGACCTTATGGCGGTTGGCGCCGGTACAGGAAGCACAGGGAATTGCTTCCAGGTCAGCCCGTTAATTAATTAAAAGTGAAATATTGTATATAATTATGATTTTATTTCTTCTTCTTTGCTGACTTGAATTTTACACTCCGAGGTTGACTTGTCACGAGTTTCTGCAGCACAAAAAAAACGTAAGCTGCACACTAGGCTAAAGATTTCTTATTGGCCTCTAATATACCGCGCCGGTCCCCATGACACCTTCACATTCTATCTTTGTGATGTAGGAGCGCAGAACCTTATGGCGATGCTAATGGGTGGTTTGTGGCCCCTAGAGGATGCTAACCAGCAACTGTGGGGTCTTGCTGGACCCCCGGACCAATTTACTAAAGTTTTGAAAGGATGGGAGCGCCGCACCAGCTTGTCCTTTAAATCCATTACGAGGGGGGTGGGGAGTGCGGAGCCCTTGAAACGCGTAAGATGTTGCAAAATGAAATCTTTAAAGGACTATACACACTTTGGCATGCCTTAACCTCTTCATGACCGCACTATAGCCAAATGACAGCTACAGCGCGGTTGTACTTTGCCAGGAGGCCCTCATTCGGCGTCCTCCCGTGCTCGCGCTTCTCACACGCCCCCTGCGGCGCGCATCGGCAGTGATCTGTAATCGATGCGTTCTTCAGAAGCAAACTGATCACAGATCGGGGTAAAGAGCCAATCACGGCGGCTCTTTACCACATGATCAGTTTTGTCCAATCATAGCTGATCACAGTGTAAACACTAAACAGGGTTTGCCCGTTATCAGCAATCCTCTCCTTATGCTGATAGAGAGCCGACAACCAGCAAATCCACACAGGAGACATCTACACCGATAATGGGGCACTGGTCATACGTGTGCTGATTATCAATGAACCGCCAACAGTGCCCACCAGTGCTGCCAATCAATGCCCATCAGTGCCGCATATCAGTGCCCATCAGTGATGCCCACCAGTGCTGCCAATCATGCCCATCAATGCTGCCAATCAGTGCCCATCAGTGCCACATATCAGTGCCCATCAGTGATGCCCACCAGTGCTGCCAATCATGCCCATCAATGCTGCCAATCAGTGCCCATCAGTGCCACATATCAGTGCCCATCAGTGATGCCCACCAGTGCTGCCAATCAGTGCCCATCAGTGCTGCCAATCATTGCCAATCAGTCCTGCCAATCAGTGCCCATCAGTGAAGCCAATCAGTGCCCATCAGTGATGCCCACCAGTGCTGCCAATCAGTGCTGCATATCAGTGCCCATCAGTGATGCCAATCAGTGCCCATCAGTGCCGCATATCAGTGCCCATCAGTGCTGCCAATCAGTGCCCATCAGTGATGCCAATCAGTACCCATCAGTGATGCCCACCAGTGATGCCAATCAGTGCCCATCAGTGCCGCATATCAGTGCCCATCAGTGCTGCATATCAGTGCCCATCAGTGCTGCCAATCAGTGCCCATCAGTCCTGCCAATCTGTGCCCATCAGTGATGCCAATCAGTGCCCATCAGTGATGCCCACCAGTGCTGCCAATCAGCACCCATTAGTGCCACATATCAGTGCCCATCAGTGCCCATCAGTCCTGCCAATCAGTGCCCATCAGTGATGCCAATCAGTGCCCATCAGTGATGCCAATCAGTGCCCATCAGTGATGCCCACCAGTGCTGCCAATCAGTGCCCATCAGTGATGCCAATCAGTGCCCATCAGTGATGCCCACCAGTGCTGCCAATCAGTGCCCATCAGTGACTCCCATCAATACCACATATCAGTGCTCATCAGTGCAGCCTCATCATCAGTGCCCCACAGTGCAGGCTATCAGTGAAGGAGAAAAATAACTTATTTACAAAAATTTCTAGCAGAAAGTAATGCCCCGTACACACGATTGGAAATTCTGCCAGCAAAAGTCCGATGTGAGCGTTTTGTTGGAAATTCCGACCCTGTGTATGCTCCATTGGACTTTTGCTGGCGGAATTTCCGCCAGCAAAGCATTGAGAGCAGGGTCTCTATTTTTCTGACGGGAAAAGTTCCTATCGGAAATTCTGATCATCTGTACAAATTCCGACGCACAAAATTCCTACGCATGCTCAGAAACAGTTTGACGCACGCTCTGAAGCATTGAACTTCATTTTCTCGGCTCGTCATAGTGTTGTACGTCACAGCGTTCTTGGCGGTCGAAAGTTCTGAGAACTTTGGTGTGACCCGTGTGTATGCAAGCCAAGCTTGAGCGGAATTCCGTCAGAAAATCCATCCAAGACGGAAATTCTGATCGTGTGTACGCGGCATAAGAAAAAACTTTTTTTTTTTTTTTTTTCAAAATTGTCGTATACTTGTTTGTTTAGCAAAAAATAAAAAACAAAAACCCCAAAGGTGATTAAATACCACCAAAAGAAAGCTCTATTTGTCTAAAACAAGTTGATACAAATTTAGTATATGTACAGTGTTGTATGACGGTGTAATTGTCATTCAAAGTGTGACAGCGCTGAAATATGAAAATTGGCCTGGGCAGGAAGGGGGGTGAAAGTCTCCGGTATTGAAGGGGTTAAAGTGGAATCTTTGTTACCATGCCCCCCCCCCCTTTGTTTCTCCCGCCAAGTATTGGACTGGCCTGGATGGGCTGTTACATTATAAATGCTCTAGTGACGTATGAGAAGGCCAGTCACTGTATACAGCAATGGTATACGTTTTATTTTAGAAATGCTCCACCTTTTATCATTTAAAAACCATCCCTTAGCTCCAGTCAGGGACTTTGACTAGGCGGAGATGATGTCATCAGTCTGCTGCAGGCGGTGGGAAGCATTTCCTTAGTCTCCTCCCCCCCCCCCCACAGTGACCAGACTGCAACATTGTAGCTGTGTAGGAAGTCAAAAGCTGAGAGTCTGCAGGGGCGGGGCCTGGGACAAGGGGTGGGCAGGAGTGGAAGTTGCCCCGGGCACAGCATGGAAAAGGGACGGAGAATGGACTCATTTTACAGCATGCCGTAGCAGTGTGGGGGGAGGGGAGGGGTGAATTTCTGCATCCTTGCCCTGAACTCAGTGTGCATTGCTACACATAGTGTGGAGTCAGATCCATTTTAAAGATCTTCTTCTTGTCCTTGACTTGCCCCTGCACTGAAGTGTCAGCAGTGTGCACGAGGGAAGATGAGTGCTGACAGATGAGCCCACAGCGATGGGATCCCACTGATGGAACACAAGTCCTCCTTTTATTGAGATTGATGTTGTCCTTATTGCCGGAATTCTTCAGCTTGGTCTCCCGGCGGCTACAAGATACAAAATGTCATTCAAAGTCAATTGCAATTGTCTACCAGCCGCGGCAATCACGCTCCTCGCCCCTTTAGGCGGAATGAGGCTCTTCATTCCTGGACTCTTGTATCCTGTCTACGACTCCTCTGTGATATCTGAATTATCCCGCTTCATACTTCCTCGCCAAAGGAGCGCATTTCCTCCCCGCTGGGTCTCCTCTATAGGCCTGCAGGGGGTTTTGTTTCATGGGGCAGGGGGTGTAGGGGGGTGCAAAGGTGCCCCAGAATTCCTGGCACCTTCTGCTTTAAAATTTGGGGCGTTTTGTCACACGCTTTTGAACGTTTTTTCTGTGTTTTGTACAGCGTTTTTAAAGTGTTTTTGAGCTTTATGTTTTTTGTTTTTTTAGCAAAAAATATCACCTGTTTTATAATTGGTTCCTATCTTTTTCTTCTTGTTCTTTGGGTTTTTAATTTTTTTTAGGAAATAACTCTAACCACAAAAAGAAAAAAAAAGCTGAAAAAATAAATAGTATCCACTTGCCAACCGTATACTGTACATATATACAGCGACTCGTGCACATGCGCCCCCGGTGACCCCCTCCCACTCTGACATCATGTCTCACTCCGGCAGATACGATGTCCAATGGGACCTGCTGATTGTTTATGAGCACACAATGGTTGGAGGAGAAGGCGGGGAATGTCCACCAATGAGCACACAGTGGTTGGAGGAGAAGGCGGGGAATGTCCACCAATGAGCACACAGTGGTTGGAGGAGAAGGCGGGGAATGTCCACCGTTGAGCACACAGTGGTTGGTGGAGAAGGCGGGGAATGTCCACCAATGAGCACACAATGGTTGGAGGAGAAGGCGGGGAATGTCCACCAATGAGCACACAGTGGTTGGTGGAGAAGGCGGAGAATGTCCACCAATGAGCACACAGTGGTTGGAGGAGAAGGCGGGGAATGTCCACCAATGAGCACACAGTGGTTGGAGGAGAAGGCGGAGAATGTCCACCAATGAGCACACAGTGGTTGGAGGAGAAGGCGGGGAATGTCCACCAATGAGCACACAGTGGTTGGAGGAGAAGGCGGAGAATGTCCACCAATGAGCACACAGTGGTTGGAGGAGAAGGCGGGGAATGTCCACCAATGAGCACACAGTGGTTGGAGGAGAAGGCGGTGAATGTCCTCCAATGAGCACACAGTGGTTGGAGGAGAAGGCGGGGAATGTCCACCAATGAGCACACAGTGGTTGGTGGAGAAGGCAGGGAATGTCCACCAATGAGCACACAGTGGTTGGAGGTGAAGGCAGTGAATGTCCACCAATGAGCACACAGTGGTTGGAGGTGAAGGCAGTGAATGTTCACCAATGAGCATACAGTGGTTGGTGGAGAAGGCGGTGAATGTCCACCAATGAGCACACAGTGGTTGGAGGAGAAGGCGGTGAATGTCCACCAATGAGCACACAATGGTTGGTGGAGAAGGCGGTGAATGTCCACCAATGAGCACACATTGGTTGGTGGAGAAGGCGGTGAATGTCCACCAATGAGCACACAGTGGTTGGAGGAGAAGGCGGTGAATGTCCACCAATGAGCACACAATGGTTGGTGGAGAAGGCGGTGAATGTCCACCAATGAGCACACAATGGTTGGTGGAGAAGGCGGTGAATGTCCACCAATGAGCACACAGTGGTTGGTGGAGAAGGCGGGGAATGTCCACCGATGAGCACACAGTGGTTGGAGGAGAAGGCGGGGAGTGTCCTTGCATGGAAAATCTGTGGAATGATATGAGGACTGCAGTCCACAAACGGTCACCATCCAATGTGACTGAACCCGAGCCGTTCTGCAAAGAAGAGCGAGCGAATATTGCAAAGTCTAGATGTGTAAAGTTAATAGAGACAAATCCCAACAGACTAAAGTCTGGAATTGCAGCAAAAGGGAGTCCAACAAAATACTGACACAATGGGGGGGATCCTTTTTCCAACTAAGTAATTATGTTTTTGAATTTTTTATTTCTGACATGTTGTTATATTTTTCACTTGGGTGTTATAAGTTGCACTGAGTAAATACAGCTGGATAGAACAAAAACTGTGTCTGTCTTCATCTCAGGCTGCATATATATATATACTTATTTTAGTTCTGTGGTAGCACAGTGAACTCTGCGGTTATACAAATAAAACGTTGTCTTTCTGTGTACATTGCATATCTCAGCACCAATTAGGCAGCGGTACAGAACGCTGACGCTCTCGCCCGTAGCGACAGGCGGAGGAGACAAGCGAGGGAATGGAAGGAGAGGGTCGCCGGTGCGCGGAAATAAAGTTGTTGTTTTTTTTTTCTGATTTACGTAAGTGAAGCCGCAGCTTGAAAGTGTTGAAAAACAAATGGCTTTAATTACGCGGCTCGTGCTGTAACTGCGCGGCGTTATTGCAGGTTGTTTTTCATCGTCCTTGTCGTGTGTCCAACGATGGAACCTTGGAACGCTCCATAGCGTGGCCGGCAGAAGGAGAGAGAATCTCCCCCCACCCCCCACCCACCGCCAGTGCTGCATTTTTCTGCCAAGGAATTTGGGGATTAAAGGGTTACCTTATTTCTGACGCAGCCGCCGGAGGACAGAATTAAATAAATATTCAATATTTCCATGCTGATGAAATGCATACAAGTGAAGAGTTTTAGCTGCCAAAATATTTGTCGTTCTGTTCTGCCAGGCTTATGATTCACACCACCCCATCCCCCTCTGCGCCATAACGCCCAACCAAGAGAGTGACGCCACTATTCACACTGGCAGTGGGCGGGGTTTTCAACCTCAAGACCAGCAATTCTCAACTAGGGTGACCTCCCATCTGAAGGTGCCTGCAAAGGTCCAGAGCCAACGACCCTTGGCAGTGCCAGGACAAGGTCACCCAAGTGCCCAAGGCAAAGATGTCCGCTTCATCTTCTCCATCCCAATTCCTCCTCCCAGCATAAATTTTCTTCCTCTCCCAGCACCCCCCCCCCCCCCAATAACCCTTCTAGTACAAATCCCCCCCCCAAATCCCCCCAATCCACCCTCCAACCACAAATCCCCCCAATCCACCCTCCAACCACAAATCCCCCCAATCCACCCCCCAAGCACAGACCCCCCCCCCCAATCCACCCTCCAACCACAAATCCCCCAATCCATCCTCCAACCACAAATCCCCCAATCCATCCTCCAACCACAGACCCCCCCCAATCCATCCTCCAACCACAAATCCCCCAATCCATCCTCCAACCACAGACCCCCCCCCAATCCATCCTCCAACCACAAATCCCCCAATCCATCCTTCAACCACAAACCCCCCCAATCCATCCTCCAACCACAAATCCCCCCAATCCACCCTCCAACCACAAATCCTCCCAATCCACCTTCCAACCACAAATCCCCCCAATCCACCCTCCAACCACAAATCCTCCCAATCCACCCTCCAATCACAAATCCTCCCAATCCACCCCCCAAGCACAGACCCCCCAATGCACCCTCCAAGCACAAATCCCCCAATCCACCCTCCAACCACAAATCCCCCCAATCCACCCCCCAAGCACAGACCCCCCAATCCACCCCCCAAGCACAGACCCCCCCCAATCCAACCTCCAACCACAAATCCCCCAATCCATCCTCCAACCACAAATCCCCCAATCCATCCTCCAACCACAAACCCCCCCAATCCATCCTCCAACCACAAATCCCCCAATCCATCCTCCAACCACAAACCCCCCCAATCCATCCTCCAACCACAAATCCCCCCAATCCACCCTCCAACCACAAATCCTCCCAATCCACCCTCCAATCACAAATCCTCCCAATCCACCCTCCAACCACAAATCCCCACAATCCACCCCCCAAGCACAGACCCCCCCAATCCATCCTCCAACCACAAATCCCCCAATCCACCCTCAAAGCACAAACCCCCCAATCCATCCTCCAAGCACAAATCCCCCAATCCACCCTCCAAGCACAAATCCTCCCAATCCACCTTCCAACCACAAATCCCCCCAATCCACCCTCCAACCACAAATCCTCCCAATCCACCCTCCAATCACAAATCCTCCCAATCCACCCCCCAAGCACAGACCCCCCAATGCACCCTCCAAGCACAAATCCCCCAATCCACCCTCCAACCACAAATCCCCCCAATCCACCCCCCAAGCACAGACCCCCCAATCCACCCCCCAAGCACAGACCCCCCCAATCCAACCTCCAACCACAAATCCCCCAATCCATCCTCCAACCACAAATCCCTCAATCCATCCTCCAACCACAAACCCCCCCAATCCATCCTCCAACCACAAATCCCCCAATCCATCCTCCAACCACAAACCCCCCCAATCCATCCTCCAACCACAAATCCCCCCAATCCACCCTCCAACCACAAATCCTCCCAATCCACCCTCCAATCACAAATCCTCCCAATCCACCCTCCAACCACAAATCCCCACAATCCACCCCCCAAGCACAGACCCCCCCAATCCATCCTCCAACCACAAATCCCCCAATCCACCCTCAAAGCACAAACCCCCCAATCCATCCTCCAAGCACAAATCCCCCAATCCACCCTCCAAGCACAAACCCCCCAATCCATCCTCCAACCACAAATCCTCCCAATCCACCCTCCAACCACAAATCCCCACAATCCACCCTCCAACCACAAATCCCCCCAATCCACCCTCCAACCACAAATCCTCCCAATCCACCCTTCAAGCACAAATCCCCACAATCCACCCTCCAACCACAAATCCCCCCAATGCACCCTTCAAGCACAAATCCACCCTCCAACCACAAACCCCCCCAATCCACCCTCCAACCACAAATCCCCACAATCCACCCTCCAACCACAAGTCCTCCCAATCCACCCTCCAATCACAAACCCTCCCAATCCACCCTCCAAGCACAAATCCCGACAATCCACCCCCCAAGCACAGACCCCCCAATGCACCCTCCAAGCACAAATCCCCCAATCCACTCTCCAAGCACAACCCCCCCCAATCCATCCTCCAACCACAAATCCTCCCAATCCACCCTCCAACCACAAATCCCCACAATCCACCCTCCAACCACAAATCCTCCCAATCCACCCTCCAACCACAAATCCCCCCAATCCACCCTCCAACCACAAATCCTCCCAATCCACCCTCCAAGCACAAATCCCCACAATCCACCCTCCAACCACAAACCCCCCCAATCCACCCTCCAACCACAAATCCTCCCAATCCACCCTCCAACCACAAATCCCCCCAATCCACCCTCCAACCACAAATCCCCCCAATCCACCCTCCAACCACAAATCCTCCCAATCCACCCTCCAAGCACAAATCCCCACAATCCACCCTCCAACCACAAATCCCCCCAATGCACCCTTCAAGCACAAATCCACCCTCCAACCACAAACCCCCCCAATCCACCCTCCAACCACAAATCCCCACAATCCACCCTCCAACCACAAGTCCTCCCAATCCACCCTCCAATCACAAACCCTCCCAATCCACCCTCCAAGCACAAATCCCGACAATCCACCCCCCAAGCACAGACCCCCCAATGCACCCTCCAAGCACAAATCCCCCAATCCACTCTCCAAGCACAACCCCCCCCCCAATCCATCCTCCAACCACAAATCCTCCCAATCCACCCTCCAACCACAAATCCCCACAATCCACCCTCCAACCACAAATCCTCCCAATCCACCCTCCAACCACAAATCCCCCCAATCCACCCTCCAACCACAAATCCTCCCAATCCACCCTCCAAGCACAAATCCCCCCAATCCACCCTCCAACCACAAATCCTCCCAATCCATCCTCCAACCACAAACCCCCCCAATCCATCCTCCAACCACAAATCCCCCCAATCCACCCTCCAACCACAAATCCTCCCAATCCACTCTCCAAGCACAAATTCCCACAATCCACCCCCCAAGCACAGACCCCCCAATGCACCCTCCAAGCACAAATCCCCCAATCCACCCTCCAACCACAAATCCCCCCAATCCACCCCCCAAGCACAGACCCCCCCCAATCCACCCTCCAACCACAAATCCCCCAATCCATCCTCCAACCACAAATCCCCCAATCCATCCTCCAACCACAAACCCCCCCAATCCATCCTCTAACCACAGACCCCCCCCAATCCATCCTCCAACCACAAATCCCCCAATCCATCCTCCAACCACAGACCCCCCCCAATCCATCCTCCAACCACAAATCCCCCAATCCATCCTTCAACCACAAACCCCCCCAATCCATCCTCCAACCACAAATCCCCCCAATCCACCCTCCAACCACAAATCCTCCCAATCCACCTTCCAACCACAAATCCCCCCAATCCACCCTCCAACCACAAATCCTCCCAATCCACCCTCCAATCACAAATCCTCCCAATCCACCCCCCAAGCACAGACCCCCCAATGCACCCTCCAAGCACAAATCCCCCAATCCACCCTCCAACCACAAATCCCCCCAATCCACCCCCCAAGCACAGACCCCCCAATCCACCCCCCAAGCACAGACCCCCCCCAATCCAACCTCCAACCACAAATCCCCCAATCCATCCTCCAACCACAAATCCCCCAATCCATCCTCCAACCACAAACCCCCCCAATCCATCCTCCAACCACAAATCCCCCAATCCATCCTCCAACCACAAACCCCCCCAATCCATCCTCCAACCACAAATCCCCCCAATCCACCCTCCAACCACAAATCCTCCCAATCCACCCTCCAATCACAAATCCTCCCAATCCACCCTCCAACCACAAATCCCCACAATCCACCCCCCAAGCACAGACCCCCCCAATCCATCCTCCAACCACAAATCCCCCAATCCACCCTCAAAGCACAAACCCCCCAATCCATCCTCCAAGCACAAATCCCCCAATCCACCCTCCAAGCACAAATCCTCCCAATCCACCTTCCAACCACAAATCCCCCCAATCCACCCTCCAACCACAAATCCTCCCAATCCACCCTCCAATCACAAATCCTCCCAATCCACCCCCCAAGCACAGACCCCCCAATGCACCCTCCAAGCACAAATCCCCCAATCCACCCTCCAACCACAAATCCCCCCAATCCACCCCCCAAGCACAGACCCCCCAATCCACCCCCCAAGCACAGACCCCCCCAATCCAACCTCCAACCACAAATCCCCCAATCCATCCTCCAACCACAAATCCCTCAATCCATCCTCCAACCACAAACCCCCCCAATCCATCCTCCAACCACAAATCCCCCAATCCATCCTCCAACCACAAACCCCCCCAATCCATCCTCCAACCACAAATCCCCCCAATCCACCCTCCAACCACAAATCCTCCCAATCCACCCTCCAATCACAAATCCTCCCAATCCACCCTCCAACCACAAATCCCCACAATCCACCCCCAAGCACAGACCCCCCCAATCCATCCTCCAACCACAAATCCCCCAATCCACCCTCAAAGCACAAACCCCCCAATCCATCCTCCAAGCACAAATCCCCCAATCCACCCTCCAAGCACAAACCCCCCAATCCATCCTCCAACCACAAATCCTCCCAATCCACCCTCCAACCACAAATCCCCACAATCCACCCTCCAACCACAAATCCCCCCAATCCACCCTCCAACCACAAATCCTCCCAATCCACCCTCCAAGCACAAATCCCCACAATCCACCCTCCAACCACAAATCCCCCCAATGCACCCTTCAAGCACAAATCCACCCTCCAACCACAAACCCCCCCAATCCACCCTCCAACCACAAATCCCCACAATCCACCCTCCAACCACAAGTCCTCCCAATCCACCCTCCAATCACAAACCCTCCCAATCCACCCTCCAAGCACAAATCCCGACAATCCACCCCCCAAGCACAGACCCCCCAATGCACCCTCCAAGCACAAATCCCCCAATCCACTCTCCAAGCACAACCCCCCCCAATCCATCCTCCAACCACAAATCCTCCCAATCCACCCTCCAACCACAAATCCCCACAATCCACCCTCCAACCACAAATCCTCCCAATCCACCCTCCAACCACAAATCCCCCCAATCCACCCTCCAACCACAAATCCTCCCAATCCACCCTCCAAGCACAAATCCCCACAATCCACCCTCCAACCACAAACCCCCCCAATCCACCCTCCAACCACAAATCCTCCCAATCCACCCTCCAACCACAAATCCCCCCAATCCACCCTCCAACCACAAATCCCCCCAATCCACCCTCCAACCACAAATCCTCCCAATCCACCCTCCAAGCACAAATCCCCACAATCCACCCTCCAACCACAAATCCCCCCAATGCACCCTTCAAGCACAAATCCACCCTCCAACCACAAACCCCCCCAATCCACCCTCCAACCACAAATCCCCACAATCCACCCTCCAACCACAAGTCCTCCCAATCCACCCTCCAATCACAAACCCTCCCAATCCACCCTCCAAGCACAAATCCCGACAATCCACCCCCCAAGCACAGACCCCCCAATGCACCCTCCAAGCACAAATCCCCCAATCCACTCTCCAAGCACAACCCCCCCCCCAATCCATCCTCCAACCACAAATCCTCCCAATCCACCCTCCAACCACAAATCCCCACAATCCACCCTCCAACCACAAATCCTCCCAATCCACCCTCCAACCACAAATCCCCCCAATCCACCCTCCAACCACAAATCCTCCCAATCCACCCTCCAAGCACAAATCCCCCCAATCCACCCTCCAACCACAAATCCTCCCAATCCATCCTCCAACCACAAACCCCCCCAATCCATCCTCCAACCACAAATCCCCCCAATCCACCCTCCAACCACAAATCCTCCCAATCCACTCTCCAAGCACAAATTCCCACAATCCACCCCCCAAGCACAGACCCCCCAATGCACCCTCCAAGCACAAATCCCCCAATCCACCCTCCAACCACAAATCCCCCCAATCCACCCCCCAAGCACAGACCCCCCCCAATCCACCCTCCAACCACAAATCCCCCAATCCATCCTCCAACCACAAATCCCCCAATCCATCCTCCAACCACAAACCCCCCCAATCCATCCTCTAACCACAAATCCCCCAATCCATCCTCCAACCACAAACCCCCCCAATCCATCCTCCAACCACAAATCCCCACAATCCACCCTCCAACCACAAACCCCCCCAATCCACCCTCCAACCACAAATCCTCCCAATCCACCCTCCAACCACAAATCCCCCCAATCCACCCTCCAACCACAAATCCCCCCAATCCACCCTCCAACCACAAATCCCCCCAATGCACCCTTCAAGCACAAATCCACCCTCCAACCACAAACCCCCCCAATCCACCCTCCAACCACAAATCCTCCCAATCCACCCTCCAACCACAAATCCCCCCAATGCACCCTTCAAGCACAAATCCACCCTCCAACCACAAACCCCCCCAATCCACCCTCCAACCACAAACCCCCCAATCCACCCTCCAACCACAAATCCTCCCAATCCACCCTCCAACCACAAAACCCCACAATCCACCCTCCAACCACAAAACCCCACAATCCACCCTTCAAGTACAAATCCCCCCAATCCACCTTCCAACCACAAACCCCTCCCAATCCACCCTCCAACCACAAATCCCCCCCCCAATCCACCCTCCAACCACAAATCCCCCCAATGCACCCTCCAAGTACAAACCCCCCCAATCCACCTTCCAACCACAAACCCCCCCAATCCACCCTCCAACCACAAACCCCCCCCCCCAATCCACCCTCCAAGCACAAATCCCCCCAATGCACACTCCAAGCACAAATCCACCCTCCAAGCACAATTCCACCCAATCCACCCTCCAAGCACAAATCCCCCCAATCCACCCGCCAACCACAAATCCCCCCCAATCCACCCTCCAACCACAAACCCCCCCAATCCACCCTCCAACCACAAATCCCCCCTAATCCACCCTCCAACCACAAATCCCCCCCAATCCACCCTCCAACCACAAATCCCCCCAATCCACCCTCCAACCACAAATCCCCCACAATTTACCTTCCAAGCACAATTGATTAACATACAATAAAGTCCAATTAGTTAAGCGTCATTGCCCTATTGTTCACCATTGCTATCCTGTAGTGATCAGACTGCAACATTGGTTAAGGGGATGAGGACCCAAAATGTGTGGTCAGCAGAAGTGCCAATTAAACAAAAAGGTGCTTTTAAGTGGATTCTTCAGGAGGTTGGTATTTATTGATCATAGTAACGGGTTGAAAAATACCACAAGCGTGTTTCGTCACTAAGGGTGACGCCACTATTCACACTTGCAGTGGGCGGGGTTTCAAACCTCAAGATTAGCTATTTTCAACTGGGGTTTCTCCAGGGGTAGCTACGGGTCCCTTGAGCTGTGGCTAACTGAGCTCCCATCTGAAGGTGCTTGCAAACTTCCAGAGCCAACGTCCTTTGGCAGTGCCAGGACATGGTCATCCAGTGCCCAGGGCAAAGATGGCCGCTTCATCTTCTCCATCCCAATCCCCCCTCCCAGCATAAATTATCTTCCTCTCGCAGCACAACCCCCTCCCAATAACCCTTCTAGTACAATTTTCCCTCTAAATCCCCCGCAGCACAAAACCCCCCAATCCACCCTCCAATCACAAATCACCCCCAATCTACCCTCCAATCACAAATCCCCCCAATCCACCCTCCAATTACAAATCACCCCCAATCCACCCTCCAATTACAAATCACTCCCAATCCATCCTCCAATCACAAATCACCCCCAATCCACCCTCCAATCACAAATCACCCCCAATCCACCCTCCAATCACAAATCACCCCCAATCCACCCTCCAATCACAAATCCCCCAATGCACAGTTAATTAACATACAATAAGGTCCAATTAGTTAAGTGCCGTTGCCCTATTGTTCACAGTTGCTATCCTAGAAGGTTATTGTTGTTCACCATTGCTATCCTGTAGTGATCAGACTGCAACATTGGTTAAGGGGATGAGGACCCAAAATGTGTGGTCAGCAGAGGTGCCAATTAAATAAAAAGGTGCTTCCAAGCGGATTCTTCATAAGGTTGGCATTTATTGATCAAAACAGCGTGAAACACACCATCAACGCGTTTCATCCGCCTTTATCGGGAAAGGTTTACAGCACACGTTAATGGAGGGGATCTATGCCTACTCCTTCGGCCCAGAGTATAGTGTGATCAGACAGAAACATTGTACCTTTGCAGCGAGTCACAAGGTTAGAGGCTTCAGCAGGGGCTGATCTGTGTCAGATGTTTGTGAACACAGCCATACATATTGTCAACACAACTTATGCAGGAGCAGTACAAGGAAAGCTGTCTTTGAATCATGGAAGATTTTAATATTTCAGCTGTGACACAGGGGATAAAATTCATACTTGTGGTAAGTTCAGTGATAGCCTTTATGATGTTTTTTTTTTTAATATTGTATCAACTTTCTTTTGATTATTGCATGTTTTGCTTCTTTTTTTTTTTGTCACATTGATTCTTATTGGATGGCTTACACCTGATGGCTGTCCTTTTGTTCTCACTGACCCCTACAGTTTATCTGTTATGGATTGCTAGCACTTTAGAGTATATGGGTGGTGTGTCATTTTACACCCATCACGTGGTCTCTCTTTTTTCTAGAAAGTAAGATTTCCATCTAATATTGTGATTCCTTCACCTTTGTTTGCCTTTGATTTTTCTGTATTGATCTCCTATTTTTTTTTTTTTGCCAGCTACTGCTCTATTTTATAACAATTACTTGAGAAGTGGATCCTGAAGAAGCCCTTATTTTGGGGCGAAACGCGTTAATCCATACCCATACACCCTCTGGGATTCATCCCGATGTGTTAACTTTATGTACTGCACGTTAATACAGGAAAACCTTGGATTGCGAGTTTACGAGCGTTCTGCAATACGAGCGTTTTTTTTTTTAATTCTGACTCGATTTGCGAGCTTTGTCC
Source organism: Lithobates clamitans (assembly GCA_037952925.1). Lineage (NCBI taxonomy): Eukaryota > Metazoa > Chordata > Amphibia > Anura > Ranidae > Lithobates > Lithobates clamitans. The sequence goes on along the minus strand of JBBGZY010001055.1, from coordinate 513,077 downwards.
TGCAAGACGAGCAGGATTCAAGCCTCTGGGGGGGTGCAGTACAGCATGTGGCCAGAGGTGCGGGGGTGCCAGTGATGCTCGGAGACACTCGGAAACACTCGGTTCCCGAGTGTCTCTGGCGCCCCCTCACCTCTGGCCACACGCGGTACTGCATAAACTAGCAGTGACACTGGAATGAATTATCTGAGTTTCCATTGATTCCTATGGGGGAAACTCGCTTTGATATATGAGTGCTTTGCATTACAAGCATTCTCCTGGAAGGAATTATGATCGTAATCCGAGGTACTACTGTAATGTGTAACATAGGATACTTTTTTAGAGGATTTTGTTCCTTCTATTGTTTTTATGTTTTATGTATAAATAAAATGTACGTTTTTTTTTGGACCGATTTTTATTAATTATTAGCATTTGGGCACATTAAAATCCCCGCCCCCCTGTGTTAGGAGATTCATGGGAAATTTTTCTCTTTATATGGCCACATTATAGCGGATTGTGCTAGTATTGCATTAACAGGTTCCCCCCACCCAATATTTCCTCATTTTCGGCGCAGATCCTGGCAGTTAAGGGGTGTGCGGGGGCTTCCTTCTGCAGCGGGGGATGTTATTTCCTCTAAAACGATAAAGATGTCTCGAAAGAAGCAGATTCTGCCTGATTTGCCCTTTAAAAGAGCAGAGATAGATCAGGAGAAACGTGACATTATTACCGGCCGCGGCGGTGTAAATGTCTGTTGTAGGCTTGCGGAGAAAGCTGCGCCGGGTCTTTACCGCCAAGCCAACGTCTTGAATAAGATAAGGCGGCCTGTGGAATGGCGGGGTGTCTCTTCTAATACCACACATTGTACAATAAATATCTGCAAATTATATCTCATGCTGGAAAATCCTTTGGCGCGGTTGGCGGTGAGCGGAGGAGTTATGAGACGCAGCGGGAGTTGTCAGTATTTTACGCTTTCTCGCAGGGAGCGTTCCTCTGATGGTTTATACCATACCTGCCGAACAAGAGAAAAGAAACAAAGAAGCGGGGAACGCCTTCGCTGGCGAGATAACGGAGCACAAAGAATGCGGAAAGCGCTATTGTGGGTATTTACCCGCTCAAGAGAACCTGTCACCTCTTTACTAACGGGAAAGCTAAAGTTTAATCTGCTTCCCTGGTTCCTCCCACCCCCCTCATCAACATGCTAATGAAATGTTGTCATAAAACCAGAGCTGGTGCAAGGATTTGTGACATCCTAGGTGAAACCTTATTTTGCTGCCCCCCCTTGGCTCCGCCCCTGACTCCACCCCATTTGCCCTGACCATGTATATGCATACCTCCCAACTTTTGAACTCGAGAATGAGGGACAGTTCAGGGAGACAGTGACCTTGCAGCGCGTGTAGCGTGCCGCAGCAAAAAAGTGGGTGTGGCCAAACATGGTCGTGGGAGTGGCTTAAGGCCCATGGTTATACAAAACCTGAGCTTCCTTGTACCTATAAAATATGCTTTGATTGCTGTGCCACAAGTTGGAGTCTCAGAGATACATATAAACCTCAACACAATCATTTAGAAATTTACTTCCAATACATCTGGTTTTGTATACACTGAAAATAGACAAAGAGGATTATGAAGGACCTGAGGAACCCGGGAGGGAGCCAAAGAATAAGTACTGCAGTATGAACCAACCCTTAGGGAGAGAGAGAGGGAAGGATCACTATGGTATATGGAAGATAGGAAGGGGAGATCACTATGGTACATGGAAGGCAGGATGGGAGGATCACTATGGTACATGGAAGGCAGGACGGAAGGATCACTATGGTACATGGAAGGAAGGGTCACTATGGTATATGGAAGGAAGGGTCACTATGGTATATGGAAGGAAGGGTCACTATGGTACATGGAAGGAAGGGTCACTATGGTATATGGAAGGAAGGGTCACTATGGTATATGGAAGGAAGGGTCACTATGGTGTATGAAAGATAGGAAGGAGGGATCACTATGGTACATGGAAGAAAGGAAGGATCACTATGGCACATGGAAGGCAGGATCACTATGGCACATGGAAGGCAGGAAGGTAAGGATCACTATGGTATATGGAAGGAAGGGTCACTATAGTATATGAAAGAGAGGAAGGAGGGATCACTGTGGTACATGGAAGACAGGAAGGATCACTATAGCACGTGGAAAGAAGGATCACTATGGCACATGGAAGGCAGTAAGGAAGGATCACTTTGGCTAATGGAAGGAAGGATCACTATGGTATATGGAAGATAGGAAGGAGGGATCACTATGGTACATGGAAGACAGGAAGGATTACTATGGTACATGGAAGACAAGAAGGAAGGATCACTATGGTACATGGAAGACAGGAAGGAAGGATCACTATGGTACATGGAAGGCAGGAAGACTATGGCACATGGAAGAAAGAGAGAGAGAGGGGAGATCCATCAGCTGATTGGCCGAAAGGAGAAGCGAACCTATTGGCCGCCTAGGAGGAGGAGGAGGGAGGAGACGCGCGGCGGAAGCCACCATGATGCTGAGGAGGAGGAGACGCAGGGAAAGCCACCGCCCATTGCCAGGCAGAAGCGCTGCTGCCCGTGACCTAGATGGGGTAAGTGAAGGGCTGGTAACCAACCAACCACCCCATTGTGCGGGCGGGAGGGGTTGGGATGTGGGTGACCTGACCAACCGGGGGCTGGCGGGAGTGGCTGTGGGTGCATAGTTTACCCCCCAGAAAATATACCACCCACCGCCACTGGTTTTGAGATTGTTGAGTTTTGGGTGACCTCCTCCTATGAGTTAAGTCCATGAAGCTCCATGTCATCTCCTGGGCTCTCTATTATATTTATCTGACAGGTTTATTGCTCTCCGGACACTCGGGGCTGTGAGAAAGAAAGATTACATAATGTGCAGAGTGTCTCCTTTTGTAACTTTATTGTCAAAAATACCTTATTTATAGTGCCGCTGGGCGCTCACGTGACCCGCCAGAGATCTTCTCCTCTCCTCCCTGCAGTGCTCGGAGCGGGGCTGACATCAGCAGGAATCTCGGCCCTTCCCTCAGCAGTGAGCGGGGCTGACATCAGCAGGAATCTCGGCCCTTCCCTCAGCAGTGAGCGGGGCTGACATCAGCGGGGATCTCGGCCCTTCATTCAGCAGTGAGCGGGGCTGACATCAGCGGGGATCTCGGCCCTTCCCTCAGCAGTGAGCGGGGTTGACATCAGCGGGGATCTCGGCCCTTCATTCAGCAGTGAGCGGGGCTGACATCAGTGTGGATCTCGGCCCTTACCACCTCAGCAGTGCTCGGAGCGGGGCTTACATCAGCGGGGATTTCGGCCCTTCCCTCAGCAGTGAGCGGGGCTGACATCAGCGGGGATCTCGGCCCTTCCCTCAGCAGTGAGCGGGGCTGACATCAGCGGGGGGATCTTGGCCCTTACCACCTCAGCAGTGCTCGGAGCGGGGCTGACATCAGCGGGGATCTCGGCCCTTCCCTCAGCAGTGCTCGGAGCGGGGCTGACATCAGCGAGGATCTCGGCCCTTCCCTCAGCAGTGAGCGGGGCTGACATCAGCGGGGGGATCTTGGCCCTTACCACCTCAGCAGTGCTCGGAGCGGGGCTGACATCAGCGGGGATCTCGGCCCTTCCCTCAGCAGTGAACGGGGCTGACATCAGCGGGGGGATCTTGGCCCTTACCACCTCAGCAGTGCTCGGAGCGGGGCTGACATCAGCGGGGATCTCGGCCCTTCCCTCAGCAGTGCTCGGAGCGGGGCTGACATCAGCGAGGATCTCGGCCCTTCCCTCAGCAGTGAGCGGGGCTGACATCAGCGGGGATCTCGGCCCTTCCCTCAGCAGTGAACGGGGCTGACATCAGCGAGGATCTCGGCCCTTCCCTCAGCAGTGAGCGGGGCTGACATCAGCGGGGATCTCGGCCCTTCCCTCAGCAGTGAGCGGGGCTGACATCAGCGGGGGGATCTTGGCCCTTACCACCTCAGCAGTGCTCGGAGCGGGGCTGACATCAGCGGGGATCTCGGCCCTTACCACCTCAGCAGTGCTCGGAGCGGGGCTGACATCAGCGGGGATCTCGGCCCTTCCCTCAGCAGTGAGCGGGGCTGACATCAGCGGGGATCTCGGCCCTTCCCTCAGCAGAGCTCGGAGCTGGGCTGACATCAGCGGGGATCTCGGTCCTTCCCTCAGCAGTGAGCGGGGCTGACGTCAGCGGGGATCTCGGCCCTTCCCTCAGCAGAGCTCGGAGCGGGGCTGACATCAGCGGGGATCTCGGTCCTTCCCTCAGCAGTGAGCGGGGCTGACGTCAGCGGGGATCTCGGCCCTTCCCTCAGCAGTGCTCAGAGCAGGCCTGGCGTCAGCAAGGATCTCAGCCCTTCCCTCAGCAGTGAGCGGGGTTGACATCAGTGGGGATCTCGGCCCTTCCCTCAGCAGTGAGCGGGGCTGACATCAGCGGGGATCTCGGCCCTTCCCTCAGCAGAGCTCGGAGCGGGGCTGACATCAGCGGGGATCTCGGTCCTTCCCTCAGCAGTGAGCGGGGCTGACGTCAGCGGGGATCTCGGCCCTTCCCTCAGCAGTGCTCAGAGCAGGGCTGGCGTCAGCAAGGATCTCAGCCCTTCCCTCAGCAGTGAGCAGGGTTGACATCAGTGGGGATCTCGGCCCTTCCCTCAGCAGTGCTCGGAGCGGGACTGACATCAGCGGGGATCTCGGCACTTCCCTCAGCAGTGCTCGGAGCGGGACTGACATCAGCGGGGATCTCGGCACTTCCCTCAGCAGTGCTCGGAGCGGGACTGACATCAGCGGGGATCTCGGCACTTCCCACAGCAGTGCTCGGAGCGGGGCTGACATCAGCGGGGATCTCGGCACTTCCCTCAGCAGTGCTCGGAGCGGGACTGACATCAGCGGGGGGATCTTGGCCCTTCCCTCAGCAGTGCTCGGAGCGGGGCTGACATCAGCGGGGATCTCGGCCCTTCCCTCGGCAGTGCTCGGAGCGGGGCTGACATCAGCGGGGATCTCGGCCCTTCCCTCGGCAGTGCTCGGAGCGGGGCTGACATCAGCGGGGATCTCGGCCCTTCCCTCGGCAGTGCTTGGACTGGGGCTGACGTCAGCGAGGATCTCGGCGCTTCCCTCGGAGCGGCCAGTAGTCAAGAGACAGACAATCCCAACCAGGGGTCAGAGGTGCCCCAGTCAGGAGTCAAGAGACAGGAAGTCCCAACCAGGAGTCAGAGGTGCCCCAGCTAGTATTCAAGAGACAGGAAGTCCCAACCAGGGGTCAGAGGTGCCCCAGCTAGTATTCAAGAGACAGGAAGTCCCAACCAGGGGTCAGAGGTGCCCCAGCTAGTATTCAAGAGACAGGAAGTCCCCACCAGGGGTCAGAGGTGCCCCAGCTAATAATCAACTGACAGGAAGTCCCAACCAGGGGTCAGAGGTGCCCCAGTTAGTAATCAAGAGACAGGAAGTCCCAACCAGGGGTCAGAGGTGCCCCAGTCAAGAGACAGAGGCACCCAACCAGGGGTCAGAGGTGCCCCAGCTAGTAATCAAGAGACAGGAGCACCCAACCAGGGGTCAGAGTTGCCCCAGCTAGTAATCAAGAGACAGAAGCACCCAACCAGGGGTCAGAGGTGCCCCAGCTAGTAATCAAGAGACAGGAAGTCCCAACCAGGGGTCAGAGGTTCCCCAGCTAGTAATCAAGAGACAGGAAGTCCCAACCAGGGGTCAGAGGTGCCCAAGCTAGCAATCAAGAGACAGAAGCACCCAACCAGGGGTCAGAGGTTCCCCAGCTAGTAATCAAGAGACAGGAAGTCCCAACCAGGGGTCATAGGTGCCCCAGCTAGTAATCAAGAGACAGGAAGTCCCAACCAGGTGTCAGAGGTGTCCCAGCCCATAGAGAGGAGGTTTCATCTCAGGAGACAAGTCAGCTCTTATCAGGGTGTCAGGAGAACCTCTATTCAGAGGCCCGGAGTGGACTGCACACTGCACACAGGGCAAGGTGCATTACGGTGCCTACTACAGTGATTTCCAGGCTTCACAAGGGTCAGCCAGGTATGGTACCTGGAATTCATCTTTAAGGCTGGGTTTACACCATCGCTGCATGTGACTACCAGCAGGGGTCCGGAGCGTCCTGGTTCACCGTTTCAGGTCCGATTGCAGCCCAAATTTTCGGGGACCCCGCATCCAATTCGCAGTGGTGTGAACCCAGCCTAAAGCATCTTGGACTTCACCACTTGGTTTGGTGCCCGTTTCTGTACTTTGAAATGCTTTCGTGTACCCCTTGAGGGAGGCCTATTTTTTAAGAGCTGCCTTACCAGAGCAGGTGAGCTTATTTGAAAGCCGCCTTGCGTCTGATCGTTTGAATAAGCCTTGCAATCCCGGCACCTCTTCATTATTTCTTCCTCCAATTCCTTCATGGACAGCTAAACTCTGATTACCACTTGGGAGGAAAATAAATAACCTTCTCTAAGCGGGAAGATGGAGCAGTGAGCATCTATTCACTTTACATGTCTCCCAGACATCGTGTCCTCCTCAGAACTTTCCATAATGTTCTCAAGGCTGCTGCGCTGAAAATTTACAGTTTGGGTTGTTTTCAATTCCTGTCCTTGATTTTTTTTTTTTTTTCATTTTGTAAAAGACGCAATATTTTATCGCTGACAAAGGTTACAAAGTAACAGAGATTGTCCCAACATGACTTACAAATTTTTATAAAAGTCTACAGCCCAGTTACTGCCCCTTGTAAGGTCAACCACAGCTGTTGATTGTCCTTGACATCCGGAGACAATCCCTTCCGTACAAATGTATACCTTCCAGTAATGCCCCTGTATTTATTATCAAATCATTCACATTTATATGCACTTGTATCAATTTTCTCATGTTATGTCAGGCGCTGATAAATAAATAAAGATAAATGCAAGCTTTGCACTGGGTCATGGTTTTGGCATTCAATGTAGATATAAATGATGAGACAGCTACAGGTTCGTAAAAAAAGAGAAATAATACAATAGAGTCATTGGACTGAAAGTTTGGCTATCTGAAAAAGCTATTTAATGGTGATTCTTGTATGCTGGACCCGGGCCGCTCGGGAGACAATGTTGGGGGGGTTTCTCACGTGATAGGGGTCCACACCACTTGGGAAGGTGAACAGAAGAAAAGAAGCGCCAATCATACAGTTCAGAAATTCTTGGCAGTGAAATGACCGTCAATGGGAAAACATTGGCCAATGCGTTTTAGGGCCCAAGGCATAGGCGTGCGCACAGGGTGTGCCGGGTGTGCCCAGGCACACCCTAATCACCCCATGAACATTAGTGTTATCGCTCTGTGTAGCAGCAGAAACAGGGGAAAGATCTCCCTCTTACCGGCTCTGCCATAAGAGAAGTGTTTATGCTCTTCTTTTTCACTGTGCCGGCAGGGAGATCAATGTGCCAGGGTCATATATATGTAGACACCTGCACACACGTGTGTTTGAGCTTAAGGGTGCACACCCTAATGCAATAGGCTGCGCACACCTATGGCCCAAGGGCTCTCTTTACATTAGGGCTCAGAAATGGTTGCTAGATTTCCAAAATGTACTGGCCTTAAACCTCCTCGATGAATATCTTTTTTCTGTTTCAAGCACTGCTTCATGCATTGACCTACCTCCTTTAGACCTTGGTCCATCTGGCCAGTATGGTCACCTACCGAAAGAGCGCCCTCCACAGAAATCTCAACTCTCCAATAAGACAGGGCAGTTTAATCCAACATGGCTTTACCTGTTAAAATGCAGTACATGGGATGTTCACCAGTCAAAGAGGGAGATTTACTAAAACTGGTGCAGCTGTGCATGATAGCCAGTCATCTTCTAACTTCAACTTGTTCAATTAAGCTTTGGCAAGAAAACCTGGAAGCTGATTGGTTTCTATGCAGAGCTGCACCAGATTTTGCACTCTCCACCTTTAGTAAACAACCCCCAGAGTGTCAGACAATGATCCGCTAAAACGTGTGCCCACTATGAAGACTGGTAACTAACTAAGGAAACATGAAAATGAAGGTATGGGCCTATCTAAGGACTAAACCAACTAACCCCTACATGCAGGTAAACTGGAATATGCAATTTAAGAACTACAGTAATAACAAGTTGTAGTTACACTGAATTGTCACTAGATGTCAGCACAGATATTTATACATTACATAATGAAATCCAATGCAGAGGTGATGGATACCCAAGTGTTCCAGAACAATCTTAAATACTAGAAGGCTCTGTGAAGCTCAATAGCTGTGTGGTGGCATTTCCTAGAACTCTAGTATCCATTTCTGAGCCCTGGTGAAGGGGGGATTCCTTGCCTCATTAAATACCATTTTCCCATTGGTTGCGTCAAGAATTAGGGAGTTCTCAACCGTTCAATTAGAGCTTGGTTTCACCTGTTCACGTTACCTTCAAAAGTTTGTAAAAAGCCCATTACAAATTTATTAATTTTGGTAAAAAGATAAAACCAACATGATTCGGGGGCTCACAATTCCAACTTCATGAGGGCTAAGAGACAAGAAAACATAAATGCTGTTGCTGGATATTATGATCATGTATGGTAAAGTGTTGTCCTTCTGCCATCTGCTGTTTGTGGAACATAACCCAGGTCCAATGTTGGTCTTCTTCAGCTGGCTGACTTTTCTGGTTTGAGACATCAGCAGATGAGGCAGTAGGCCTTCCCCCACAGCCACTCTGTGTGCCTGCCTGGTCCTACAGCCTCCTGGGAGATGTAACATGAGTATCTGATGAGGTTGTAGGACCCAGGAACTAGGAAACCAATATTCTGCTTAGTTCTAAATGTTGGTGGGGTGGGTACAGAGGAAAAAAATAAAACATTTGTGATTGTGAGGGGAACAAACTCCATTTGAAGTTCTGCTTTAAAGTGGATCTTCGCCCTTCTCAACCACTTAAAACCTTTGCGTTCCTCCCCCTCCTGCTCTCACAAATGGACATCATTTTTTTTTTTTCTGTTCCCCAATACCCATTTTTTTGGGCATTTCCGGGATTTTCGCCTAGGTGAGAATGATGTCCCTTTCGCCTGCAGCTTCCTGGGATACCCCACCATGAATCCTGGGAGGCGTTGGGCTATTGTACCGAACATACGCCAATGGGAGTCTTCAGGGAGCCAGCTGGCTCTTTCTGGATCTTGCAGCCGCCCCCTGATGATGCATCACTTTGCGTGCACATCCTTGGCAAGAACCCAAGAGAGAAGGTGCCCCCCTCTTGACTTAGGTAAAGAAGATGGCGGCATGGCTCCCAGCTTGTGGAGGACAATCGTTTGCAAAGCTGGACCTGTGCGTGTGTATTCTGAGGATAACTCCCCCAAAACAGGGATAAAAAATGGCACTGGGTTTTACCCAATAAATCCTTACAGGACATTGAAGAAGTCTCTCCGATCATTTAGATCTACTTTGACTGATTCATGGTCCCTTAAGGATGCCCTGAATATTAGAGAGCTGCCTCTCGAAACTGGTGACTTGCACTTATGTGTATACTTTCTTTATTTCTTGTATATTTACCGTTATTGATCGCTGTGCTGGCCAATCTCAGTGATCATGTGATTGAGTGCCGATTCTTCTGGTTCCGGATCAGTAGTATTAGACTCATAGCCGTCAGCGACCGCTCGGTCTCTGTGCTGGGAGCGCACAGTGCAGCACACTCCCAGCGCAAACACAGATACTTACTTCTTCACCCCCCATGGAAGAAACCCAACTTCGGTGAGCCCGCCTTGGTGCATACTTTCATCGGCAAGGGGTTAATGTGAGCGCTGTGTACATGCTTTTAATAGTTCCTTTTTAATAAAACAATAATGCACCATGAGAGTTTTTCTATTTAAGTGTTTTTATTGGTTTTGAATTGTGCAATACATCTTATGCATTATACATTCGTCTGAAGCGTCGTATCAATAGGCCAACAGTAATCCCGTAATTGTATTATACCATTATTACAGTTGCAAGCCATTGACATTTGTTGTGTGTCTGCTACCATCACATCCCCGCCATTCAAGGCCTAATTTGGTCATCAATAAAGCAAAGTTATTAACCGATTAATGTTTGCGTATGAATATATATATATATTTACAGTATCTGACAAAAGTAAGTACACCCCTCAGTCACATGTGTGTAAATCTTTTCTTCTATCTTTTAATGTGACAACACTGAAGAAATGACACTTGTCTACAATGTAAAGTAGTGAGTGTACAGCTTGTATAACAGTGTAAATTTGCTGTCCCCTCAAAATAACTCAACCCACAGCCATTAATGTCTAAACCGCTGGCAACAAAAGTCAGTACACCCCTAAGTGAAAATTGGGCCCAAAGTGTCAATATTTTGTGTGGCCTCCATTATTTTCCAGCACTGCCTTAACCCTCTTGGGCATGGAGGTCACCAGAGCTTCACAGGTTGTCACTGAAGTCCTCTTCCCCTCCTCCATGATGACACCACAGAGCTGGTGGATGTTGGAGACCTTGCGCTCCTCCACCTTCCGTTTGAGGATGTCCCACAGATGATCAATAGGGTTTAGGTCTGGAGACATGCTTGGCCAGTCCATCACCTTTACCCTCAGCTTCTTTAGCAAGGCAGTGGTGGTCTTGGAGGTGTGTTTGGGGTGGTTATCATGTTGGAATACTGCCCTGCGGTCCAGTCTCTGAAGGGAGGGGATCAAGCTCTGCTTCAGTACATGTTGGCATTCATGGATGAGGAAGAGACAAAGGAACATTTTAAAAAATTAAAACATTTGTTTACATAAGCTTCTCTGCACAAAAATAGATATAATTTTATCTGACTCGGCCTACCTTAAAAAAAGAACTTTATTAAAACCACCAACTTTTTTGAGATAATGAACACGTTGGATATATATATATATATATATATATATATATATATATATATATATATATATATATATATATATATATATATATATATATATATATATATACAATGTTCTATATATAGAGTGCAGGAGTCAGGAATAGAGATTTTTAACCAGTAGGCTAATTAAATAATAAAAAAAAGAGGGGGGATTCCTTCATCCAAGACGACAACAGCACCCCCTTGTGCTCAGGGGTGCCCATGCATTAAGAATGGAGATATTCTGTCCCCCCGGGACCTTCAGCCTCAGGTTGTATGTATTTAATATATGTACTTCCCATGTCCTTTCAAAGAATTCCTGTTTCTCATTAGCTGTGATAGCGAGATTCTCATGGATCATGATCCCGGAAAGTTTATTTTTGATTAATTCTTGCTATGGAAGTTTTCCATGTCTTAGAAAAAGAATGTAAGTCTCTGGAGAGGATTTTAGCACACCCAGGATAGGTTTATTTAACAAGGTGTCCGAGATATCCAAGGAATTTTTGGGGGTTATTTCCCATAGTAGTATGTGCTGTATAAGAGTCAATGAAACATAATCCCAGTTTTTGCAATTCCTGATATTCAGAGGCCCTCGAGCCCCATATAATTTGACACCCTCTATGCGTACCACCCTGCGGGCTTGGCGGGCAGGTCTAGATATAGAAAAATACAAATCAACCGAGATCTCTCCTAACACCCCGATCTGGCTGAACCCTACTTTGCCACACATTTACAAACTTCCGGACCCCTTTGCATGGACTAAATATGGTATAAAAATAATTTCTCACATAGTGTCACAAATGTCATTATCTCCCTTTTCACACCTTTCGTCCATGTATAACATACCTCATCATTACCAATTTCGCTATCTCCAATTGTCACATGCTTGTTTCCACGCGCCTCCTGCATCGTTGTCCAGTCAGGACTAGAGAAGACACTTAGAACTAAGTGTGCAGAGAAACCTACCTCACAGCTTTATGAGCATTTGGTCTATGTGTCTCTCCCACCTCTAGATAAGCTCTGGTCTCGCTGGCAGCTTGATATACCCTCGCTGGACAATGATGATTGGGATGATGTTTGGGATCTCCCCTTCCGCTCCTTAGTTCCTATGCGGGATCGGCTGATCCAATTTAAAATAGTGCATAGGGCGTTCTTTACTCCACATAGACTCCATAAAATGAACCCTACATGTCCATCGGAGTGTTGGAGATGTGGAATCTCCCCAGGAGATTTCTCTCATATTTTTTGGCACTGCCCTAAAATCCAGCGATATTGGAGTGAGGTACTTGACACGGTAAATAGAGTCGCATCGACTACATTGCCACATGCCATGGAAATCTGTCTATTGGGGTTAATTGAAACACTTGTACCAACAGTGGCAAAACGTACACTGGTCGGGTTATTGCTATTTTATGCCCGGAAAAACATTGTCATGCGGTGGAAAGAGCCCACCCCCCTTCATTGACACAATGGAAAAGTCTGGTCAATAATAACCTTCCTTTATACAAAGACACATACTTCAACAGAGGATGCCCGATGGCGTACATGGTTGGAAGATGTGGAAACAGCTGTTTGAGACATCAAATAATATGATGGGGGGGAACAGTGAGAATTTATTGGTTACGATTGGAGAGAGGACTTGACGTCTTAAGTGACCTCTAAATAAACACAAGAAGGAGCGAGCCATAGGTTAACTCATCATAAGATAAATAACACAAATTATAATATCTTGTCTTGCGATGTGTAGGAGATTCTGTATAAGCACCACAGATTTTTTTTTTTTTCTCTTTTAGTCGTTAAGTTGTATTTGTATTGTTTGTCTTGAAAAAGCAATAAAAAGAATTAAAAAAAAAAAAAAAACATAATCCCAGTTTGAAGTTACTGTCTGAAACAAAGGAAGGGAGGATTAGGATACATTTTCACAAATCTAGACTAAGTACTAAGTACCATCTAGAGCAGGTTTCTCAGGTTAATCCAGAGGTTGCTGGAAGAATGATCTCCTTCCTGATGGTGCCCACATCTATCTGGCACCATCCCCACTTGGGACCAGTGGAACTTCTCTTGTTTCTTGGATAAGTAACCTCTGACATTGATCATTATGATTATTGACTGTAAAGGGAAGATTCTTCCCACTTCCCCCAATATATGGGGGTCTACACTGACCACCACCGATATGTGAGTTTTACTTATGGACCCCCAATGTTATGGGCATTGCTCTTATGAACCACCATTGTAATGAACATTTTTCTCAGTGACCACCATTGTTATGGCCTTTTTTTCCCATGAATCACCATTGTAATGGGTATTTTTTCACTGTTCATCATGGCAATAAAGCCCTTATCTGATTGACCACCAATGTGGGGTGGATAATGTACCATGTACAATACCTATACCTGGGCTTCTCTGAGATCTGAATATTATTTCAAAGGTTTCTCCACAATCAAATGGTTGAAAAAGTCGGACCTAGAGACAACAAGCCCTCCGATCCCACAGCGATCTCCGGATCCTCTGCTACAAGGTATGGCAGCTTGTTGGGGGAATTGACTAGATGGGTGTAAAAAAGAAGAAATAGTTCCCCAGGAACCTGGATAGGGCACACACACATGTTCAAAAACTGTCATACAAGTCATATCCATGACTAGGGACGAACTGGGTTTGGTCCTAACTGTGGGCAGTTGTCACATGATCGTGTCTCCACCAGCCCAATCATCTAGGGCGGGGGGCATTCCCTCCCCCCCCCCCCCCGTCATTGCATGTCCAATCCTGGTACTTGTCTGTGTTCCCAGATTACCTCTGCTGCCTCCTCTGACCTAAGTGTCCTTCTACAATGTTACAGTCTGATCACTGGGGGGACAGGAGACTGAGGAAATTCTTCCTCCTACCCGCAGAAGACTGATGACATCATCTCAGCCTAGGCAAACTTGAGCTCAAGGATGGCATTTTAATGATAAAATATAAAATGGCACCGTTGCTGTCTATCGTTCGATGTCCATAATTTATATCATTCAGTCCTGTGAAATTACTGAAACGTTCACTTTAAGCTGCGATGGGAAATGTATTTGGTTCTTTTCCTGAAGAAAAATGTATTCTTATAGAGGCGGCTGTTGATTTGTATGGGAAAATGTAATCTCAGCCAGTCTCAGAGGGTAATAGAAAAAAAAAATAAAAAAGGAACGATTCTTCGCAAGGTAAATTCAATTATGTATCTGAAGTCACTAACAATCTGGAGCAACTTTTAATTGATGGGAATTCGGCTGGCTCAGCAGCTCCGCTAATTGCTCATCTATCCTTGCAGATCTCCCTCTTGCAACGTTGCGCTCCTGGAATATATTTCTGTTGTTTGTGTGTTTTTGTTTTTTTTTGACTCAGTAACTAAAAAAAAAAATATATATATATATATATATATCCGTCTTTGGTTCTAGAGTCTGTCATAGGCGCGATACCAGACTCAGATCCTAGTAAAAAACGCAATGGGCGGGGTCCTGATGACCAGTATTGTTGGTCCATTCAGGTAACAGGTTAGCGGCTCACCTAATAGGGTGGTGTCCCTTGTCAGGACAGGAGAAGTAGTCAATATAAACGGGGAGTGGGAACAGGACCCACAGTTATATCGGGTTAAACAGCAGTTTGTTCCTTTTCCTTCACTGACGGTACGGACACCTTGGGTCCTATTCCCACTCCCCTTTTATTTTTTTTTTACCAGACTCAGACCTACAGTTGTGACCAAGCGCATGCGCATTTTTTTTTAACGTTCCTGCACATAGGGCAATAGGCAAAGGGAGAGGCGCCTCTGGGTGTAGATATATAACAGGTTTAATAAGCACATAAAGTAGGAAATTCACATTTGAGAAGTTAAAACAGGCATGTAGTTAGTCCCAACAGAGTGTGGGGGGGGGGTCATCAGTAGACGGTCCAATCCTGGATGGGAAGTGCAGTATTCGCTCGATCGCCGCTCACTTATTTACCGCTGATGTGTAGTGCCGGCCGTGGTGGGGAAAAGCTCAGAACGAGGCCTGGATGGCGCTGATGGTGTAGAAGGTGAGGATGGATGATGCCACTGGGATGCGACGCGTTTCCTGAGCATGCGCACTGCGGGTGACACAGCAGCCACGCTTTCCTTTTTTTCAAGCTGACTGGTGGGACTACAAGGAGCCGCCTTATAAAGTGTACCAAATATGGTGATCTTTATGCCCAATGATGCCTGGAAAATTTCCACTGCCGCTGGCCACAATCTACCCCCCCCCCCTAAAGTCCAAAGGACAATAAGCTGGCCCTTTGTTTAGAAAGTTTGAAGACCCCTGATCTAGACTTGGAGCCGGAGTGAATGGACTATTGCCTGTGTGAATGGCGACCTCTGCAAACAATGAATCCAGCGGCCCTACGGAGGAGTCACCTGAACCTTCTTCCATTATATATGACATCATCATGGCTGCAATATAAGCCCTACCCCCCAAATAAGCCCTACCCTGTTTCCCCAAAAATAAGCCCTATTCTGAAAATAGGACCTACAGGGACTTTAACTAGGGCTTATTTGGGGGGTGGGGCTTATATTGCAGCCATCACCGACAATCACGCTAGGTCTTATTTTCGGGGAAACAGGGTATCAATCATCATCATCATCATCTAACACTCATTTATTTTATTTTATTTTTATTTTGCTTTTTTCTTACCTTAGGAGCCCTTTCACACTGAGCCACGCCGGGCATTAACGGTAAATCGTCGCTAGTTTTAGCAGCGCTTTTCGACAAACCGACATTTTAGCGATGCTTTTCGGCTGCTAGCGAGGTTCTTTTAACCCCCGCTGGCAGCCGAAGAAAGGGTTAAATGCGCCCAAAAAGCGCAGCTGCCGAAGCACTTTTCAGGCGCTCCCATTCATTTCAATGGGCGGGGTGGTGGAGGAGGGGTGAATACCCCAAAGACGCTGCTTGTAGGACTTTTTCTAACGTCTGGCAAACGCACCGCCCCGGTGTGGAAGTACTCGGGATCTCACACTGAGGATCTCACACTCGGGATCTCACACTGGGGATCTCACACTGGGGATCTCACACTGGGGATCTCACACTGGGGATCTCACACTGGGGGTCTCACACTGGGGATCTCACACTGGGGATCTCACACTCGGGATTTCACACTCGGGATCTCACACTGGGGATCTCACAATGGGGATCTCACACTGGGGATCTCACACTCGGGATCTCACACTCGGGATCTCACACTCGGGATCTCACACTCGGGATCTCACACTGGGGATCTCACACTCAGGATCTCACACTGGGGATCTCACACTGGGGATCTCACACTGGGGATCTCACACTGGGGATCTCACACTCGGGATCTCACACTGGGGATCTCACACTGGGGATCTCACACTCGGAATCTCACACTGGGGATCTCACACTCGGGATCTCACACTGGGGATCTCACACTCGGGATCTCACACTGGGGATCTCACACTCGGGATCTCACACTGGGGATCTCACACTGGGGATCTCACACTGGGGATCTCACACTGGGGATCTCACACTCGGGATTTCACACTGGGGATCTCACACTGGGGATCTCACACTCGGGATCTCACACTGGGGATCTCACACTCGGGATCTCACACTGGGGATCTCACACTCGGGATCTCACACTGGGGATCTCACACTCGGGATCTCACACTGGGGATCTCACACTCGGGATCTCACACTGGGGATCTCACACTGGGGATCTCACACTGGGGATCTCACACTGGGGATCTCACACTGGGGATCTCACACTGGGGATCTCACACTGGGGATCTCACACTCGGGATTTCACACTCGGGATTTCACACTGGGGATCTCACACTGGGGATCTCACACTGGGGATCTCACACTCGGGATTTCACACTGAGGATCTCACACTGGGGATCTCACACTCGGGATTTCACACTGGGGATCTCACACTCAGGATCTCACACTGGGGATTTCACACTGGGGATCTCACACTGGGGATCTCACACTGGGGATCTCACACTCGGGATCTCACACTGAGGATCTCGCACTGAGGATCTCACACTGGGGATCTCACACTGGGGATCTCACACTGGGGATCTCACACTGGGGATCTCACACTGGGGATCTCACACTCGGGATCTCACACTGGGGATCTCACACTGGGGATCTCACACTGGGGATCTCACACTCGGGATCTCACACTGGGGATCTCACACTGGGGATCTCACACTGGGGATCTCACACTCGGGATCTCACACTGGGGATCTCACACTCGGGATCTCACACTGGGGATCTCACACTCGGGATCTCACACTGGGGATCTCACACTGGGGATCTCACACTGGGGATCTCACACTGGGGATCTCACACTGAGGATCTCACACTGGGGATCTCACACTGGGGATCTCACACTCGGGATCTCACACTCGGGATCTCACACTGGGGATCTCACACTGGGGATCTCACACTCGGGATCTCACACTGGGGATCTCACACTGAGGATCTCACACTGGGGATCTCACACTCGGGATCTCACACTGGGGATCTCACACTCGGGATCTCACACTGGGGCTCTCACACTGGGGATCTCACACTCGGGATCTCACACTGGGGATCTCACACTGAGGATCTAACACTGGTGATCTCACACTGTGGATCCCACACTGGGGATCTCACAATGGGGATCTAACACTCGGGATCTCACACTGGGGATCTCACACTGGGGATCTCACACTGGGGATCTCACACTCGGGATCTCACACTGGGGATCTCACACTGGGGATCTCACACTGGGGATCTCACACTCGGGATCTCACACTGGGGATCTCACACTGGGGATCTCACACTCGGGATCTCGCACTGGGGATCTCGCACTGGGGATCTCGCACTGGGGATCTCACACTCGGGATCTCACACTGGGGATCTCACACTCGGGATCTCACACTCGGGATCTCACACTGGGGATCTCACACTGGGGATCTCACACTGGGGATCTCACACTGGGGATCTCACACTTGGGATCTCACACTCGGGATCTCACACTCGGGATCTCACACTGGGGATCTCACACTGGGGATCTCACACTGGGGATCTCACACTGGGGATCTCACACTCGGGATCTCACACTGGGGATCTCACACTGGGGATCTCACACTGGGGATCTCACACTGGGGATCTCACACTCGGGATCTCGCACTGGGGATCTCGCACTGGGGATCTCGCACTGGGGATCTCGCACTGGGGATCTCGCACTCGGGATCTCACACTGGGGATCTCACACTGGGGATCTCACACTGGGGATCTCACACTCGGGGTCTCACACTGGGGATCTCACACTGGGGATTTCACACTCGGGATCTCGCACTGGGGATCTCGCACTGGGGATCTCGCACTGGGGATCTCGCACTGGGGATCTCGCACTCGGGATCTCGCACTGGGGATCTCGCACTGGGGATCTCACACTCGGGATCTCGCACTGGGGATCTCACACTGGGGATCTCACACTGGGGATCTCACACTGGGGATCTCACACTGAGGATCTCACACTGGGGATCTCACACTGGGGATCTCACACTCGGGATCTCACACTGGGGATCTCACACTGGGGATCTCACACTGAGGATCTCACACTGGGGATCTCACACTGGGGGTCTCACACTGGGGATCTCACACTGGGGATCTCACACTGGGGATCTCACACTCGGGATCTCACACTCGGGATCTCACACTGAGGATCTCACACTGGGGATCTCACACTGGGGATCTCACACTGGGGATCTCACACTGGGGATCTCACACTCGGGATCTCACACTGGGGATCTCACACTGGGGATCTCACACTGAGGATCTCACACTGGGGATCTCACACTGGGGGTCTCACACTGGGGATCTCACACTGGGGATCTCACACTCGGGATCTCACACTCGGGATCTCACACTCGGGATCTCACACTGAGGATCTCACACTGGGGATCTCACACTGGGGATCTCACACTGGGGATCTCACACTGGGGATCTCACACTCGGGATCTCACACTCGGGATCTCACACTGGGGATCTCACACTCGGGATCTCACACTCGGGATCTCACACTGGGGATCTCACACTGGGGATCTCACACTGGGGATCTCACACTGGGGATCTCACACTCGGGATCTCACACTGGGGATCTCACACTGGGGATCTCACACTCGGGATCTCACACTCGGGATCACACACTGGGGATCTCGCACTGGGGATCTCGCACTGAGGATCTCGCACTGAGGATCTCACACTGGGGATCTCACACTGGGGATCTCACACTGGGGATCTCACACTGGGGATCTCACACTCGGGATCTCACACTGGGGATCTCACACTCGGGATCTCACACTCGGGATCTCACACTCGGGATCTCACACTCGGGATCTCACACTGGGGATCTCACACTCGGGATCTCACACTCGGGATCTCACACTGGGGATCTCACACTGGGGATCTCACACTCGGGATCTCACACTGGGGATCTCACACTGGGGATCTCACACTGGGGATCTCACACTGGGGATCTCACACTCGGGATCTCACACTGGGGATCTCATATTGGGGATCTCACACTGGGGATCTCACACTGGGGATCTCACACTGGGGATCTCACACTCAGGATCTCACACTGGGGATCTCATATTGGGGATCTAACACTCGGGATCTCACACTGGGGATCTCACACTGGGGATCTCACACTGAGGATCTCACACTGGGGATCTTACACTCGGGATCTCACACTGGGGATCTCACACTGGGGATCTCACACTGGGGATCTCACACTCGGGATCTCACACTCGGGATCTCACACTGGGGATCTCACACTGGGGATCTCACACTGGGGATCTCACAATGGGGATCTCACACTGGGGATCTCACACTGGGGATCTCACAATGGGGATCTCACACTGGGGATCTCACACTGGGGATCTCACACTCGGGATCTCACACTCGGGATCTCACACTGGGGATCTCACACTGGGGATCTCACACTGGGGATCTCACAATGGGGATCTCACACTGGGGATCTCACACTGGGGATCTCACACTCGGGATCTCACACTCGGAATCTCACACTGGGGATCTCACACTGGGGATCTCACACTGGGGATCTCACACTCGGGATCTCACACTCGGAATCTCACACTGGGGATCTCACACTGGGGATCTCACACTGGGGATCTCACACTGGGGCTGCGGGGGGCGTTTTTCAGGCAATTTACAGGTGATATTCTTAGCCCAAAAGCGCCTGAAAAACGCCCCCAGTGGGAAAGGGGTCTAAGGCTCGGTTCACACTGCTGAGACCCCAAAGCCGTGTAACTTCTTTGCGACTTTTGTGATTTAACAATGCAGTGTAGACATGTGCGGTTCATTTCGTTCCGAATTAAAATTTGGATGAATTTTCATTATTTAGAGATTCGAATGTATCCGAATTTACGAACTAGAATGGTACCAAATTTAAACGAATCTGACATAAAAATTCGGACGGAATTCGAATTCAAATAGTTTTCCAATTTCCAAGGAGCATAAAATAGAATAGAAAACAAAGGAATAGAATCAAATATATATATATATTCTATTCCTTTATTTATTTATTTTTATTCCTTGGAAATTGGAAAACTATTCGAATTCAAAAAATTTGAATCCATTTTAAGACGAATAACGGAAACTAATTCTGAAAACGAATGAAACAAATTTAAACTAATTTAATAGCAAATCGAAACAAAAAATTTTTTTTGTTCCTCGCATGTCTAATTGCAGTCTATGGCCCTACAGTGTCTGCACCCAGCCCCCCCCCCCCCCATACCCCACCCACACTAAATACCCCCCCCCTCCCCCGTGTGCCTCCAGTGTGGCTCTGATCACCCTGAGTGAAGTCCCCCAACGAGGCTGTTAAAGTGTACAAAAACAACAATAGATCCACACAGCAAAATAGACCCCCCTCTGTAACAATAGATCTCTCCAGCAAGAATAGATTCCTCCCAGCAACTATAGATTCCCCGGGAACAATAGATCCACCCTCAAGAAAATACCCAAAGCAACAATAGATCTCCACCCAGCATAGACTCTCCAGCAGCAACAATAGACACACCTCTCAACATTCTGAGATGGGAATGAGGGACACCTACTATCAAACGTATGGAGGCATAGGACACGCCCCCTGTCACACACCCTTAAAGGAGAATTAACCAAAAAAAAGGTTAATTAAATCCACAAGGACTTTTTTTTTTACCACGACTATTCCTTTATATTGGCTCCTAAATTTAGGAATCAGATGAAAGGTTTAGTGCTGGGAAACACTTTTTGAAAGATATAAAGTGCGTTTTATGTACAGCTATATGGATCAGACCAACATGAGGGACAAATGGGGAGGAAAGAGGGACAGAGGGACATTGCTCCATATCAGGGACAGTCCCTCCAAATCCAGGACAGTTGGGAGTGATGACAATAGACCCCGCCCTCAACAGTAAATCTCTCCCATCAACAATTCACCCCCACAGCAACAATAAATCTCTGTAGCAACAATAGGTCCCTCTCAGAAACTATGGATCCCCCAGCAACAATAGATACCCTCAGCAACAGCAAATCCTCCACGACAATAGATCCCTCCCAGCAACAATAGATCCCCCCTACAAGAAAATACCCGTAGCAACAATAGGTCCCTCTCAGCAACTATAGATCCCCCAGCAACAATAGATATTCTCAGCAACAACACATCCCCCACAACAATAGATCCCCCCTACAAGAAAATACCCCTGGCAACAACAGGTCCCTCTCAGCAACAATAGATCCCTTCCAGAAACAATAGACTCTCCAGCAGCTACAGTAGCAACAATAGACCCTCAATTAAGGGACGAGCGCAGTGATTTATCTATTTCACCTCAAGACTAAACAATTCCACTTTCATCAAAATTTTGCCCAAATTTTCGCCATATGGAACTTCTTGGACGGGGTTCCGTCATCCTCATTCCGTCAGCAATGACCCCCCCCCCAGCAACAATAGATCCCCCCACCCAGTGATAATAGAGCCCCAAACAGCCAGCATCAATACACCCTCCCGCACATCCCAGCACCCCTTGGCATAGACATTGAGTGCTGGAGGTGCCAGAACGGCGTTCCCGCTGAAAAAAATCCCTGCCTGTACGTGATTCTGCACCTCCGCCTAGGGGGCGTGCCCGCCGCTTCTCCTGTAGAACAGAAGGCGATGAGCGGGTGTGGGGCACTGGATGTCTGCCGGCACCCGCTGATTGGACGGAAGTCAGGCTGGATGGAGCTCAGCCTATGGCACAGATGGAGAGATTGTCCTCTTCTGGCCATCAGAATGTCACCATATTTACCTTTTAGGTACATCCACTTTTCACCGAAGTCTCTGGAATTCCCCCGATCTCTGATAATCTCAGCAATTCATTAATGCCCATTTTTAACCGCTTCCCGACCGCTGCACAGCGATATACGACGGTAGAATGGCACGGGTGGGCAAAAGGGCGTACAGGTACGTCCCCTTTAAGAAGCGGCACTGCGGGCGCGCGACCGTGGGTCCCGGCGATCGTATCACGGAGAGGAAGAACGGGGAGATTCCTATGTAAACAAAGCATTGCCCCGTTCTGCCTAGTGACAGGACAGAGATCACTGTTCCCTGTGATCGGGAGCTGTGATCAGTGACATGTCACATGTAGCCCCTCCCCCCCACAGTTAGAATCACTCCCTAGGACACACTTAACCCCTTCATTGCCCCCTAGTGGTTAACCCCTTCCCTGCCAGTGACATTTATACAGTAATCAATGCTTTTTTATAGCGCTGATCGCTGTATAAAAAAAAATGGTCCCAAAAATGTGTCAAAAGCCTCTGATGTGTTTTCGCCGCAATGTCGCATTCATGCTAAAAATCGCAGATCGCCGCCATTACTAATAATAAAAAAAATAATCATAAAAATGCCATAAAACTATCCCCTATTTTGTAGACGCTAATAATTTTGTGCAAATCGATCAATATACACTTATTGCGATTTTTTTTTTAACCAAAAATATATAGAAGAATACGTATCGCCCTAAACTGAGGGAAAAAAACGTTTTTTATATATTTTTGAGAAATATTTATTATAGCAAAAAGTTAAGAAAAAAATTGCTTTTTTTTTCAAAATTGCCGCTCTTTTCTTGTTTATAGCGCAAAAAATAAAAACCGCAAAGGTGATCAAATACCACCAAAAGAAACATCTATTTGTGGGGGAAAAAAAGGACGTTGATTTTGTTTGGGTACAACGTCACACGACCGCGCAATTGTCAGTTAAAGCGACGCAGCGCCGAATCACAAAAAGTGCTCTGGCCATGAAGGGGGGTAAATCCTTAAGTTGAAGAATCCTATTCATAGCATGGCCTTCATCATTACTCCACATTGAATAACACTCACCACCCCCTCCCCCCCTTATCTGACTCTCCGTCTCCTCGCCGTCGCACTGCCACCTACCTCCCCCGTCCAATCAATGAATCCGCTCCTTCATTCATGTTTTATTGAACGGAATCCCAGGGCCTTAGAAATGATTCAAATTCCAAATTCTCTTCCTATTTTTTTTTTTTTTTTACTATTAGACTCTGGAGACAAAATCAAATTAAAAAACTCCCGACGGCCGGCGTTAATCCTCGGCTGGGGAAGGAGTCGCACGGAGGTCGCTCACATCGCATTGGCCGCCGATGGAAGTCTCCCGGAGATACAATTGTGATCGGAGAACAAGCGGACGCCCGGATTGTGTGTTTTATGTATGGGCACATTGTTTATTTAGTTCTACTCATTGGAATATTTATCAGGCGCCGTTGTTTGCTTGTAACGCGGCTCTGGAGGGATAAAACATGCATGAGACGCGATGATTCATCGCCGCGTATTACCAGGGGGCTCCGCCCGCCACCAAATCTCCGCTGTGCTACTTTCAAAACTTCATGTTCTTTGAGGTGACGTCTTATAGTTTTATATTTAACTTTCCTATTTCCACATATATTACCTATAAATACGGTATAATACTCTCCCTCTCTCTATATATATACCGCATATTTATATATACAGTATTTGACAAAAGTAAGTACACCCCTCAGTGACATTTGTGTAAATCTTTTCTTCTATCTTTTCATGTGACAACACTGAAGAAATGACACTTGTCTACAATGTAAAGTAGTGAGTGTACAGCTTGTATAACAGTGTAAATTTGCTGTCCCCTCAAAATAACTCAACACACAGCCATTAATGTCTAAACCGCCGGCAACAAAAGTCAGTAGTACACCCCTAAGTAAAAATCTCCAAATTGGGCCCAATTAGCCATTTTCCCTCCCCGGTGTCATGTGACTCGTTAGTGTTACAAGGTCTCAGGTGTGAATGGGGAGCAGGTGTGTTAAATTTTGGTGTTATCGCTCTCACTCTCTCATACTGGTCACTGGAAGTACAACATGGCACCTCATGGCAAAGAACTCTCTGAGGATCTGAAAAAAAAGAATTGTTGCTCTACATAAAGATGGCCTAGGCTATAAGAAGATTGCCAAGACCCTGAAACTGATCTGCAGCACGGTGGCCAAGACCATACAGCGGTATAACAGGACAGGTTCCTCTCAGAACAGGCCTCACCATGGTCCACCAAAGAAGTTGAGGTCACGTGCTCAGCGTCATATCCAGAGGTTGTCTTTGGGAAATAGACGTATGAGTGCTGCCAGCATTGCTGCAGAGGTTGTAGGGGTTGTAGGGGGTCAGCCTGTCAGTGCTCAGACCATACGCCGCACACTGCATCAAATTGATCTGCATGGCTGTCGTCCCAGAAGGAAGCCTCTTCTAAAGATGATGAACAAGAAAGTCCACAAACAGTTTGCTGAAGACAAGCAGACTAAGGAGATGGATTACTGGAACCGTGTCCTGTGGTCTGATGAGACCAAGATAAACGTATTTGGTTCAGATGGTGACAAGCGTGTGTGGGGGCAACCAGGTGAGGAGGACAAAGACAAGTGTGTCTTGTCTACAGCCAAGCATGGTGGTGGGAGTGTCATGGTCTGGGGCTGCATGAGTGCTGCCGGCACTGGGGGGCTACAGATCATTGAGGGAACCATGAATGCCAACATGTACTGTGACATACTGAAGCAGAGCATGATCCCCTCCCTTCAGAGACTGGACCGCAGGGCAGTATTCCAACATGATAACCACCCCAAACACACCTCCAAGACCACCACTGCCTTGCTAAAGAAGCTGAGGGTAAAGGTGATGGACTGGCCAAGCATGTCTCCAGACCTAAACCCTATTGATCATCTGTGGGACATCCTCAAACGGAAGGTGGAGGAGCGCAAGGTCTCCAACATCCACCAGCTCTGTGATGTCATCATGGAGGAGGGGAAGAGGACTCCAGTGACAACCTGTGAAGCTCTGGTGACCTCCATGCCCAAGAGGGTTAAGGCAGTGCTGGAAAATAATGGCGGCCACACAAAATATTGACACTTTGGGCCCAATTTGGAGATTTTCACTTAGGGGTGTACTGACTTTTGTTGCCAGCGGTTTAGACATTAATGGCTGTGTGTTGAGTTATTTTGAGGGGACAGCAAATTTACACTGTTATACAAGCTGTACACTCACTACTTTACATTGTAGACAAAGTGTCATTTCTTCAGTGTTGTCACATGAAAAGATAGAAGAAAAGATTTACACAAATGTCATTGAGGGGTGTACTTACTTTGGTCAGATACTGTATACAGTGCATTCATGAAATATTCACACTCCCTTCACTTTTTCAATGTTGTTATGTTACAGCCCGATACTACAGTTGTTTAACCCCTTCAGTACCAGGCACTGTCACCCCCTCCCTGCCCAGGTCAGTTGTCAGCTTTCAGCGCTGTTACACTTTGAATGACAATCACACGGTCATGTAACAACTACTGAACGCCGCGCTGCACGCCCCTGAGGGGGAACACAAGCAGCTCATCCTGCTGCACATCATATGACAACCAGTAAGGATGACGGAACCCCGCCCCCAGCTGTCATTTTCCTATAGGCCGGGCGGGAAGGTGTTCAGATAATCTCATCCAAGAAGTTCCATATGGCGAAAATTTGGGTAAAATTTTGATGAAAGTGGAATAGTTTAGTCTTGAGGTGAAATAGACTTTGATAAATCACTGCGCTCGTCCCTTAATTGCGAACTTTCTGTATTGCTGATAAGGCGACTCGTTTAGGAGACGTTCGTAGCGGTTGCTCTTTAAGCGAAGCGTTGATAAAATGTGGAATATTACATGTGACAGTTTATCCTTCGCCGGCTCCTCACTCGTTTACAGTCCCCCAGGGTGCAACTCTCTCTGCTAACGGGCGCAATCTCGGCGGCTGAATCTTAATGTTTGTTGGGGATCTTTGAAGTCGCGAGTTTGAAGGGAGCGGCGAGGAAAACTCGGCAGAAGTTTGATACAACTTTCACAAAATTGATACGGAACTTTATAACAAATACATTCTGCGGATGAGGATTCATTGTGTCTGTTTAATTGGAGCCACGAGGGAAATTCAGCCGATTGTACTGGAAATTCATTTCACGGTGAAGTGCGGGAGGAGGAGAGAATGGAAAGGCCAACTCCGGGGGGGGGGGGAGGGGGGGAGGGACAGGCTGGTGTGGGGAGATCTCATCGCTGAAATTTTCTGAGGCTGGATTCTCACCAATGCATTTTACTATTGAAATAAATAGAAGAGCATAAAAACGCATGTTAACGTGTTGTGTGTGTTTTAAACATGCATTGCAATGCTTTGTATTGGAGGTCAGCGCACACCATAATGAACATCCATGTGATGATCTTATTTGCATGTTTGTTGCTTGTATATTGTAACAGCTGATTAGGGCCGGGACAAGGGGTGGGCAGAAGGGATGGCTGCCCTGGGCGCAGCATGAATTGTAGGAATGGGGGTGCCTTCTATAAGGCTGACAGGAGTAGTGACATCGACATCACTACTCCTGTCAGCTCAGCGCTGGAAGCGGCAAGCAGTGGAGGAGATCCCGGAGGAGGTGGAGGCTGTGCTCTCTCTCCTCCTCCTCCTCATAAGCTTGCACATAATGAAGGGGGGAGGGGGGTTGAGTGCGTAATTTGCCATCTTTGCCCTGGGCACTGGATGATCTTGTCCCGGCACTGCAGTTGACTGTTTGTTGTCTGCATATTATAGCAATTGCCCATTTGTAGCCCACATGCTGAAGCAAATGCCCTTTATTGCCTTTGTATTGTAAGAATTGTCTGTCTGTAGACTCCATACATGAATGATTGCCTTTTAGTTGGTTGTGTATTTTCATGATGGCCCATTTGTTGCCCGCATATTGCCATGATTTGCCCCCATATTCTCAAGTCTTCGCCCCTTTCCGAGGACCATTATTATGTCCCTGGATCTGACTCGGTCTGGGTAACTCTGGATCAGTTCGGTGACATCCCTTCCCTACGCGCAACCGGCGGTTCTCGGAATACGAGAGAACATTTGCTGGCAATCAACATTTGGCTAATTATTTTTTTCGGTTCTGCTATCTGGGCGGAGGACACTTCTGTTTCATTAACTGTAATTGGACTTTGCTGGAGAGGAGAGATGGAAGAGATGAGACATGTTTTGGCACGGGGGGGCCTCCGCACTCAGCACCCGGGACGCACATATGACAATGGCTTTGTGCGAATCGCAGAGGCTCCGGGATTTCTTCTGCTGCCAAAGCTGATTGCGGTCCCTTTACGGCTGAATTTTTAATAGATACTAATTCTTGTAAATACAAGTATTGCATTAAAAAAAATGCACCCAGGGATGTATCTCCGAACACAGAGTTCTATTCATTTGTGTATCGTTATATCGGCCCGGTGTTCAGCTTTAAGCAACCCCTCTGACCCCCCCTTTCCGTATAGTCTCTTCGTATTCAGGTTCTGCAAACTTCATTTAATTTTGTCCATCCCCCCAAAGCATTGTCCTCCACATCATCACAGCAAGCCAGAGACCAAAAAAAAAAAAAAAAAAAAAAAGATTAAATATTAGAACACAAAACCTGACCTCAGACATTGAGCACTTGGGAAGATCACGAGGCTGACGCCAGGTATTACATGTTCTGCTCCCAAACGGGAATTATAGGGCTTATATCTCATCTGGACGTCAGCGGCCAGGCCTCACAGGAGGGCAGAATTACTGTAATCCTTTGTCAAAGACTTTTTATAACAGCAGCAAAATTACACCCGTTAAAGCCACAAAGACGAGGCATCCTTTGTAGAGGACTTTGCAACCACGAAGTAGCTCGGTTGAGTTTGAAGTTTTAGAGTTATCCTTGAAAAGTGGGCAGATCAGTTCTCTTTTCATCTCCCGCAATTTGTATCGGCTTCTGTGATGTCTGCTAAGCCATCTGGGCATCGGTTTACTCTCCGAGGAGGCGCTTGCACAGAATGCTAATCTTTATTTTATGTTTTTACTTTATGGATTCACCTATTAAGTGGCAACAAAATCTGCAGAACTTTCTTGTGTGCTTAGATTAGTCTTTTTAGTCCCTGCCTCCAAGTAGCTAACTCTTATTAGTCCTTGCCTCCAAGCAGCTTCTTCTTATTAGTCCTTGCTTCCAAGCAGCTTTCTCATATTAGTCCTTGCCTCCAAGCAGCTAACTCTTATTAGTCCTTGCCTCCAAGCAGCTAACTCTTATTAGTCCTTGCCTCCAAGCAGCTTTCTCATATTAGTCCTTGCCTCCAAGCAGCTTACTCTTGTTTGTCCTTGCCTCCAAGCAGCTTCTTCTTATTAGTCCCTGCCTCCAAGCAGCTTCTTCTTATTAGTCCTTGCCTCCAAGCAGCTAACTCTTATTAGTCCTTGCCTCCAAGTAGCTAACTCTTATTAGTCCTTGCCTCCAAGCAGCTAACTCTTATTAGTCCTTGCCTCCAAGTAGCTAACTCTTATTAGTCCTTGCCTACAAGCAGCTAACTCTTATTAGTCCTTGCCTCCAAGTAGCTTACTCTTATTGGTCCTTGCCTCCAAGCAGCTAACTCTTATTAGTCCTTGCCTCCAAGCAGCTAACTCTTATTAGTCCTTACCTCCAAGCAGCTAACTCTTATTAGTCCTTGCCTCCAAGTAGCTAACTCTTATTAGTCCTTGCCTCCAAGCAGCTTCTTCTTATTAGTCCTTGCCTCCAAGCAGCTTCTTCTTATTACTCCAAGCAGCGTACTCTTATTAGTCCTTGCCTCCAAGCAGCTTACTCTTATTAGTCCTTGCCTCCAAGCAGCTAACTCTTATTAGACCTTGTCTCCAAGAAGCTAACTCTTATTAGTCCTTGCCTCCAAGCAGCTTACTCTTATTAGTCCTTGCCTCCAAGCAGCTAACTCTTATTAGACCTTGCCTCCAAGCATTTTACTCTTATTAGTCCTTGCCTCCAAGCAGCTTCTTCTTATTAGTCCTTGCCTCCAAGCAGCTTCTTCTTATTAGTCCTTGCCTCCAAGCAGCTTACTCTTATTAGTTCTCGTCTCCAAGCAGCTTACTCTTATTAGTCCTTGTCTCCAAGAAGCTTACTCTTATTAGTCCTTGCCTCCAAGCAGCTAACTCTTATTAATCCTTGCCTCCAAGCAGCTAACTCTTATTAGTCCTTGCCTCCAAGCAGCTTCTTCTTATTAGTCCTTGCCTCCAAGCAGCTAACTGTTATTAGTCCTTGCCTCCAAGCAGCCTACTCTTATTAGTCCTTGCCTCCAAGCAGCTAACTCTTATTAGTTCTTGCCTCCAAGCAGCTTCTTCTTATTAGTCCTTGCCTCCAAGCAGCTAACTGTTATTAGTCCTTGCCTCCAAGCAGCCTACTCTTATTAGTCCTTGCCTCCAAGCAGCTAACTCTTATTAGACCTTGCCTCCAAGCAGCTTACTCTTATTAGTCCTTACCTCCAAGCAGCTAACTCTTATTAGTCCTTGCCTCCAAGCAGCTAACTCTTATTAGTCCTTGCCTCCAAGCAGCTAACTCGTATTAGTCCTTGCCTCCAAGCAGCTTACTCTTATTAGTCCTTGCCTCCAAGCAGCGTACTCTTATTAGTCCTTGCCTCCAAGCAGCTAACTTTTATTAGATCTTGCCTCCAAGCAGCTTACTCTTATTAGTCCTTGCCTCCAAGCAGCTAACTGTTATTAGTCCTTGCCTCCAAGCAGCCTACTCTTATTAGTCCTTGCCTCCAAGCAGCTTACTCTTATTAGTCCTTGCCTCCAAGCAGCTAACTCTTATTAGTTCTTGCCTCCAAGCAGCTTCTTCTTATTAGTCCTTGCCTCCAAGCAGCTAACTCTTATTAGACCTTGCCTCCAAGAAGCTAACTCTTATTAGTCCTTGCCTCCAAGCAGCTTACTCTTATTAGTCCTTGCCTCCAAGCATTTTACTCTTATTAGTCATTGCCTCCAAGCAGCTTCTTCTTATTAGTCCTTGCCTCCAAGCAGCTTCTTCTTATTACTCCAAGCAGCTTACTCTTATTAGTCCTTGCCTCCAAACAGCTAACTCTTATTAGTCCTTGCCTCCAAGCAGCTAACACTTTTTAGTCCTTGCCTCCAAGCAGCTAGCTCTTATTAGTCCTTGCCTTCAAGGAAACCCCTGATCTAGGCCATTTAGGCTGGCCATACGTGGTCGAATTTCTAAATAATTTTCTTTTGAAAATCAGAAAATTTGTGCGTTTTGTGATCCGATGGCGCCTCCATTGATTTCGAAAATTCGACCAACCAAGTCTTCAATTTCACCTCCATGTTGCTACAGAAAAGAATTTTCGTGGCTGGGAAGTTTCCTTTCTTTCCGGGAATTTTCTTTTCTTGCACATGCGCATTTCTTTTTCGATAGCATTTCTCGCACGATTCTCATCATTGATTAGAAAATCGTTCATTTTTCAAACAATTTCCAACATGTCCAATTACTCAAATTCGATGGCCGCAAGAAAATCGGCTGTTGCTGCAGCCCACTAATGGTGCGAAATATGAACGAAAATTCTTAGATAAGATTTTTGAAAGAAAATTCTTTTGAAATTCAACCCGTTTATGGCCAGCCTTACTCTATATAGTTACATAGTAGGTGAGGTTGAAAACAGACACAAGTCCATCAAGTCCAACCTATGTGTGTGATTATGTGTCAGTATTACATTGTATATCCCTGTATGTTGTGGTCATTCAGGTGATTATCTAATAGTTTCTTGAAGCTATCAATGCTCCCCGCTGAGACCACCGCCTGTGGAAGGGAATTCCACATCCTTGCCGCTCTTACAGTAAAGAACCCTCTACGTAGTTTAAGGTTAAACCTCTTTTCTTCTAATTGTAATGAGTGGCCACGAGTCTTATTAAACTCTCTTCTGCGAAAAAGTTTTATCCCTATTATGGGGTCACCAGTCCGGTATTTATATATTGTGGGGTCACCAGTCCGGTATTTATATATTGTGGGGTCACCAGTCCGGTATTTATATATTGTGGGGTCACCAGTCCGGTATTTATATATTGTGGGGTCACCAGTCCGGTATTTATACATTGTGGGGTCACCAGTCTGGTATTTATATATTGTGGGGTCACCAGTCCGGTATTTATATATTGTGGGGTCACCAGTCCAGTATTTATACATTGTGGGGTCACCAGTCCGGTATTTATATATTGTGGGGTCACCAGTCCGGTATTTGTATATTGTGGGGTCACCAGTCCGGTATTTGTATATTGTGGGGTCACCAGTCCGGTATTTATATATTGTGGGGTCACCAGTCCAGTATTTATACATTGTGGGGTCACCAGTCCGGTATTTGTATATTGTGGGGTCACCAGTCCGGTATTTATATATTGTGGGGTCACCAGTCCTGTATTTATATATTGTGGGGTCACCAGTCCGGTAGTTATATATTGTGGGGTCACCAGTCCGGTATTTATATATTGTGGGGTCACCAGTCCGGTATTTATACAATGAAATCATATCCCCTCTCAAGCGTCTCTTCTCCAGAGAGAATAAGTTCAGAGCTCACAACCTTTCCTCATAACTAAGATCCTCCAGACCCTTTATTAGCTTTGTTGCCCTTCTTTGTACTCGCTCCATTTCCAGTACATCCCTCCTGAGGACTAGTGCCCAGAACTGGACAGCATACTCCAGGTGCAGCCGGACCAGAGTCTTGTAGAGCGGGAGAATTATCGTTTTATCTCTGGAGTTGATCCCTTTTAATGCCAATATTCTGTTTGCTTTGTTAGCAGCAGCTTGGCATTGCATGTCATTGCTGAGCCTATCATCTACTAGGACCCCCAGGTCCTTCTCCATCCTAGATTCCCCCAGAGGTTCTCCCCCCAGTCTATAGATTGCATTCAGATTTTTACCACCCAAATGCATTATTTTACATTTTTCTACATTGAACCTCATTTGACATGTAGTTGCCCCTCCCCCATTCATTTGTTCAGATCTTTTTGCAAGGTTTCCACATCCTGCGGAGAAGTTATTGCCCTGCTTAGCTTAGTATCGTCTGCAAATACAGAGATTGAACTGTTTATCCCATCTGGAGGACCAATAACTATCCCTTCTATACAGAGGAAGCATGTTCAATGACCCCTGGGGAGGGTGGGGGGTGTTGGGGGGGGGGGTAATAGCCTCGGCACTATACTACCCTGGCTTGAGAAAACCCAACGTCATGGCACCTTCTCATCCACCAACAACTCCACCTTCCACCATCCAGGTCTACAAGGTACTGTGCCACACCAAGCCATGCACAATGAAATGCTCTGTCACTCTTGACCAAAGAAACCAACCAATCACAGGAGGGGCAGGACGAAACGTCTTTGACAACATGTCCTTAAATGCTGATTTAGAAATATTCTATCACAGTATGTATTCTTTACTCAAAAAAAGTCATTTTTATAGCTTTCAGCCTTACATAGTTACATAGAAGGTGAGGTTGAAAAAAGACACAAGTCCAACCTATGTGTGTGATTATGTGTCAGTATTACATTGTATATCCCTGTATATTGCGGTCATTCAGGTGATTATCTAATAGTTTCTTGAAGCTATCAATGCTCCCCGCTGAGACCACCGCATGTGGAAGGGAATTCCACATCCTTGCCGCTCTTACAGTAAAGAACCCTCTACGTAGTTTAAGGTTAAACCTCTTTTCTTCTAATTGTAATGAGTGGCTACGAGTCTTGTTAAACTCTCTTCTGCGAAAAAGTTTTATCCCTATTGTGGGGTCACCAGTCCGGTATTTATATATTGTGGGGTCACCAGTCCGGTATTTATATATTGTGGGGTCATCAGTCCGGTATTTGTATATTGTGGGGTCACCAGTCCGGTATTTATACATTGTGGGGTCACCAGTCCGGTATTTATATATTGTGGGGTCACCAGTCCGGTATTTATATATTGTGGGGTCACCAGTCCGGTATTTATATATTGTGGGGTCACCAGTACACTATTTATATATTGTGGGGTCACCAGTCCGGTATTTATATATTGTGGGGTCACCAGTCTGGTATTTATATATTGTGGGGTCACCAGTCCGGTATTTGTATATTGTGGGGTCACCAGTCCGGTATTTATATATTGTGGGGTCACCAGTCCGGTATTTGTATATTGTGGGGTCACCAGTCCGGTATTTATATATTGTGGGGTCACCAGTACACTATTTATATATTGTGGGGTCACCAGTCTGGTATTTGTATATTGTGGGGTCACCAGTCCGGTATTTGTATATTGTGGGGTCACCAGTCCGGTATTTATATATTGTGGGGTCACCAGTCCGGTATTTATATATTGTGGGGTCACCAGTCCGGTATTTATACAATGAAATCATATCCCCTCTCAAGCGTCTCTTCTCCAGAGAGAATAAGTTCAGAGCTCACAACCTTTCCTCATAACTAAGATCCTCCAGACCCTTTATTAGCTTTGTTGTCCTTCTTTGTACTCGCTCCATTTCCAGTACATCCTTCCTGAGGACTGGTGCCCAGAACTGGACAGCATACTCCAGGTGCGGCCGGACCAGAGTCTTGTAGAGCGGGAGAATTATCGTTTTATCTCTGGAGTTGATCCCCTTTTTAATGCCAATATTCTGTTTGCTTTGTTAGTAGCAGCATCTTGGCATTACATGTCATTGCTGAGCCTATCATCTACTAGGACCTTCTCCAAGTTCCTTTTTCTTTAATGCTGTGATCTTCTGACTTCCTGTTGTTCTTTCTCAAAGGTCCTACTTGCTTGTCCAGAGATGGACTCTGGTCTGTAAATGATGGGATTTGTAGTACTGCACAACGCCGACAACACATTTCATTGAAAAACTCAAATCTTCTTGGCCATGGCATCTGAGACACAGACAAGACAGGTGGATCGGATGGAGTTTTCCTTTAAGGCTGCCAAACGTGCCGGAAGAATCGATCGAGCCTGGCGCTGGATGTAAACAGACATAATTGAGCATTTATAAGAACAAAAATGAGGGTTTGAGGAGAGAATGCTCAGAAAATGACGGATTCGGTGGTCTCATTTGCATGTCATTACCCGCCATCCCTCCCGGGCTCCGCTCAAAGGCACAGTAATGGGACTGGGAATAGGAGTTTGGGAAAGTGGCGCAGACCGAGCGCGAGCGTGGCTGTAATTACCGTTTCGAGGGCCCTCCAGCCTGGAAAGTAATAAGTGATTGTAAACGGCTGCTGGCGGGATGAGGAAGGGAACCAGAGGTATGTCAAGTGTGTAGACGATACGAGCCATTTGAGTTTTTTATCTCTTCGCGGACCACTTCTTAAGAAACTCATTAGCACTTGACGGAGGACAGGAGGCCTATTCAGAGGCTCTACAATGGTGACGAGACGACGATTGACATATAGTGTATGCCCAGGTGGTGGGAAGTGGCTGCAAGATGAGCAAATCAAGTAAATTACCATACAGCATCTGAGACCTGCCATATCTCACGTGGTTACTGTGCCGGGACCGGTGTATTTGTGAAGACATGGCAACTAAGGCGATCGTCCTAGTCCTCAACAATCACATATGTACTATATTGTCAAAAGTATTGGGACGCCTGCCTTTCCACACACAGGAACTTTAATGGCATCCCAAGTCTTAGTCCGGAGGGTTCAATATTGAGTTGGAGTTATCAAGTTCCTCCACCCCAAACTCCACCATCCATGTCTCTATGGACCTTGCTTTGTGCACTGGTCCAAACCATTTGGTGGAGGGGGGATTATGGAGTGGGGGGAGGGGGATTATGGTGTGGAGGGGAGGGGGGATTATGGTGTGGAAGGGGGGGGATTATGGTGTGGAGGGGGGGGGGATTATGGTGTGGGGGGGATTATGGTGTGGGGGGAGGGGGGATTATGGTGTGGGGGGAGGGGGATTATGGTGTTGGGGGAGGGGGGATTATGGTGTGGGGGGAGGGGGGATTATGGTGTGGGGGGAGGGGGGATTATGGTGTGGGGGGAGGGGGATTATGGTGTTGGGGGAGGGGGGATTATGGTGTGGGGGGAAGGGAGGGGGGATTATGGTGTGGGGTTGTTTTTCAGGGGTTGGGTTTGGCCCCTTAGTTCCAGTGAAGGGAACTCCTAAGGCGTCGGCATACCAAGACATTTTGGACAATTTCATGCTCCCAACTTTGTGGGAGGAGTTTGTGGACGGCCCCTTCCTGTTCCAACATGGCTGCCCACCAGTGCACAAAGCAAGGTCCATAAAGACATGGATGAGCGAGTTTGGGGTGGAGAAACTTGACTGGCCTGCACAGAGTCCTGACCTCAACCCCATAGAACACCTTTGGGATGAATTAGAGCGGAGACACTGAGCCAGGCCTTCTCATCCAACATCAGTGCCTGACCTCACAAATGCTCTTCTGGAAGAATGGTCAAACATTCCCATAGACACCCTCCTAAACCTTGTGGACGGCCTTCCCAGAAGAGGTGAAGCTGTTATAGCTGCAAAGGGCGGGGCCAACTCAATATTGAACCCTCCGGACTAAGACTGGGATGTCATTAAAGGTCATGTGTGTGTAAAGGCAGGCGTCCCAATACTTTTGACAATACAGTGCATTTTTTGGGTGCTGCTCATTGGATGGGGTCTTGAAAGTGGTGAGTACAGCTTTAATAGCTATTTCCAGCAGAAACATTTAAGATTGGCCTAGTTGTAAGGTTGGGGACATGTGGCCTGATATGGTTGTGGAGGGGGGTGGCGCATGCTCACCCCCCTTTCATGCTCGTATTACCTGTCTTTTGGGCTATGCTTGGCCTAATGCATTTTCTGGAACCCTTCAAGGTGTGTTGGTAAGTGCTGGGTGAGCGAGGTGTGTCATCTTCAGGTGTGCCAGGAAATCGCAAAACAATTTAGCGGCTCCTCTGGGGGTAGCACTACATGTGTAATCTGAGCTTGAGCTGTTGAGCCCTGTAACCACATAGCTATTTCCAGTTAAGATTAGCCTAGTTGTAAGGTACCCCCCATGCTGGGAGCATGTGGCATGAGCCCTCCCCCCCCCCCCCCTTTCATGGCCACACTCTTATTAATTGTCTAGTATGGATTCTTAGAGGGACCTCACACTTTTTCTTATTTTGCATGGATTCCCCTTTAAAACCCATACCAGATTTAAAGGGCATAGAATTGGGGGGGTATCTCATGCCATTTTTTTTGTTGCTATTTTTGCATGGGGTCCCCCTTACAATTTATACCAGACCCCCTGGTTTGAATTGGGGAACACCATGCCACGTTTTCAAACGATCCCGCCCCTTTTCTTCTATGGGCGGGGATTCTCGGCCATGTGAGCCAATGGGTGACCTCACTGGTTGTTAAGGATTTACTGCCCTCTATCCATTCTCTGTGCCTTTAATCTGCTGTGCCCGGGGCAGCCTCCCCTCCTGCCCACCCCTTGCCCCGGCCTCAGAGCTGGCCATAGGAGGACGGAGGTGCACAAAATGTGTCCCGCCGTGATCACCCGGGGTCACCATCTACTCTCCGCACTGAGATGTCCAATCAAAGATGACACCATCCTGTACAACTGGCTACAAAGTTGGGATGTTGCCGTCTGATCACTGGGGGGGAGAGACTGAGGAAATGCTTTCTCCTGCCTGCAGCAGACTGATGACATCATCTCAGCCTAGTCACTGACCGGAGCTGTACATGGTGACAAGCCGGGAATTATTCATGCAGACGGGCCGCGTTGTGGGAATGCCGGCAAAACCGCCGCCATACCGACAGATGACAAATATTTCCAACTCCCCAAACAGAATGTTTACCGAATTTCGCTGACTCCTCCACCGCGGCATTGAAGGAACACTTTGCTCAGCAGAGGATGACGTGAGTAAATTGAGTTTTTAGGATTAAACAAAATGATTTGCCCGATTTTTCTGCTCGCTAATTATTGTATCACTTCAAAAGGTGTTTCCGCCATCTGGCGTGTGATTGATTTCCAGCGGGACGGACGGAATCTGTTGTGATATTTTCTGATAGCAGAAGAGAAATGCAATCCGGTGACTCATCCCGCGTTTCATCTCCTCTTATCTGAGCGATGGCGGCGAGGAGCTCCGCGTTCCGACCCTTCCCGCAATCCGCACTAAGCTGCTTACATTGGAAGGCGATGTGGAAAGTCAGGCGAGCGATTCGCTAACATTCACAAAACCAGGCGCAAAGTTCTCTCTATTTACCTCCTAGAGTCTTATTGTCTGTGCATTCCTATGAGTGTCTGTATATTTCCGGGATCTATCGGGACTTTGTAAGGATGGGTCTGCTGCCTCCTGTTACATGACTCTGCTCTACAATCTGACCAATGAGATCAGACCGAGACACCGAGAATATTGGGAGAGGGAGAGAAAGAGAGAGAGAGAGAGAGAGAGAGAACCAGAGAGAGAGAGAGAGAACCAGAGAGAGAGAGAGAGAGAGAGAGAGAGATAGATAGATAGATAGATAGATAGATAGATAGATAGATAGATAGATAGATAGATAGATAGATAGATAGATAGATAGATAGATAGATAGATAGATAGATAGAGAGAGAGAGAGATAGAGAGATAGATAGAGAGAGAGATAGAGAGATAGAGAGATAGATAGGGCAGGAACAGATAAGAAAGAAAGAAAGAAAGAACTATCATTTCAATTTTCCATATTACATTGGTTTCCATACAGTTCCCTGTTGGGAGCAGTAAGGTTGGAGGTCCTGACGTCAACCCCATAGAACACCTTTGGGATGAATTAGAGCGGAGACTGTAAGCCAGGCCTTCTCATCCAACATCAGTGCCTGACCTCACAAATGCTCTTCTGGAAGAATGGTCAAACATTCCCATAGACACCCTCCTAAACCTTGTGGACGGCCTTCCCAGAAGAGGTGAAGCTGTTATAGCTGCAAAGGGCGGAGCCAACTCAATATTGAACCCTCCGGACTAAGACTGGGAGGTCATTAACCACTTCACATCCGCGCTATGGCTGAATGACGGCCACAGCGCGGACCTGAATTCCCGGGAGGCCGTCATATGATGGCCTCCCTTGTGCACGTGCCCTGCGCGCGCCCTGTGATCACCGATCTAAGTAAGGGGCCGGTCCCGCCCCTTACCATGTGATCAGCTGTCAGCCAATGACAGCTGATCACATGATGTAAACAAAAGATCGGTAATCGTTTTTTTTTTCTACTCACGCTGACAGCGCGAGTAGAAAAAAAAGCCGATCACCGGCTCGGATGTGAGGGACATCGGTCCCACAGTGGAAGAGGCACATCTGCCTCATCAGTGCCACATAATAGTGCCAGCTATCAGTGCCCACAAGTGCCACCTATCAATGCCCACCTGTAGTGCCCATCACTGCCGCTTATCAGTGCCCATCACTGCCGCTTATCAGTGCCCATCACTGCCACCCATCAGTGCCCATCACTGCCGCCTATCAGTGCCCATCACTGCCACCTATCAGTGCCCATCACTGCCACCCATCAGTGCCCATCACTGCCGCCTATCAGTGCCCATCACTGCCACCTATCAGTGCCCATCACTGCCGCCTATCAGTGCCCATCACTGCCGCCTATCAGTGCCCATCACTGCCGCCTCATCAGTGTACATCACTGCCACCTATCAGTGCCCATCACTGCCACCTATCAGTGCCCATCACTGCCACCTATCAGTGCCCATCACTGCCGCCCATCAGTGCCCATCACTGCCGCCCATCAGTGCCCATCACTGCCACCTATCAGTGCCCATCACTGCCGCCTATCAGTGCCATCACTGCCGCCTATCAGTGCCCATCACTGCCACCCATCAGTGCCCATCACTGCCGCCTATCAGTGCCATCACTGCCGCTTATCAGTGCCATCACTGCCGCCTATCAGTGCCCATCACTGCCGCCTATCAGTGCCATCACTGCCGCTTATCAGTGCCATCACTGCCGCCTATCAGTGCCCATCACTGCCGCTTATCAGTGCCCATCACTGCCGCCTATCAGTGCCCATCACTGCCGCCTATCAGTGCCCATCACTGCCACCCATCAGTGCCCATCACTGCCACCCATCAGTGCCCATCACTGCCGCCTATCAGTGCCCATCACTGCCGCCTATCAGTGCCCATCACTGCCACTCATCTGTGCCCATCACTGCCGCCTATCAGTGCCCATCACTGCCGCCCATCAGTGCCCATCACTGCCACCCATCAGTGCCCATCACTGCCACCTATCAGTGCCCATCACTGCCGCCTATCAGTGCCATCACTGCCGCTTATCAGTGCCCATCACTGCCGCCTATCAGTGCCCATCACTGCCGCCTAACAGTGCTCATCACTGCCGCCTATCAGTGCCATCACTGCCGCTTATCAGTGCCCATCACTGCCGCCTATCAGTGCCCATCACTGCCGCCTATCAGTGCCCATCACTGCCGTCCATCAGTGCCCATCAGTGCCACCCATCAGTGCCCATCACTGCCGCCCATCAGTGCCCATCACTGCCACCCATCAGTGCCCATCACTGCCACCCATCAGTGCCCATCACTGCCACCCATCAGTGCCCATCACTGCCACCTATCAGTGCCCATCACTGCCGCCTATCAGTGCCCATCACTGCCGCCTATCAGTGCCATCACTGCCGCTTATCAGTGCCATCACTGCCGCCTATCAGTGCCCATCACTGCCGCCTATCAGTGCCATCACTGCCGCTTATCAGTGCCCATCACTGCCGCCTATCAGTGCCATCACTGCCGCTTATCAGTGCCCATCACTGCCGCCTATCAGTGCCCATCACTGCCACCTATCAGTGCCCATCACTGCCACCCATCAGTGCCCATCACTGCCACCCATCAGTGCCCATCACTGCCACCTATCAGTGCCCATCACTGCCGCCCATCAGTGCCCATCACTGCCACCTATCAGTGCCCATCACTGCCGCCCATCAGTGCCCATCACTGCCACCCATCAGTGCCCATCACTGCCACCTATCAGTGCCCATCACTGCCGCCTATCAGTGCCATCACTGCCGCTTATCAGTGCCCATCACTGCCGCCTAACAGTGCTCATCACTGCCGCCTATCAGTGCCATCACTGCCGCTTATCAGTGCCCATCACTGCCGCCTATCAGTGCCCATCACTGCCGCCTATCAGTGCCCATCACTGCCGCCTAACAGTGCTCATCACTGCCGCCTATCAGTGCCATCACTGCCACCTATCAGTGCCCATCACTGCCGCCTATCAGTGCCCATCACTGCCGTCCATCAGTGCCCATCAGTGCCACCCATCAGTGCCCATCACTGCCACCCATCAGTGCCCATCACTGCCACCTATCAGTGCCCATCACTGCCACCTATCAGTGCCCATCACTGCCGCCCATCAGTGCCCATCACTGCCACCCATCAGTGCCCATCACTGCCACCTATCAGTGCCCATCACTGCCGCCTATCAGTGCCATCACTGCCGCTTATCAGTGCCATCACTGCCGCCTATCAGTGCCCATCACTGCCGCCTATCAGTGCCATCACTGCCGCTTATCAGTGCCATCACTGCTGCCTATCAGTGCCCATCACTGCCGCCTATCAGTGCCATCACTGCCGCTTATCAGTGCCCATCACTGCCGCTTATCAGTGCCCATCACTGCCGCCTATCAGTGCCCATCACTGCCACCCATCAGTGCCCATCACTGCCGCCTATCAGTGCCCATCACTGCCACCCATCAGTGCCCATCACTGCCGCCCATCAGTGCCCATCACTGCCACCCATCAGTGCCCATCACTGCCGCCTCATCAGCTTACATCAATGAAGGAGAAAAATGACCTGTTTTAAATTTTTTACAACAAAATATAAAAAAATAAATTTTTTTTTTTTTTTAAATTCAGGTTTTTAAATTTTTTTAACAAAAAGTAAAAACCGCAGAGGTGATCAAATATCACCAAAAGAAAGCTCTATTTGTGGGGAAAAAATAATAAAAACTTCATTTGTATACAGTGTTGTATGACCGCGTAATTGTCATTCAAAGTGCGTCAGCGCTGAAAGCTGAAAATTGGTCTGGGCAGGAGGGGGGTTTAGGTGCCCGGTAAGCAAGTGGTTAAAGTTCATGTGTGTGTAAAGGCAGGCGTCCCAATACTTTTGACAATATAGTGTATTGTTGTAATAGGTATCCCCTCATCAGCCCGGGGGTCTCGGGGAGCTTGGTGCATGGGGCTCTGAGAACAGGGGACCTGGATGGCGGTTCCTTCGGGGGGTAAACGCTACATAAAAGTTTGGCCAAACCCCAACTTTGCAGAAGTTTCTGCATCTGAACTGGATTATTTACCCCCCATGTATTCAATGTAGATAAACAGAAGAGATTTTGTCCAGAGAAGATTTCTAAAAGGCCAAAATGTTTGATGAAGGAAAGATGTGATTTGTGTTTATCGGCCTCAAACTCTGCTAATGGATCGAATAAAGTGTGAAGAACCTGCAGAGACTCTCCGCCCGGAGACCCGACTTATAAATGTCCCCAAAGAATTCAACATTGAATGTTGGCAGAAGAGTCTGAGGAACGAGCCGCATCGAGGTTATCCCCTCCGAGCCACGAGCCACCGATCGAGGGGCTGCCGTGATCGACGCTCTCCTTAAATACTCCTCTAAGTATTATATCATCCAGGAGACCATTTGGCACAACAGTCAGCTATAAAATTATTACAGGTTTACATTTTACGAGTTCTGGAAGAACAGAAAGTCCCCGACGCTGAATATTGTGTCTGCATTAGAAGAGGCTGGAGGACTCCTCTCCTTCTTCTATAACTCTCCTCTCCTGAAATACTCTGCACTGCTGGAGGACTCTGCTCCTCCCTCTATAACTCTCCTCTCCTGAAATACTCTGCACTGCTGGAGGACTCTGCTCCTTCCTCTATAACTCTCCTCTCCTGAAATACTCTGCTGGAGGACTCTGCTCCTTCCTCTATAACTCTCCTCTCCTGAAATACTCTGCTGGAGGACTCTGCTCCTTCCTCTATAACTCTCCTCTCCTGAAATACTCTGCACTGCTGGATGACTCCTCTCCCTCCTCTATAACTCTCCTCTCCTGAAATACTCTGCACTGCTGGATGACTCCTCTCCCTCCTCTATAACTCTCCTCTCCTGAAATACTCTGCACTGCTGGAGGACTCTGCTCCTTCCTCTATAACTCTCCTCTCCTGA
The DNA here is from genome assembly GCA_037952925.1 of Lithobates clamitans. Taxonomy (NCBI): domain Eukaryota; kingdom Metazoa; phylum Chordata; class Amphibia; order Anura; family Ranidae; genus Lithobates; species Lithobates clamitans. The sequence continues at coordinate 470,746 of JBBGZY010001055.1, read as the reverse complement.
AATACTCTGCACTGCTGGATGACTCCTCTCCCTCCTCTATAACTCTCCTCTCCTGAAATACTCTGCACTGCTGGATGACTCCTCTCCCTCCTCTATAACTCTCCTCTCCTGAAATACTCTGCACTGCTGGATGACTCCTCTCCCTCCTCTATAACTCTCCTCTCCTGAAATACTCTGCACTGCTGGAGGACTCTGCTCCTTCCTCTATAACTCTCCTCTCCTGAAATACTCTGCACTGCTGGAGGACTCTGCTCCTTCCTCTATAACTCTCCTCTCCTGAAATACTCTGCCAGAGGACTCTGCTCCTTTCTCTATAACTCTCCTCTCCTGAAATACTCTGCCAGAGGACTCTGCTCCTTTCTCTATAACTCTCCTCTCCTGAAATACTCTGCCAGAGGACTCTGCTCCTTTCTCTATAACTCTCCTCTCCTGAAATACTCTGCCAGAGGACTCTGCTCCTTCCTCTATAACTCTCCTCTCCTGAAATACTCTGCCAGAGGACTCTGCTCCTTTCTCTATAACTCTCCTCTCCTGAAATACTCTGCTCTGCTGGAGGACTCTGCTCCTTTCTCTATAACTCTCCTCTCCTGAAATACTCTGCTCTGCTGGAGGACTCTTCTCCTTCCTCTATAACTCTCCTCTCCTGAAATACTCTGCTCTGCTGGAGGACTCTGCTCCTTCCTCTATAACTCTCCTCTCCTGAAATACTCTGCACTGCTGGAGGACTCTGCTCCTTCCTCTATAACTCTCCTCTCCTGAAATACTCTGCTCTGCTGGAGGACTCTGCTCCTTCCTCTATAACTCTCCTCTCCTGAAATACTCTGCTCTGCTGGAGGACTCTGCTCCTTCCTCTATAACTCTCCTCTCCTGAAATACTCTGCTCTGCTGGAGGACTCTGCTCCTTTCTCTATAACTCTCCTCTCCTGAAATACTCTGCTCTGCTGGAGGACTCTGCTCCTTCCTCTATAACTCTCCTCTCCTGAAATACTCTGCTCTGCTGGAGGACTCTGCTCCTTCCTCTATAACTCTCCTCTCCTGAAATACTCTGCTGGAGGACTCTGCTCCTTCCTCTATAACTCTCCTCTCCTGAAATACTCTGCAATGCTGGAGGACTCTGCTCCTTCCTCTATAACTCTCCTCTCCTGAAATACTCTGCTCTGCTGGAGGACTCTTCTCCTTCCTCTATAACTCTCCTCTCCTGAAATACTCTGCTGGAGGACTCTGCTCCTTCCTCTATAACTCTCCTCTCCTGAAATACTCTGCACTGCTGGAGGACTCTGCTCCTTCCTCTATAACTCTCCTCTCCTGAAATACTCTGCACTGCTGGAGGACTCTGCTCCTTCCTCTATAACTCTCCTCTCCTGAAATACGCTGCTGGAGGACTCTGCTCCTTTCTCTATAACTCTCCTCTCCTGAAATACTCTGCACTGCTGGAGGACTCTGCTCCTTCCTCTATAACTCTCCTCTCCTGAAATACTTTGCACTGCTGGAGGACTCTGCTCCTTCCTCTATAACTCTTCTCTCCTGAAATACTCTGCACTGCTGGAGGACTCTGCTCCTTCCTCTATAACTCTCCTCTCCTGAAATACTCTGCTCTGCTGGAGGACTCTTCTCCTTCCTCTATAACTCTCCTCTCCTGAAATACTCTGCAATGCTGGAGGACTCTGCTCCTTCCTCTATAACTCTCCTCTCCTGAAATACTCTGCTCTGCTGGAGGACTCTTCTCCTTCCTCTATAACTCTCCTCTCCTGAAATACTCTGCTGGAGGACTCTGCTCCTTCCTCTATAACTCTCCTCTCCTGAAATACTCTGCACTGCTGGAGGACTCTGCTCCTTCCTCTATAACTCTCCTCTCCTGAAATACTCTGCACTGCTGGAGGACTCTGCTCCTTCCTCTATAACTCTCCTCTCCTGAAATACGCTGCTGGAGGACTCTGCTCCTTTCTCTATAACTCTCCTCTCCTGAAATACTCTGCACTGCTGGAGGACTCTGCTCCTTCCTCTATAACTCTCCTCTCCTGAAATACTTTGCACTGCTGGAGGACTCTGCTCCTTCCTCTATAACTCTTCTCTCCTGAAATACTCTGCACTGCTGGAGGACTCTGCTCCTTCCTCTATAACTCTCCTCTCCTGAAATACTCTGCTCTGCTGGAGGACTCTTCTCCTTCCTCTATAACTCTCCTCTCCTGAAATACTCTGCTGGAGGACTCTGCTCCTTCCTCTATAACTCTCCTCTCCTGAAATACTCTGCTCTGCTGGAGGACTCTTCTCCTTCCTCTATAACTCTCCTCTCCTGAAATACTCTGCACTGCTGGAGTACTCTGCTCCTTCCTCTATAACTCTCCTCTCCTGAAATACTCTGCTGGAGGACTCTGCTCCTTCCTCTATAACTCTCCTCTCCTGAAATACTCTGCACTGCTGGAGGACTCTGCTCCTTCCTCTATAACTCTCCTCTCCTGAAATACGCTGCTGGAGGACTCTGCTCCTTTCTCTATAACTCTCCTCTCCTGAAATACTCTGCACTGCTGGAGGACTCTGCTCCTTCCCCTATAACTCTCCTCTCCTGAAATACTCTGCACTGCTGGAGGACTCCTCTCCTTCCTCTATAACTCTCCTCTCCTGAAATACTCTGCACTGCTGGATGACTCTGCTCCTTCCTCTATAACTCTCCTCTCCTGAAATACTCTGCACTGCTGGGGGACTCTGCTCCTTCCTCTATAACTCTCCTCTCCTGAAATACTCTGCCAGAGGACTCTGCTCCTTCCTCTATAACTCTCCTCTCCTGAAATACTCTGCACTGCTGGAGGACTCTGCTCCTTCCTCTATAACTCTCCTCTCCTGAAATACTCTGCACTGCTGGGGGACTCTGCTCCTTCCTCTATAACTCTCCTCTCCTGAAATACTCTGCACTGCTGGAGGACTCTGCTCCTTCCTCTATAACTCTCCTCTCCTGAAATACTCTGCTCTGCTGGAGGACTCTGCTCCTTCCCCTATAACTCTCCTCTCCTGAAATACTCTGCACTGCTGGAGGACTCTGCTCCTTCCTCTATAACTCTCCTCTCATGAAATACTCTGCTCTGCTGGAGGACTCTGCTCCTTCCTCTATAACTCTCCTCTCCTGAAATACTCTGCTCTGCTGGAGGACTCTGCTCCTTCCTCTATGACTCTCCTCTCCTGAAATACTCTGCTGGAGGACTCTGCTCCTTCCTCTATAACTCTCCTCTCCTGAAATACTCTGCTCTGCTGGAGGACTCTTCTCCTTCCTCTATGACTCTCCTCTCCTGAAATACTCTGCTGGAGGACTCTGCTCCTTCCTCTATAACTCTCCTCTCCTGAAATACTCTGCACTGCTGGAGGACTCTGCTCCTTCCCCTATAACTCTCCTCTCCTGAAATACTCTGCACTGCTGGAGGACTCTGCTCCTTTCTCTATAACTCTCCTCTCCTGAAATACTCTGCACTGCTGGAGGACTCTGCTCCTTCCTCTATAACTCTCCTCTCCTGAAATACTCTGCTCTGCTGGAGGACTCTGCTCCTTCCTCTATAACTCTCCTCTCCTGAAATACTCTGCTCTGCTGGAGGACTCTGCTCCTTCCTCTATAACTCTCCTCTCCTGAAATACTCTGCTCTGCTGGAGGACTCTTCTCCTTCCTCTATAACTCTCCTCTCCTGAAATACTCTGCTGGAGGACTCTGCTCCTTCCTCTATAACTCTCCTCTCCTGAAATACTCTGCACTGCTGGGGGACTCTGCTCCTTCCTCTATAACTCTCCTCTCCTGAAATACTCTGCACTGCTGGGGGACTCTGCTCCTTCCTCTATAACTCTCCTCTCCTGAAATACTCTGCACTGCTGGAGGACTCTGCTCCTTCCTCTATAACTCTCCTCTCCTGAAATACTCTGCTGGAGGACTCTTCTCCTTCCTCTATAACTCTCCTCTCCTGAAATACTCTGCTGGAGGACTCTTCTCCTTCCTCTATAACTCTCCTCTCCTGAAATACTCTGCTGGAGGACTCTGCTCCTTCCTCTATAACTCTCCTCTCCTGAAATACTCTGCACTGCTGGAGGACTCTGCTCCTTCCTCTATAACTCTCCTCTCCTGAAATACTCTGCACTGCTGGAGGACTCTGCTCCTTCCTCTATAACTCTCCTCTCCTGAAATACTCTGCTCTGCTGGAGGACTCTGCTCCTTCCTCTATAACTCTCCTCTCCTGAAATACTCTGCTCTGCTGGAGGACTCCTCTCCTTCCTCTATAACTCTCCTCTCCTGAAATACTCTGCACTGCTGGAGGACTCCTCTCCTTCCTCTATAACTCTCCTCTCCTGAAATACTCTGCTCTGCTGGAGGACTCTGCTCCTTCCTCTATAACTCTCCTCTCCTGAAATACTCTGCTCTGCTGGAGGACTCTGCTCCTTCCTCTATAACTCTCCTCTCCTGAAATACTCTGCACTGCCGGAGGTCTCCTCTCCTCCTCTATATCTAATCATGTATGGGGTGGGATCTCCTCTCCACACCACGATTTGGTCACCACTGACAATAATGAGCCGTATCTGGAGCCCGGGAAGAAGGTTCTGGTGACGAGAGTCACGGGAAGTCTCCTTTCCTGTCTGCTGCACAAATGTTCCTTTTCAGTTTGGATTCCGTGGAATCTCCGGATCTTGGTATTTGACATTTGAAGACATGGAGAGGAGAGCGGCTGCCAAGCTCTTTTCTCTTGGCCCGCGGTTGGGCTTTGGCTCGGTGGAAGGGAACATTGGCGTTTCATTGAGACTGATTGGCGGACGCCGAGGTCAGAACTCCTTTCAGGTAGAAGGCCTCATGCGGTTCTATTGATATCCGAACAAGCGAAGGCAACACTTTAATGAATGGAATACATAACACATCCCCCAATAAACTCTCTTCTAATGTTACTATTTTCAGCGGCTCCAATTACCGCCTTTTGTTTGTCGGTTCTGAAAGGTTTTCTTTAGCAATCAACATTCAGAGGAGAACAAAACACCGAAGAGCCTTAAAGGAGAATTTCTTCATATGATCGGTGAGGAAGGGGCGGAGCCTTTCCCCATCGGGGAGATTTCCGCTCACTTCCTGTCCCGGGACATCCAATCACATTTCCACTAATTGGTTTTTTTCCTCACACAAAGCTATTTGTTTTCAATGGCTTTTCACATTTTTATTTCTAGGTTATAATTGCCCTGAAATCTGTTTTCTCAAAGAATACGTTTTTCTTTTAGCAATGGATGGAATGGAGAAGGGTTAGAACCCCTTGCCGGTTCTTTTTTTGTTATGTCTTGTATTGAACGGCATCAGGTTATTATTGTATATATATATTATTTGTAGTATGCTGACATCTAGTGGCGGTTTCTGGACACTACAACTTGTTTAATGGGATTTTGGTATCTTCCTCTGTCCTCCCCTCTGGTGCTTCGTCTATTAAAGTGATAAGAAACCGCATTGAAAAATAAGGCACTGGGCAGTTTAGGTCACCAGAAGCAAATATCTCCATAAGGGCGCAGATTTCGGAGATATTCACCGTACCTATAGGTAAGCCTCGTTATAGGCTGTATGAAACTAGATAATTAGTATATGAATTGAGGAAGTCCAGCGTCTAAAACGATACAATGTATTATTCCAGCCCTCAAAATTTCCATTCACCTACTCATGTTTGGGGAAATTAGCAGAGGGCGAGTGTGGAGAGGGGCGGACAGTTTGCTGGCTGATCGTTTCTGGCAGAAGCAGTGCAGCCATCAGAGTGGCCCCGAGGGGTCCAATGTCCGTCCAGGAGGCTGGACTCAGTTTGACAGTGGCCGGACCTTCATCTCCAGGCTGTGCAACAGCAGGAGAGCCCAACTCTGTGCGATCCGGCCGGCTCTCCTCCCATTTCCTCCCTTCTGCATCTATGGGCACTGATGAGGCTGCACTGATGGGCACTGATAAGCACTGATGGGGCGCTAATAAGCACTGATAGGCTGCACTGATGGGCGCTAATAAGCACTGATAAGGCTGCACTGATGGGCGTTAATAAGCACTGATGGGCACTGATAAGGCTGCACTGATGGGCGTTAATAAGCACTGATGGGCACTGATAAGGCTGCACTGATGGGCGCTAATAAGCACTGATGAGCCCTAATAAGCACTGATGAGGCTGCACTGATGGGCACTGATAAGCACTGATGGGCACTGATGGGCGCTAATAAGCACTGATGAGGCTGCACTGATGGGCGCTAATAAGCACTGATGGGCGCTAATAAGCACTGATGGGCGCTAATAAGGCTGCACTGATGGACACTGATAAGCCTGCACTGATGGGCGCTAATAAGCACTGATGAGGCTGCACTGATGGGCACTGATAAGCACTGATGGGCGCTAATAAGCACTGATGAGGCTGCACTGATGGGCACTGATAAGGCTGCACTGATGGACACTGATAAGGCTGCACTGATGGGCGCTAATAAGCACTGATGAGGCTACACTGATGGGCACTGATAAGCACTGATGGGCACTAATAAGCACTGATGAGGCTGCACTGATGGGCACTGATAAGGCTGCACTGATAGGCTGCACTGATGGGCACTGATAAGCACTGATGGGCGCTAATAAGCACTGATGAGGCTGCACTGATGGGCACTGATAAGGCTGCACTGATAGGCTGCACTGATGGGCGCTGATAAGGCTGCACTGATGGGCACTGATAAGGCTGCACTGATGGGCACTGATAAGGCTGCACTGATGGGCACTGATAGTCCTGCACTGATGGGCACTGATAGTCCTGCACTGATGGGCACTGATAAGGCTGCACTGATAGGACTGCACTGATGGGCACTGATAAGGCTGTACTGATATGCTGCACTGATGGCCACTGATGAGGCAGCACTGATAAGCTGTAATGATGGGCACTGATAGGTTGCACTAGTGGCCACTGATGAGGCTGCACTGATGGGCACTAATGAGGGTAGAATGATGGGCAATGATAGGTGGCACTGATGGGCAATGATGAGGCCGCACTGATGGTCACTAATGAGGGTAGAATGATGGGCACTGATGAGGCTGCACTAATGGTCACTGATGAGGCTGCACTGATAGGTGGCACTGATGGACCCTGATAGGCGGCACTAATACGCGGCACTGATAGGTGGCACTGATGGGCAATGATAGGCGGCACTGATGGGCAATGATGAGGCTGCACTAATGGTCACTGATGAGGCTGCACTGATAGGTGGCACTGATGGACCCTGATAGGCGGCACTAATACGCGGCACTGATAGGTGGCACTGATGGGCAATGATAGGCAGCACTGGTAGGCAGTGCCGATGTCCCTTTACCATGAGCTGCTTGTCTGCTTTTCTTCTCTCTGAACGCTGTCAGTGCGAGGAAAGAAAAAACGATAGCCGGCTTGTGCTTACATCCTGTGATCAGCTGTCATTGGCTGATTGCGCGGTAAAGGGCCGCTGTGATTGGCCCTTTACCTCGATCTGTGATCAGCTGAGTCCAAAGGACTCGGTGATCACATTTCTCTCTGCCTGTGCGGCTCAGGGGGGCGTGAGATCACAGGAAGACATCCATGGAGGCCCTTCCGGTAGACTACGCCCGCACTGTAGCCATCTTTGAGGTGTAGTGTGGGCAGGAAGTACCGTATTTATCGGTGTATAACACGCACCCCAAGTTTAGGAGGGAAGTTTAAGGAAAAAAAACTTACATTAATGCCACCTTATCAGTGCCCATCATTGCAGCCTTGCCCCTGTGTCATTTGCAGACAGTCTGTACACCGTCAGTAACTTGCCGTTTAAAAATGGCGCCGCTGAGATACAGAGCCAGATGTCCTGTATATCTCGGCGGAGCGCGGCCGCTCTCGGCTGTTCTCGGCGGCTTTTGGCGGCTCACGCGGGACTGCGAGAGTGGCTGAAAGCCGCCGAGAGGCTCACAATCGGCGGGGGATGGGCGTATAACACGCACCCATGATTCCCCCCCGATTTTAAGGGGAAAAAAGTGCGTGTTATACGCGGATAAATACGGGTAGTTAAAAAGGAAAAGTGCACAAATTTTGTAAAATTGTACAAAATTTGCTACATTGTACAAATTGTTGGTGTTCACGTAGCGCACCAAGTCTTCCTCGTTGATTCATCCCCATCCTAGATCTTTAAAATTCCCAGAAAACGAGTTCCTCCATCTCCTGCCTGACAGACAAGCCTTCTCCAAAAAAAAAAAAAATGTGCGTTGCCTGGCAACCAATCACAACAGGGTTCCCCCCCCCTTCAGTCTTTGCATCAAGTCCCCAAAATAAATAGTTTGAAGATCTCGGTCAGAAACAAAAGACAGCCAAGAGAAGCCGCGTTCCCGATGACACAACGCGCCTCAGGTACAGCGAGCCGCTCCGCCCGTCTTCCCGCAGTCTGCAGGATAGGAAAATAAATAAAAAGCCTCGGTGATAATAATTAGCGGTTTCTCTGGAACGGTTTAATTCCTTCTTTCCGTATCGCTGACGGGATGTAAATGTTACCGCCGTCAATCAATGAAGAAGGCATTAAACAAGAGCTCCCCTCGCTCTGGATATTGTCAGCGGGCGCCGGCGTAGCGAGCGAGTGGGTGGATGTCGGAGCCGAGATACTTCTCGAGAACAGAAAAGGTCAAAACTCCCAAAGAGGACGCGGAAGAGTACAAGCTATTATAATGGCGCCTAGTCACAGCCGGGTTTTTGGCGGCTTTCTTTTTTCTCAGAAGATAATTTTTGGTTAGAGCCACTTGAAGCTCAGAAATAACTATAAATGACAGAAAGTAACAAGCGAACGGCGGCAAAGTGCTTTTAGGTCATGCAGAAGAGACGAGTGCGTCCATTATTCGCCGCTCCAGGTTACGCTAATCTCTGCCCCGCGCTTTAAAGTAAAACCGGAGAATATGAGATTTTTGGTATAAAAAAAAATAGATGAACTCTCTGAATTACAGCATCTTACATTATTAACAAGTCATTTTTTCAGTGCCGCGACCGTTTGACCGACAATTATTTGACCCAAATTCATTTTCTATCGTTTTTTGAGACGGGCAATCTTGTAGTTACCAAAATGGCCAAGAAGTGGGGCTCCAACCAGTACCGGTACGAGGTCCAAATACCACTTTATTCCATTAACCACTTGCCGACCGCCGCACGCCGATGTACGTCCCTACTTTGGGGGCGGATATCGTTGTTATGGCGACAGCTAGCTGCCATAACCCCGGTATCCCCGTGTTCGGTTGGCGGTCTCTGCGACGGATTCACCGCGAGATCACTTTTATCGGTGGCGGGAGAGGTGCCCCCCCCCCCCACTCCCGCTGCGATCCGGTTGCCCTCCGCCACTTACCGGAGCCGTCGGCAGCGGCGGAGTCGATCGTGTCTGTCCCCTTGCTGGGTATGGAGATGAGTGAGGGGAAGATGGCCGCCACCCGTCTAAATACCATAGCAGGGCGGAAAGCGACGTCCGCCCTGCTACGTCAAAAAACGTGACCGTCCAGCGACGTCAAAACGTGACTTCCGCCCAAACGTCTTAAAGGCACATTTTTCTGTTGTCATTTTTTCAAACGACAAATTTTTTATTTTGTTTGCATTTAAGTCCAAATATGAGATTTGAGGACTTTTTAACCCCCCGGATCTCATATATAAGAGGACCTGTCATGATTTTTTCTATTACAAGGGATGTTTACATTCCTTGTAATAGGAAAAAAAGTGACACAATTTTTTTTAAAGTGTAAAAATAAATAAAATCAAGTAAAATAAATAGGAACAAAAAAATTTTTTAAAACGCCCCCCCGTCCTGACGAGCATGCGCACAGAAGTGAACGCATACGTGAGCAGCGTCCGCATATGAAAACGGTGTTCAAACCACACATGTGAGGTATCGCCGCGATCGTTAGAGCAAGAACGATAATTCCAGCCCTAGACCTCCTCTGTAACGCAAAACATGCAACCTGTAGAATTTTTTAAACGTCGCCTATGGAGATTTTTGAGGGTAAAAGTTTGACGCCATTCCACGAGCGGGCACAATTTTGAAGCGTGACATGTTGGGTATCAATTTACTCGGCGTAACATTATCTTTAGCAATATAAAAAAAATTGGGCTAACTTTACTCTTGTCTTATTTTTTTATTCAAAAAAGTGAATTTAAAAAAAAAAAGTGCGCTTGTAAGACCGCTGCGCAAATACGGTGCGAAAAAAAGTATTGCAATGACCGCCATTTTATTCTCTAGGGTGTTAGAAACAAAAAACAATAATGTTTTGTATAATGTTTGGGGGTTCTGAGTCATTTTATAGCAAAAAAAACTGTTTTAAACATGTAAACACCTAAAATCTCAAAACGAGGCTGGTCCTTAAGTGGTTAAAGGTCGGGGGTACAGAACAAGAAATAGCCAACGTGTTTCGGGGGTCTATGTGCCCCCCCCTTCATCAGGGCTACAAAGAACATAAGATGATCATGCAGCAGCGGCCTGTCTATAAGGGGCGTCACCCCCTCCAATCTCCATGCAGGGCGCCGGACGCATTGATTTTTTTTTTAAGCACATGGTCAGAGTCTGAGGCTCTAATTGGCTTCATAAAAGGTTGGGCTCACCCACTTGTGATGTTGGCGACTTACCATTCGCTGTGGTCCTCCTGCTTCTCCTCCCGGCCAATCAGGACAGGAAGTAGGTCCTAGGACCGGATGGAGGAGAAGCTGGGGAAGCCGTCTGGGACCTGGAAGGGGTAATTGCAGGTGGGTGAGCGGGCGAGTGAGCGGGGGGGGGGGAGGGTTGCTGCCGCCCCCCCACCAAAAAAAATGAAGACCAGTCGCCACTGTTATCATGTCAGTCAATAGAATGTCTCCTCCACGGGGCCAGAAATGAAAACCGAACAGCCAATAGTAATGAAGCTTCGACATAATTACATAAAACAGACAACATGATCAGTGAACAAAAATAAGAATACGGGGGGCTGAAAAAAAAAACAGCTGGAAACTGGTAGGTGTATAAATTGAACATAAATTATACAATCTGATTGCACAGTCATAAGACGAAAACATTTTTTTAATTAAAATTGGAAATGTGAACAAATAAATGATAATAATGGCAGAATAATAATAATAGTAATAATAATAATAGTAATAATAATAATATTAATACTCACAATAGTCGTCCTAATCACTGTTGTTAAAATAATACATTTTTGGAAATAAATTGGTCTAAAAGGAATAAATGTATGAAAAATTTGAGTAAAATGATAAAATGTATAAATTGAACCAAATATTTCACAATCTGATCGCGCAATCGTAAAATGGTACAAAAGATAATGAAAATGATACAAGCGATAATACTATTAATAATGATACTAATTAAATAATTTACGCTGTTTTTTTGGACCTAGTAAGAATAAAATGTATAGAAATGACAAAATCTATCCATATATAATATATCATACACTGTACAATCTGGCTGTCCAATCACTGAACCAGCTTTAAAGATCCCATGCAGGGGGCACGTAGACCCCCCCCGAAACATGTTGGATATTTCTTGTTCTGTACCCCTAACCTTTAACCCCTTGCCTACCAAGCACTCCCCCTCCCCCCTTCCTGCCCAGGCCAATTCTCAGCTTTCAGCGCTGTCACACTTTGAATGACAATTACTCAGTCATGCAACACTGTACGCATAGGACATTTTTATCATTATTTCTCACAAACAGAGTTTTCTTTTGGTATTTAATATCCACTTTTGCTAAAAAAAAATGAAAAAAGACAGAAAATTTGTGAAAAAAAATTTCATAGTTTATTATAAAATTTTGCAAACAGTTCATTTTTCTCCTTCATTGATGTGTGCTGATGGGGCAGCTCTAATATGCACTGATAGGCGGCATGGTTAGGTGATACTGACGATTGGGCACCGATTGGCAGCACTGGTTTGCACTGATTGGCAGTACTGGTGGGCACTGATAGGTGGCACTGGTTTGCACTGATTGGCAGCACTGGTGGGCACTGATTAGCAGCACTGGTGGGCACTGATAGGCAGCATGGTTAGGTGATACTGATGATTGGGCACTGATTGGCAGCACTGGTGGGCACTGATTGGCAGCACTGGTGGGCACTGATTAGCAGCACTGGTGGGCACTGATTAGCAGTACTGGTGGGCACTGATAGGTGGCACTGGTTTGCACTGATTAGCAGCAATGGTGGGCACTGATAGGCAGCACTGGTGGGCACGGTGTGGGCCCGATGTCCCTGTAAAAGAAGGCGTTTACCAGTTTTCTCCTCCTGCTGACAGCCAACAACCGACTTCTGTTTACTTCTCTGATCAGCTGTCATTTGCTGACAGCTGGTCACATGGTAAAGGGCTGCTGTGATTGGCCCTTTACCCTGCTCTGTGATCAGCCGACTTCGAAGGACTCGATCACAGAGTGCACCACCCTCACCCCACAGGGGGGCGCACCAGATGCTCGATCACCGGAGGACGTCTATTGACGCCTTCCCGACACTGGAAGCCACACTTTAGCCGTCTTCTGCCTATAGAACGGGAGGAAAGTGGCCAATGGAGTGAAGTTGTATCCGGACCTCTTAGCCGTGATGTGAGGCTTAAACTTCAACCCTTCCCTTCAAGCCTGTCCCGGAACCAGATCATTGACACCGACATTCACACCGACATTCACACCGACATTCACACCTTGAGATATACGAATACAACTTTTCCTCTCACCAGGCCGGGTTCATCCTTCTCCCAGTACAAAGATGCAGAACTGTGTCCTCCTCCTCCTCATGCAGTAGAATGGGATGACTGCCCTGTGTCCATTCTCCATCTCCTAACTCCCCCGGGCTCAGGGCAGCTGCCCCTCCTGCCCCCCCCTTGTGCCGGCCCTGCCTCACACTACTTGCCAAATTTAAAGCAGATCGTTCAATTAAACTGTAATATGTGTGGCCAGCTTCTCGCTGAATGTGCGCCCGCCCCATAAGACCGGCATTTCACCACAGGCTGCCAACTGTCTCGAAGAGCGAGCGCTGGGCGCCGGTGTTACCTGAACACTTCAGTGTGTGATTTGCCTTCCGGTCGGCTGTATGGGCTGAATACCGGCAAAACCGATAGACATACGCACTGCCGAAAAATTCGTTTGTTTTCGTTTCATTCGTTTTTTCCATTTTTCGGGTCATTTGTTAAGACAGCAATTCATAAATTCGAACATTCGTAATTTTGTAAATTCGAAAATAAGAAAGAAAATCCAAAAATTCGAAAGAATAACTAACTAATAATAATTATTAAATTAAAGGTTTTATTATTATTATTATTATTATACAGGATTTATGTGGCGCCAACAGTTTGCGCAGCGCTTTACAACATGAGGGCAGACAGTACACTTACAATACAATTCAATACAGGAGGGATCAGAGGGCCCTGATCCTCAGAGCTTACAATCTAGGAGGGAGGGTCAAGTGGAAACAAGTGGAAACAAAAGGTAATAACTGTGGGGGAAAAAGAGAATCCTGTTGTTAGGTGGGGGTGGGGGAGGCTTCTCTGAAGAGAAGGGTTTTCAGGGATCGTCTAAAAGCTAATAGAGTAGGAGATAAGCGGACAGATTGGGGTAGGGAGTTCCATAGGATTGGAGAGGCTTTGGAGAAGTCCTGGAGGGAGATATGGGAGGAGGTGATGAGGGATCTAGAGAGCAGGAGGTCCTGAGAAGAACGAAGAGAACGAGGAGGTTGGTATTTAGAGACTCGGCTAGCGATGAAGCTGAAGGCCGAGTTGTGGTTGGAATTTCCTTTGTAATTTGGCTCTTAGTGAACGTTACGAATACGAATTTATCCGAAGTTACGAATTATCCTGAAAATAACAAATGCCGCATCTAAACAAATGGAACGGAACTAATTAATGAACAGTAACAATACTAGACAAAAATAACAATTTCAAATAAATACAAGTGCAATGACAAAAAGGGGACACTCACAGGAGTACAGACAAATGGGCTGCGCACCCCACAAGATGCATAGGAAAACACGAAGAACCCCCCTGATGGAGCTTTAATGCAGCCAATAATATCAAAGTGAATGAGTAATCAAAAGTAGCTTTATTGATACAAAAATTGTATAAAACGAATAAGTTCTGACGTTCAGAGTCAGGGCATGAACTGGAGTACAACATAAGATAAAAAACAACGGACAGTGCCCGTAATCGGGAGCAATGTACAATACAGTATATCCAGGACAACAAGATCAGAAATATTAAAATCCTAAACAATAAGATCAAAAATGCTAAAATTCTGACGCGTTTCGACCCTTACTGGGTCTTCTTCAGAGGATGGTTATCAGCTGTAAGGATATAAACATACATCAAAACATGACACAAAACAACAACAACAATGGATCTGTGTATATATAAACAGCTTCATGAATTGCATAGTTACCAGTCACAAATTTCCCAATGGTTCTAAATGGTCATGGTGAAGAAAGTATGGCCCCTCCTGTGTCCTTGGCCTCCCCAATGATAGGTCAGCTCACCGGAGAGCGGGTATCAGGCCGACATGCCTTGCAAGGGATCACGCCTAAACTACCCCCCGAGTGTTGACCGGAGGGTGAAGGGCACGCACCGCACCCACCGTGGGACAGCGATAATGCTAAAATCGAGTTAAGGGAAGGAAAGGGAGTCATTAGTTCCCCAACTAGTACGAATAATAACAGTTTGCACCAACTTCAAACAGTTTATCTTATGTGAATTATAAATAGATCCATAGGTATGCAGGGAACGGAAGAATAGGACAAAAAGGGGGGGAGGGGAGGGGGGGGAAAGAAGGTTGGGGAAAAAACGTATAATTGACCATAAGTCTGCAATAAAGTGCAAAATAACCTCTGTAAAGTCCTCTGGCTGTGTAAACATCGAGCGTCTTCCACCCGCCACACTATGAAGATTACCAAAGAGACTCTCACAAGAAAAGTCAAACCGCGCCTGCTGGAACAAAAGGCATGACGAAACTCCACTGCCTAAAGCCGCGTACACACGATCGGATTTTCCGCTGCGAATTGTGTGATGACAGACCGTTGGCCTAAAATCCGACCGTCTGTACGCTCCATCGCACAATTGTTGTCAGATTTTCCGCGGACAAATGTTGGATGGCAGGCTTATAGACTTTCAGCGGACAACGGTCTGTTGTCAGATTTTCCGATCCTGTGTACACAAGTCCCTCAGACATAAGTCCAAAGTACAAACATGCATGCTTGGAATCAATGCTCACCAAACACGGCAGAAGGTGCCCAAAGGGTGGCGCTAAAGAGCTGAAAAGCCATGTAGCACGTCACTACGTTCGTGTTTGTTGGCCGACAATTGTGAGACCGTTTGTATGCAAGACAAGTTCATAGCCAACGCCCTTCAGACAAAAGTCTGACTGTTTGTCTGCAGAAAATCCGATCGTGTGTACGAGGCTTAAGTCCCGGCTCTCATCTCCTACTCCGCCAGAACATGTAAAAGTAAAAAAGAGCTGAACAGCTCCCAAAAATATACGGAGTTTCACATAAGACCACAACTCCCAGATTTCTTGGTAACAAAGCGTAAATGCATAGTGACGTAAGGGCTTCCGGCTTTTCCCAACGCGTTTCGTCAGAAATGACGTCATCATTTGTCTTATAGCACATACAATCAGAAAAAGAAACCCCAGAGCCGGATATCCGCCATATATTGAGTAGCGGCCATTTTATAAAAGAGAAAAATAGGCATCTGAAAGAACATTTTGAGTTACCCAATATACCCAGCAAAGAGACATCTAGGGGATGCAAGGCTCTAAGAAATATATATATATACAGTATATGACACCCCCTCATATAGTATTAAAAAGAAATAAAATTAAAGATATTTACAATAATACAAAAAATCTGATATTTTGGTGTTTTACAGCTAAAAAGTTGTTCACTTCATAAAAAGATATATATTTTTTTATTTTTTGGTGTTTGCCCCGGAGCTCTGTTTTTAGGAATTGTTCACATCCGCCGCGGTTCCACATCTTCCCACATCACTCAATATTTTATTGATGAAAATGGTGCCTGTGGGCCCTCTGCTCATTACCCGCAGGAAGTTCTCGGAGTTCTCCGTGACTCAGACGTCAAGACGTGACGGCACTTTAGACGGTTGAGGAGAACCTGTCGTGTCGTGTTCTGTTCCCATATCAACCCCCCCAAAAAAAGAAAAATAAAAGAAGGAAATAATTAGCGGGCCGTTAGACAAACGCTTCAACATTGAGGAGGAGTTTGACAGCTGCAGGGTGCTAGTTATCATGAGTGACACAGACTGAGGTGTCACCGGAGCTCCTAAGAGCAGAAGAGAAGAGTTGTTCAAAAGTAGCGAATACGGATTTCCAAACTTTCATCAGATCACCTTATAAACTCTGAATGGAAGGATCTCCGACACCAACAACCCTTCATTGCCAGAATTACAAATTATTGACTTATCCTATGGGCACAAAACAAGGAAGAGGCCCATGGAACTTCTCAGGTGTTACTGGTAACTATGCAGCAGACATTATGTACCAAAACATTTGAATAAAAACTTCTTTTTCTATTATCAGAAGATTCCCATCAAAAACAACATATTTTTGTTTATCCTTTTCACTGCCAGAGATGGTTTCGTATTTTTTGCACACCTGTTTACACAAAATACCAGTAAAAAATACACTAAAGTTAATTCTAGAGCACACAAACCATACATACAGTATGTGACAAAAGTAAGTACACCCCTCAGTGACATTTGTGTAAATCTTTTCTTCTCTCTTTTCATGTGACAACACTGAAGAAATGACACTTGTCTACAATGTAAAGTAGTGAGTGTACAGCTTGTATAACAGTGTAAATTTGCTGTCCCCTCAAAATAACTCAACACACAGCCATTAATGTCTAAACCGCTGGCAACAAAAGTCAGTACACCCCCTGAGTGAAAATCTCCAAATTGGGCCCAAAGGGTCAATATTTTGTGTGGCCTCCATTATTTTCCAGCACTGCCTTAACCCTCTTGGACATGGAGGTCACCAGAGCTTCACAGGTTGTCACTGGAGTCCTCTTCCCCTCCTCCATGATGACATCACAGTGCTGGTGGATGTTAGAGACCTTGTGCTCCTCCACCTTCTGTTTGAGGATGTCCCACAGATGATCAATAGGGTTTAGGTCTGGAGACATGCTTGGCCAGTCCATCACCTTTACCCTCAGCTTCTTTAGCAAGGCAGTGGTGGTCTTGGAGGTGTGTTTGGGGTGGTTATCATGTTGGAATACTGCCCTGCGGTCCAGTCTCTGAAGGGAGGAGATCATGCTCTGCTTCAGTATGTCACAGTACATGTTGGCATTCATGGTCCCCTCAATGATCTGTAGCCCCCCAGTGCCGGCAGCACTCATGCAGCCCCAGACCATGACACTCCCACCACCATGCTTGACTGTAGACAAGACACACTTGTCTTTGTCCTCCTCACCTGGTTGCCGCCACACACGCTTGTCACCATCTGAACCAAATACGTTTATCTTGGTCTCATCAGACCACAGGACATGGTTCCAGTAACCCATCTCCTTAGTCTGCTTGTCTTCAGCAAACTGTTTGTGGACTTTCTTGTACATCATCTTTAGAAGAGGCTTCCTTCTGGGATGACAGCCATGCAGACCAATTTGATGCAGTGTGCGGCGTATGGTCTGAGCACTGACAGGCTGACCCCCCCACCCCTACAACCTCTGCAGCAATGCTGGCAGCACTCATACTTCTATTTCCCAAAGACAACCTCTGGATATGACGCTGAGCACGTGACCTCAACTTCTTTGGTGGACCATGGCGAGGCCTGTTCTGAGTGGAACCTGTCCTGTTATACCGCTGTATGGTCTTGGCCACCGTGCTGCAGATCAGTTTCAGGGTCTTGGCAATCTTCTTATAGTCTAGGCCATCTTTATGTAGAGCAACAATTCTTTTCTTCAGATCCTCAGAGAGTTCTTTGCCATGAGGTGCCATGTTGTACTTCCAGTGACCAGTATGAGAGAGTGAGAGCGATAACACCAAATTTAACACACCTGATCCCCATTCACACCTGAGACCTTGTAACACTAACGAGTCACATGACACCGGGGGAGGGAAAATGGCTAATTGGGCCCAGCCAGCAGCCACAGCTTGTTCAGTTTATACCAGATTTGTGCAAAAAATTGTTGTTATTATTGAAAAGTTTAAATGTACAAAATATCGGCAGTAGAGGTGGCCGAAATATCGGTATGGTATCGTCACCGCAAAAACGATATCGGCCGATTCCCTATTATAGTGTCACCACGATTTGACTAATAACATTTGAGAATTGTACATACAATGTGCACTATACATTTGTTTCCACCTTTTTATAGCTGATCACATGACCTCTGTTCTCAGCTGCAGAGTTACATAGTTAGTCTGGTTAAAAAAAGACACAAGTCCATCCAGTTCAACCAATAGAAGCTGCATATAGAGCTAAGAGAGCTGGGGGAGGAGAAGCAGCAGCACCCTGGTCTTCCCAGTGAATGTCTATGGGGGGGAAGCATGTCAGCACAAGTCTGGTCATGGGAGGAGACCGGGTTGATTTCCCAGCACAGCTAGAGAACTGACCATGCTTTGCTTTCATGCCTAGTGTGGTCCAGTTTTAGTAGGAAAGCAGAGGTACTGACAGGATCACCAGTCATGTGACATAAAGGAAACAATACAAAGAGACTTTCTCATACCAGTACAGGGGGCAGCAGACTCATATCCGGAATATGAAATGTTGGGTTTCCATATTCTTTAATTAACCAATTTTATTTATGATTAGTGCAGCACTTTTTCTTGGCACCTAAAAATTCATACCAGATCTAAAGGGACTGTCCCCTCCCCCCCCCGATAGGACGGGATTGGCACGGCGGGCATCGTATCTGTTGTGGGAATTGATCTCGGCACATCTGCCAAATCATTAAAAAATTCTCCTGGCAGATTCCGCTGAAAGAAGTCAATTGTTACTTTATCAAGAAATAATTAACGATAAAAGCCTGAAATGTCGTTTATTCCGATCAATGTCCGCGCTAATAAATTCTCTTTAAGGGTGAACTCCGAGTATTTTTAGTTCACAATCTGAGATATGACTGTAAAGCTTTGAAACATTCACATTTTATTACCGATACATGTGCCCCCCCCATCCCCCGATATATACCAAATCCACTTCTGTATACCCGGAGGCCCCGAGATCTCAGGGGGGGGGGGGCTCTGTGAAATGCCCAGAATGTGGATTCATAACCCCCTACAGTGAGAGATTATCCTTCATTCCCAGACTCACCTCTGCTTTCCTTTATATTATCTACAGGACTCCTAATGATGTCCTCCATCCGATCCATCCCATCCATCCATCCCATCCATCCATCCATCCATCCCATCCATCCATCCATCCCATCCATCCCATCCATCCATCCATCCCATCCATCCATCCATCCATCCCATCCCATCCATCCATCCCATCCATCGATCCCATCCCATCCATCCATCCAATCCATCCATCCATCCATCCATCCCATCCATCCATCCATCCATCCATCCATCCATCCATCCCATCCATCCATCCCATCCATCCATCCCATCCATCCCATCCATCCATCCCATCCATCCCATCCCATCCATCCATCCATCCAATCCATCCATCCATCCATCCATCCCATCCATCCATCCATCCATTCCATCCATCCATCCCATCCATCCATCCATCCATCCATCCCATCCATCCATCCCATCCATCCATCCATCCCATCCATCCCATCCATCCCATCCATCCATCCCATCCATCCCATCCCATCCATCCATCCCATCCATCCCATCCATCCATCCCATCCATCCCATCCATCCATCCATCCCATCCATCCCATCCATCCATCCATTTCATCCATCCCATCCCATCCATCCATCCATCCATCCATCCCATCCATCCATCCATCCATCCCATCCATCCATCCCATCCATCCATCTCTCCATCCATCCACCCATGTCTCCATCCATCCATCCCATCCATCCCATCCATCCATCCATTCATTCATCCATCCATGTCTCCATCCATCCCATCCATCCCATTCATCCATCCATCCCATCCATCCATCCTATCCATCCCATCCATCCATCCATCCCATCCATCCAATCCATTCCATCCATCCATCCATCCATCCATCCTATCCATCCCATCCATCCATCCATCCATCCATCCATCCAACCTATCCATCCCATCCATCCATCCCATCCATACAATCCATCCAATCCATCCATCCATCCATCCATCCCATCCATCCATCCATCCATCCCATGATAACTTCTCAGTTGCTTTGACAACACTAAAACGTATTTAGCTTTTTAAAATTTTAGAGAGAAGAGAGCGGAAGGGGGGGGGGGTTGGGGGGCTGGGGTAAGAGAAGGAGAGAGAGGGAGAAATGGAGAGAAGGAGAGACTAGGAAGGAGGAAGAAGAGAGCAGGAAGAATAAGAGGGGGAGAGAAGAGGAGAGAGGAGAGGAGGGAGTAAGAGAAGGGAAAAGAGAGAAAAAAAAGAAGAGGTGAGAGAGGAAGAGAAGGGGAGGGAGGAAGAAGAGAGCAGAACAGAGGAGAGGGGAGAGAAGGAGAGAGAGGGGAGAGGAGGAGAAGGAGCAAGAGAGAGAAAAAGAAAGAAAGAGGTGAGAGATGGAGAGTAAGGGAAGGAGGGGAGAGGAAAGGGGGAGAGAGAGAGGTAGACAGATTGTGAGGAGGAGAGAGAGGAAGAAAAGAGCAGGAGGGGAGAGGAGAAAGGTGGAAAGACAGAGAGAAGGGGGAGTAAGAGAAGGAGAGAAGGAGAGGGGGGAGGGAGAGGGGAGAGATGAAGGAGAGAGAGGGGGGAGAGAAGGAGAGGAGGAGAGGTGATAGAGAGATGAAGGAGAGAAGGAGAGGGGGGAGAGAAGGAGAGGGGGAGAGGTGATAGAGAGATGAAGGAGAGAAGGAGAGGGGGGGGGAGAGAAGGGGAGAGGGAGAGGGGAGAGGTGATAGAGAGATGAAGGAGAGAGAGAGTAAAAGAAGAAGAGCCCACTATGCCCCTTTATAATATTATTTGATTTGATAACGTTCCTGGATACCTTCAATTACTTTGAATTGAAGGTATCTAAAATGTAATTGGTTCTGCCTAATGCTGGTGCCCCCTCTGGATTTACAAAACCATTTGACCCATTGTGAAAGGCTTGTTGTATTGCACAAGTTGCGTTCTGTTCGAGTTCTGTTCAGGTGGAAGTTTAGATGGATGTCGTGTTCAGTGGAGCTCTTTTAAAGGTCCAAAAAAAAAACCTTTCCTAAAATAGCATCAGATTGGGTCAAGGCTCTCGGGGTGTGAATGTGGTTAGGAGGAGCCTGGAAAGCAGAAGAAGCTTCTCTTTGACTGATGTCTCCATGTCCTCCTATTATATTAAAAGATGGAAAGTCAGGTCTGGAGAGGAGTCATATACTGCCCCATGATTGTATAGGGGTCAATCTGCTCCCTCCCGGCTTTTAACTGGATATAAGAAGAGGAATTCTGGGAAGAACTGGCTGAACACACAGATCCAGAATTTCCTTATATCTTCTTGATACTCTTAGGAAGACTTCCAGAATGAGAACTGGGCCCATTCCATCCACACCAAGGATATCTTATGAAGTACACGGATCAGATCATTGTGTCCTTATGTACTATTGTGTTTAACAAATAATTAGAACAGTTCTATTTCATTAGAAACAGAGCAGAAGCATCCTGGAAACCCGAATTTATACTCTTTAGTATTGTAATAATTACTTCAGAGATGCTGAAGAATACAACCACAAACATTCTCCATATGGGAAGAAAAAAAAAGATTCTGATGTCAGTTTTTTTTTGAGGATCCAAGAAAAATGACACACTGACACTTGGGGGGCAATGACGCAGTAGACCTGTTGATGAAGATCAATAACACACTGACCATTGTGGACCTAAGAACAATGACACACTGACACTTGGGGGTCCCAAAACCATGATGAACTGACACTTGTCGATAAAGATCGCTAACACACTGATCTTAGGGACTTAAGAATAATAGCACACTTACACTTGAGAGCCCCAGAACAATGACATAGTGACATTTGGGGTCCAATAATGGCACACTGACATTCAAGGGCCCCGGAACCATTACACACTGGCTCTTGAGGGCCCCAGAAACATGTAATACTGACACTTGGGGATCTCAGAATGATGATACACTGACACTTGGGGATCCAATAACAATCACAAACTAACACTTGGGGGGGTCTAAAAGCAAAGACATACTGACATTTGGGGGGTTCAAGAACAATGACACACTGACATTTGGGGGTGCCAAAACAATTGCACCCTCACTTTTAGGGATCCTGAAACAATGATGCATTTAGTGGTCCACAACAATGAAGAACTGACACTTGCCGATGAAGATCACTAAGTCCCTGACCACTGGGGACTTAAAAACAGTGATGCATTTACACTTGAGAGAACCAGAACAATGACACACTGACATTTAAAGGCCCCAGAACTATGGCACACTGATTCTTGAGGGCCCCAGAACCATGATACATTGACTCTTGAGGGCCCCAGAAACCATGACACACTGATTCTTGAGGGCCCCAGAAACCATGACCCACTGACTCCTGAGGGCCCCAGAACCATGACACTGATTCTCGAGGGCCCCAGAACCATGACACACTGATTCTTGAGGGCCCCAGAACCATGACACATTGACTCTTGAAGGCCCCAGAAACATGACACACTGATTCTTCAGGGCCCCAGAAACATGACACACTGATTCTTGAGGACCCCAGAACCATCACCCACTGACCCTTCAGGGCTCCAAAACCATGACACACTGACTCCTGAGGGCCCCAGAATCATGACACACTGACTCTTGGGGGTTCCAGAATCATGACAATGACATTCTGGCACTTGGGAGTCCAGTTGATAGGATGTACCACACTGCACACAGTTATTTTGGAATTCTGGAAGAGAATACCTTGGAGCTGTGCCAGGGGGCATGGTGGGTGTCTTGTAATGCCTACAACACTGCTAAGGGGAGTACTGAAGTTGGCTAAAGAGGGAGATTTTTGTGACTTTGGTCAAGGTCAAGATTTGAAATTTGAAAAAGAAGGTCCTGATATTTGGGGATGATTCATAAAACTAAGGGGTGCAAGGTGAGCAGATTTTATGACTTCTTTCACCGCCTGCTGCTCACGGCTTTTGTGGTTTGGGCTCAGCTCATTTACAATGGATGAAAGGAAGAAGTACACCCATGAAATGTTAGTTTTGCACATTGCACCAGTCACCTAACCCCTATAATCATCTGTCACATCCGTCTTGTAACATAGATCATTAGCTTTATAAAGCCAAGTCAACAGCTGATGTGTCAGAAACCTCATGGTGACCCACTAAGGAGCCGCGCTGCGCTGTAAATTCAAAGGATACTGTCCAACAAGTGAAGCCTCTTCCTGCGTCTCTCATCCGCGGGTATCCATCACACACATGACAAGCACAGCCTTTGAAGTCGCCCGCTCGCCTCAGCTCTTCCAGGTGACAGTTACGAGAAGCTTTCCTCTCAATTAATTGTCTGTTATTTATTATATATATATTTTTTTACCGTCTCTTTTTTCTTCTTCTTCAGGAAACAACATGTGTTCCGGCTTCGAAACAGGGCGATGAAAAATTAATTTACACCCAGAAACTCTGCCTTTGTGGTTCACACAGAAATGCCTGTCAGCAAAAAAGGGGAAAAAAAACAAAACAAATAAAAAAAGCATCTCTCAGAACGCTTCACCATTTAAAGTGTTCCAGACAGGGGCACAGAATCCTTTCCATCCAAAGAACCCGGACAACTTTCATTTTAATGGCCTTTAAGAAAGCCTGGAGTAGCTGGAGGTGCATCAAACCTGACCCAAATGGAGGAAACTGCTTTTCTTTCTGAAGCTAATATCTCAGATAGACAGTGCCGGCAGTTATTTTGTATTGATATAGAGAATGATTGGATAGGCTGTGTTCTCATGAATATGAAGGGTCTTGGTGATGTCACTGGTCTCTAGTGATGGATAGGCTGTGTTCTCATGAATATGAAGGGTCTCAGTGATGTCACTGGTCTCTAGTGATGGATAGGCTGTGTTCTCATGAATATGAAGGGTCTCGGTGATGTCACTGGTCTCTAGTGATTGGATAGGCTGTGTTCTCATGAATATGAAGGGTCTTGGTGATGTCACTGGTCTCTAGTGATGGATAGGCTGTGTTTTCATGAATATGAAGGGTCTCGGTGATGTCACTGGTCTCTAGTGATTGGATAGGCTGTGTTCTCATGAATATGAAGGGTCTCAGTGATGTCACTGGTCTCTAGTGATGGATAGGCTGTGTTCTCATGAATATGAAGGGTCTCAGTGATGTCACTGGTCTCTAGTGATGGATAGGCTGTGTTTTCATGAATATGAAGGGTCTTGGTGATGTCACTGGTCTCTAGTGATTGGATAGGCTGTGTTCTCATGAATATAAAGGGTCTCGGTGATGTCACTGGTCTCTAGTGATGGATAGGCTGTGTTCTCATGAATATGAAGGGTCTCGGTGATGTCACTGGTCTCTAGTGATTGGATAGGCTGTGTTCTCATGAATATGAAGGGTCTTGGTGATGTCACTGGTCTCTAGTGATTGGATAGGCTGTGTTTTCATGAATATGAAGGGTCTCGGTGATGTCACTGGTCTCTAGTGATTGGATAGGCTGTGTTTTCATGAATATGAAGGGTCTCGGTGATGTCACTGGTCTCTAGTGATAGATAGGCTGTGTTCTCATGAATATGAAGGGTCTCGGTGGTGTCACTGGTCTCTAGTGATTGGATAGGCTGTGTTCTCATAATATGAAGGGTCTCGGTGATGTCACTGGTCTCTAGTGATCGGATAGGCTGTGTTCTCATGAATATGAAGGGTCTCGGTGGTGTCACTGGTCTCTAGTGATTGGATAGGCTGTGTTCTCATGAATATGAAGGGTCTTGGTGATGTCACTGGTCTCTAGTGATGGATAGGCTGTGTTCTCATGAATATGAAGGGTCTTGGTGATGTCACTGGTCTCTAGTGAATGGATAGGCTGTGTTCTCATGAATATGAAGGGTCTTGGTGATGTCACTGGTCTCTAGTGATTGGATAGGCTGTGTTCTCATGAATATGAAGGGTCTCGGTGATGTCACTGGTCTCTAGTGATGGATAGGCTGTGTTCTCATGAATATGAAGGGTCTCGGTGAGGTCACTGGTCTCTAGTGAATGGATAGGCTGTGTTCTCATGAATATGAAGGGTCTTGGTGATGTCACTGGTCTCTAGTGATTGGATACGCTGTGTTCTCGTGAATATGAAGGGTCTCGGGGATGTCACTGGTCTCCAGTGATTGGATAGGCTGTGTTCTCATGAAAATGAAGGGTCTCGGTGATGTCACTGATCTCTAGTGAATGGATAGGCTGTGTTCTCGTGAATATGAATAGGGATGAGCCAAACACACCCCCCGGTTCGGTTTGCGTCAGAACATGCGAACTGACAAAATATTTGTGCGATCACTGTTAAAGTCTATTGGACACGAACGTGAAAAATCGTTTTTTTGGCTGCAGTGATTTTAATAAAGCTTAAAGTGAAACAATAAAAATGAAATATTCCTTTAAATACTGTGCCTGTGGGGTGTCCTTAGTCTGCCTGTAAAGTAGCGCATCTTTCCCATGTTTATAACAGTGCCACATAAAACTGACATTTCTAAAGGAAAAAATGTAATTTAAAACTGCTTGCGGCTGTAATGTATTGTCGGATACCAGCAATATAGATAAAAATACCAAAAAAATGGCGTGGATGTGCCCCCCCCCAAAAAATTTTTTTTTTAAAAGTCCATACCAGGCCCTTAAGGGGAACCCCACAGCAAAAATTTTTTTTAAAAATGGCGTGGGGGGCCCCCAGGCACTATATACTTTGAACAGTAATATATATATATATATATATATATATATATATATATATATATACATACACTATATGGCCTGCCCTATATACTCTTCAGAAAATTGGGCCTTAGGTGTTGGTGGTGGGTGAAGGAACGGGCCCTGCTGTGAAATATTAGATCAAAAATTGTAATTACATGTCCCTGTTAAACAGGGGCAGAAAAATTGGGTCTTGGGTGGTGGTGGTGCCCTAAACTAAAAATATTGTTGGAAGCTAGCATCATCATGATTCGGGGGGAATAGGATAGTCAGCATAGACAGTCTTCAAGGGATCCCAGATCCATAGCAAATTCAATCAGTTACATCAGCATCAGGTGCTTGATAGCTGCTGATCCAATACTGATTCATTTTTATGAATGTGAGCCTATCAACGGAGTCTGTGGACAGGCGCACTCTTTGATCCGTTACAAACCCTCCAGCAGCACTGAATGTGCATTCAGAAAGCATTGCAAACGCTGAGTTCCACCTGGTGGGCATTTCACAAATGAGACGGTTGGTGGGCAGGTTGCATTGACTTTGAATGTCAGCCAGCCGAAGCACTGGCATTGTATGACTGGAGGAAATGACCACAGACTTTTCTGGCCTGCCTCAGGAGATCTTGAAAGCCTGGGTACCTGCTCAAGAACCGCTGCACCATCAAATTCAGGATGTATGCCAAACATGGAACATGAGTCAAGTGTGCCTGTCGGAGGGCGGAGAGAAGGTTGGTGCCATTGTCGCATACAACCATTCCTGGCTGAAGCTGGCGTGGCGTCCACCACCTCTGTGCCTGCCCCTGAAGAGCTGACAGAATTTCTGCCCCAGTGTGGCTCCTGTCCCCTAGGCAGATCAACTCAAGCATCACATGACATCTTTTAGCCTGACTGCTTGCGTAGCCCCTTGAATGCTTACGGAGCACCGCTGGTCGTGAAGACAAATCTTCAGAAGAGGCCATAGAGGACGAAAAGGAGGAGGGGGTGGAGGAGAGAGGTGTGGCAGAATCACCACTAGCATTTTGGAGTCATGGTGGCGGAACAAGCTCCAACAATACTGAACCCTGTCCTGCATCTTTCCCAGCTGCCAGAAGAGTCACCCAGTGTGCCGTGAACGATCTCGCAGTGCATTATGGGGCGTTCCGCGGTGCTCAAATTTTTCCGCGAACGCCCCATAATGTTCAGATAATGTACCCTTAGGAGGGAAGGGGTTAATAAAAGCTGCAGATTTGATTGGAAATGCCTTTTTGAAATGACGTGTTGGGTTTACATGTGACGGCCAACATTGGGAAGGAAAAGGTGTTTTTATTTTTTTTTAAATAAACTTTATTGTTGTACTTTGGAGATTTATTTTACTTGTGTCGCGGTAAAACTTTTGTTCTTAAAATGCGGGAAGTCCTTGGAGAAGTAGAGGAGAGAATTACGGTCAGAGGCGGGGGAAGGATGAGCGACGATTTTCTGTCCTCGTTGAGGGGAGACGAGGCCGCAGTTTGGCCTCAATATACCGCCGGCTGGAGTCGCACTCGTGTCAAACCCGTCCACTTCGCCGCTCATTTCATCCAATATATATTTCCGGCCGGCCACCAACCGTGCCTTAAAATCTGCGAACGGCGTGGATAATCCCGCTGTCATCGCGCTCTCTTCTCCTTCAAGATCCACATAATCTCTTTATATAAGCAGGTCATTCATCCCGGGGCCCCCGTGTGCCGCAGACATCGTAATTACAGCGCCCGCGCTCCGCCATCACTCATAGGAAATGCTCTTCACCGACTCCGCGTCAAATGAAAGTCATCCACAAGAATAACAGACAGCGACCTGCAAAACAACGGCGTGTTCGTGTGCGCGGCGCTCAGTGATTGCTGACGTGATGTCGGCCGCTGTACTTCTTTTAGCAGCTGCAGGTTGGCAGTTAATGAAGGCGGTCAGTGTATGTATTTTATACAATTTCCTATCTACACTATATTACCAAAAGTATTGGGACGTCTGCCTTTACACACACATGACCTTTAATGACATCCCAGTCTTAGTCCGGAGGGTTCAATATTGAGTTGGCTCCGCCCTTTGCAGCTATAACAGCTTTACCTCTTCTGGGAAGGCCACCCACAAGGTTTAGGAGGGTGTCTATGGGAATGTTTGACCATTCTTCCAGAAGGACATTTGTGAGGTCAGGCACTGATGTTGGATGAGAAGGCCTGGCTTGCAGTCTCCGCTCTAATTCATCCCAAAGGTGTTCTATCGTGTTGAGGTCAGGACTCTGTGCAGGCCAGTCAAGTTCCTCCACCCCAAACTCGCTCATCCATGTCTTTATGCATTGAGTTCCCGGAAATAAATATTTCAGACACATTACAGGCTGTGGCTAACAACAACACACAGATTACTTCAATTGATTGTATTTCTCCTTATTGCAGCATGATATAGGAGGACATTTAAAAAAAATCAAAGTCAAAAATATTTTGTAGAGAAATGTAATTCTATGTTTTCCTCATTTATCAATAGAAGAATAATCCACATTCGTTGTCGGAGGAGATCGGGATTCACGAAGGCTGGATGGTGGATGTGGGTTGTTTTCCTGTCTCTCCAACATGTCAAAAGCCGACAACGGAGTCATCCCGACCCGAAGCAAAGCGATCGAAGGGCTGAGAATCCTTATGAGACGGGAAACAAATATCCTGAAATGTCAGGAGCTTCATCTGTAATGTCAGAAGGGCTTTCAAATGTTTTTCAGAACATCAAGTTGGGTGAGACGATGAGAGAGGACTGAAAGGAAGACTTCCACGGGATAATGTAGATGTGAACCCAATCGCTAAAATCTCATATCAAACCCTCTCTCTTTCTCCAGAGGTGGTGGTGGCCAGTCTTTAAGGTAAACACCTCCCGTCAGCACCCCCCCTCTGGAGAACCTCAACAGAGGAACCCCCTCTTTTCTTCCCTAGCTCTACTTTTTCTTCCTTTCTTTTTCTCTTTCTCTTTTTCTCTCACCTCTCATCTACTTCCATTCCTCTCCCTCCCCCCCACCCCTTCCACTTTCTCCTCACCCCAACCTCTCCCATGGAGGTCCTGAATGTGACCTCCCTTAACACCAAGGGCCTTAACACACCCGAGAAGAGACGGATGCTTTTTCATTAATTTGCACCATCTTAAATCTGATGTGGCCTTCATACAGGAGACACATTTTTAGGGTTGACAAATTACCCATCCTGAAAAACAGGTCAGTCCCGACGGTGTACCACTCCACCAATCGGACTGCTAAGTCAAGGGGGGTTTCTATTCTCCTTTTCAGCAGAGTACCATGGTCGCTCATAGAGGCCATTACTGACCCTGGAGGTCGCTACCTGTTTGTGAAGGGCTTGGCCAGCGATGTTAAAATCACATTTGCAAATTTACATGGACCGAACGAACAACAAGAGGCGTTCCTAGGTAGGATACTAGTGAAGCTGACCAATTTTTTAGAGGGCCACCTGATTGTAGGAGGCGACCTGAACGTCCCGTTAGTTCCAGCAGAAGACACATCCATGGGTCTGTCATCTACCTCTCTCGGTTCTCGTAAACGTATTGCTCACTCCCTGCACGATAGCCAACTAATTGGCGTCTTCTCCATCCCATGGAAAGAGACTTTACCTTCTATTCTACCCCCCACAAGACTTACTCGCGCATTGATTATTTCCTCATCCCCCATGCCCACTTACATGCAGTACTCACCTCAGCCATAGGCTCCATTACCTGGTCCGACCATGCCCCTATTTTCTTGTCCTACGCTCTTTATGACTCCACGACCACCAAAACTAACCAATGGAGACTGAATGAAAGTCTCTTCCAAGACCAGGACGTTCTAGAAGACGTCACTAGAGAACTGAACTGCTACTTTAGAACTAATGATACCCCAGATTGTGACCCAGGCATTATATGGGAGGCACACAAGGCGGTTATTCGTGGCGTGTTGATTAAACACGGGGCCGGGATCAAATGGAAAGGAACTGAACAGCTCAAGTCTCTACTCACAGACCTGGCCGCCCTGGAGCTCCGTCATAAATGAACATAAACCCCATCCCTAGAGAGAGACCTCCTTGTCAAACAGACACAAATTACAGATATCCTTCAATTTAAAACCAAGGCAGCACTGCAGATACAGCGGGGAGGGAAAGTATTCAGACCCCCTTACATTTTTCACTCTTTGTTATATTGCAGCCATTTGCTAAAATCATTTAAGTTCATTTTTTTCCTCATTATTGTACACACAGCACCCCATATTGTACACACAGCCCCCCATATTGTACACACAGCCCCCCATATTGTACACACAGCACCCCATATTGTACACACAGCCCCCCATATTGTACACACATCACCCCATATTGTACACACAGCGCCCCATATTGTACACACAGCACCCATATTGTACACACAGCCCCCCATATTGTACACACAGCCCCCCATATTGTACACACAGCACCCCATATTGTACATACAGCCCCCCATATTGTACACACATCACCCCATATTGTACACACAGCGCCCCATATTGTACACACAGCACTCCATATTGTACACACAGCACCCCATATTGTACACACAGCCCCCCATATTGTACACACATCACCCCATATTGTACACACAGCGCCCCATATTGTACACACAGCACCCATATTGTACACACAGCCCCCCATATTGTACACACAGCACTCCATATTGTACACACAGCACCCCATATTGTACACACAGCACTCCATATTGTACACACAGCACCCCATATTGTACACACAGCCCCCCATATTTTACACACAGCCCCCCATATTGTACACACAGCACCCCATATTGTACACACAGCCCCCCATATTGTACACACAGAACCCCATATTGTACACACAGCACACCATATTGTACACACAGCCCCCATATTTTACACACAGCACCCCATATTGTACACACAGCACCCCATTTTGTACATACAACACCCCATATTGTACACACAGCCCCCCATATTGTACACACAGCACCCCATATTGTACACACAGCACCCCATATTGTACACATAGCACCCCCATATTGTACACACAGCACCCGATATTGTACACACAGCACCCCATATTGTACACATAGCACCCCCATATTGTACACACAGCACCCCATATTGTACACACAGCACCCCATATTGTACACACAGCACCCCCATATTGTACACACAGCACCTCATATTGTACACACATCACCCCATATTGTACACACAGCACCCCATATTGTACACACACCCCATATTGTACACACAGCACCCCATATTGTACACACAGCCCCCCGTATTGTACACACAGGCCCCCATATTGTACACACAGCACCCCATATTGTACACACAGCACCTCATATTGTACACACAGCCCCCCATATTGTACACACAGCACCCCATATTGTACACACAGCACCTCATATTGTACACACAGCCCCCCATATTGTACACACAGCCCCCCATATTATACACACAGCCCCTCATATTGTACACACATCACCCCATATTGTACACACAGCACCCCATATTGTACACACAGCCCCCCATATTGTACACACAGCACCCCATATTGTACACACAGCACCTCATATTGTACACACAGCACCCCATATTGTACACACAGCTCCCCATATTGTACACACAGCTCCCAATATTGTACACACAGCCCCCCATATTGTACACACAGCACCCCATATTGTACACACAGCACCTCATATTGTACACACAGCACCTCATATTGTACACACAGCCCCCCATATTGTACACACAGCACCTCATATTGTACACACAGCACCCCATATTGTACACACAGCCCCCCATATTGTACACACAGCACCCCATATTGTACACACAGCCCCCCATATTGTACACACAGCACCCCATATTGTACACTCAGCACCCCATATTGTACACACAGCCCTCCATATTTTACACACAGCACCCCATATTGTACACACAGCCCCCCATATTATACACACAGCACCCCATATTGTACACACAGCTCCCCATATTGTACACACAGCCCCCCATATTATACACACAGCTCCCCATATTGTACACACAGCACCCCATATTGTACACACAGCCCCCCATATTGTACACACAGCTCCCCATATTGTACACACAGCCCCCCATATTGTACACACAGCCCCCCATATTGACAGAAAAACACAGAATTGATGACATTTTTGCAGATTTATATAAAAAGAAAACCTGAAATCTCACATGCTCCTAAGTATTCAGACCCTTTGCTCAGTATTTAGTAGAAGCCCCTTTTGATGAGTCTTTTTGGGAAAGATACAACAAGTTTTTCACACCTGGATTTGGGGATCCTCTGCCATTCCTCCTTGCAGATCCTCTCCAGTTCTGTCAGGGGGGATGGTAAACGTTGGTGGACGGCCATTTTTAGGTCTCTCCAGAGATGCTCAATTGGGTTTAAGTCAGGGCTCTGGCTGGGCCATTCAAGAACAGTCACAGAGTTGTTGTGAAGCCACTCCTTCATTATTTTAGCTGTGTGCTTAGGGTCATTGTCTTATTGGAAGGTAAACCTTCGGCCCAGTTTGAGGTCCTGAGTACTCTGGAGAAGGTTTTCATCCAGAATATCCCTGTACTTGGCCGTATTAATCTTTCCCTCGATTGTAACCAGTCGTCCTGTCCCTGCAGCTGAAAAACACCCCCACAGCATGATGCTGCCACCACCATGCTTCACTGTTGGGACTGTATTGGACAGGTGATTAGCAGTGCCTGGTTTTCCCGCCAGCGAAAGATTGAGAGCATGTTCTCAATTTTTCCTACCTGAAAATGTGATCGCCTGTACAAATTCCGATGTGCAAAATTCCTACGCAGGCTCGGAAGCATTGAACTTCATTTTCTCGGCTCGTCGTAGTGTTGTACGTCATCACCGCGTTCTTGACGGTCAAAGGTTCAGAGAACTTTTTTGTGTCTGTGTGTATGCAAGGCAAGCTTGAGTGGAATTCCGTCGGAAAAACCATCCAACTTTATTTCTGACGGAATTTCATAAAGACACCTCTGCCCATCGGACCACCCATGGGCCCTTTAGACCTTTTCTAACCCATATAATAATAGTAATAATAATAATAATAATAATAATAGTGTGTGACTGTGGGGGAGGGGGCATTAGAGTGTAAGCTCCTCTGTACAGAGACTGATGTGATTGGCTCAGTGATCTCTGTAAAGCACTGCGGTATATGTCAGAGCTATATATAAATGTATAATAATAATAGTGTGTGACTGTGGGGGAGGGGACATTAGAGTGTAAATTTTTTTTATTAAAAAAAAAATCACACAAACATACAGATCATTAATAAAAACATATTTACACAAAAATAAACAAAACTAAACAAAAACAAGCGTGCTTACATCAGCAAGTAAAGATTACAGAGAAAGAAACATATTTTAATGACAACTACAAACCCCGAACCTCAACTTAAACACAATCCAGGCTAAGAAACATTTTGAGACCTAATCGCCATCAGGATGTGATTCCAAACCCCCCCATTAACGCCTCCCCCACATCATTCGCCCCGACTTCCACATCATTCACCCCGACTTCCACATCATTCACCCCCCCCCACATCATTCACCTTACATTCTGCAACAACCACCCTCATCCCCTTCCCACCTCCCCCTCCACCATCATCCAATCCATCCCTCACTCCACCCGTACTTCTGCTACGCCGAGGAGGAGGGGTTGGCACCACCATACATGCTGGTTCAGCACCCTCCACTGCCTTCACTGCACTAAGAGAAACAATAGGTGCAGACACAGACTTGACAACCACACTTTCTGACACTGACTGGGGAACCACAGACTGGGGGGACACTGACACCACAGACTGGGGGGGACACTGACACCACAGAGGGCCTCACAGACACAGATTCTGACGGGACAGAGACCCTAGGATCCCCTGGTACAACCTCCGCCAACCCAGACTCTTCTCTATCTGACAGAAGAATTCCTCCACTAATTCTGGCCTATTGTGTAAAGCCTCAGGGCACCGACTATAAGGGTGACCAACCTTATCACATGGGTTACATTTAATGATGTTACAGTCCCTCACCAGATGCCCCAGTTCCTGACACAAAGAACACTTCTGTTCTGGACATTTAGAGGAGAAATGTCCCTCGACTCCACATTTATGGCACAGCTTAGGTTGGCCAGGGTAGAAGACGGTAATCCTATCTCTACCAATAAAGGCAGAGGAGGGCAAATTCTGGACCAAATTCCCACACACACTCAACCTCATTGACACCGACCACCCACCCGTCCAGATTCCTCTATCATCCTCAATCTTTTTTAGGGGACACAACGTTTCACCAAACCTCCTCAACCAGACCCATAAATCCTCGGGGGGTATAGACTAATTCCTTGTCAGGATAGTCACATTTATCAAGGGCTGTCATGAAACAACTTTGGGGCAAAGCCCCTTCCAGTCCAGCTGGTCCCCATATACATGCTCAAACCGCTCCGAAAACAGATCCAGTGATTCTGGACGCACAAATGACAAATCATATTCACAGGAACCAGCCGGACTGATAAGAGCATAAATATCTTCCGCCTTAAATCCCATGGCTAGGATCTTATCCACAACCTCCCTCCTGATGGGTGGAATACCTCCTCCTTCCCACCTGAGCTGTACCACATTCCTGCGTTTAATGGAAGAAAGTGCGTTAGGCAACAGGCTCCCTTCCACTACCAGCAGCATGACTTTGTCCCAACACAGCCTTAGCATAACTCCTAACTGGGACAGATGACACATTAACTGGTTGCATAGGAACCTCTGAAATCTGGTTTGTCATGAGACATTCCTGCTCTGCATTTTCAATGTTCATACGACATTCCTGCTCTGCACTATTAATGTCCATGTGGGACTCCTCACAGTCAGCAGAAACTTCTCTGTCTGGATACATGCCTGCATCCCCATGATCTTCATCCAATGGGTCGGTGCCACTCAAGGGAGATTCCATTTCTATAATGGTCTGCAGCAATCCGCCATTTTCCTCAACCTCCTCCTGAGATGACCCAGGCTGCTGGGGAGGGAGGGGGGCAGATACTGACTCGGGTGCAACAGATCCTGAGACAGGGGTAGTACTGGGGCCACCATGTGTAGCCACTTCCTTACCCCCCATCCATATTGTCGCCTTTACTGCGGCATCCACACTCTGGCTGGTACTGGCACAGGCACTCTCCTTCATCTGTTGGAATCTCTCCTCATTCTTACACTTTTCTCTGAACACACC
Source organism: Lithobates clamitans (assembly GCA_037952925.1). NCBI lineage: Eukaryota > Metazoa > Chordata > Amphibia > Anura > Ranidae > Lithobates > Lithobates clamitans. The sequence continues at coordinate 435,570 of JBBGZY010001055.1, read as the reverse complement.
GCTGCTCTCCTTCAGAGAGGCGACCAACTTCTGCTTCTTCAATGCCTCTTCCAGAGACTTCAGCTTGGAGACTTCCCTCTTACTGTTTCCAGAATTACTTTGCAGAGATTTCTTTTTCTTGAGATCTTCTGTCATGACAGAAAGTTTCTGTTCCTCCTTAGCAATGCGGCGAAGTCTGTTCACCACTTTATCCTGGAGGACTGGTAAGGAGTTGCAGCTTGAGCACATGGAGTAGGCCTCAGTGCCTCTGGAGAGCCTCCACCTTCGTCTCCCCCCACCCACTGCATGGGGGCTGGGGGAGAAGCCTGCAGGACAGGCCCAGGCTTGATGTTTCCTCCAACTGAGAGCAAAGCAGAGTGAGCAAACAGCACCCTGCAAAACAGCACCACCTGGTGGAGAAGCTCCTCTGGTACAGAGACTGATGTGACTGGCTCAGTGATCTCTGTACAGCACTGCGCTATATGTCAGAGCTATATATAAATGTATAATAATAATAGTGTGTGACTGTGGGGGAGGGGACATTAGAGTGTAAGCTCCTCTGATGCAAGGCCAAATGTCAATGATAATATTATTTTGTTTCAGATACAAATACTTCTTTCTGTACATATAGATCTGTTTAGGATCTCCAGTGATCAATGAAAAAGAAAAGACAATGAAGAATCTAAATAATTCAGAAGATAATAAGATTCCTTGTTTGGCGTATTGATGCCGCGACGTGGCGCTTTATTTCGGCAGTATATTGTATTCCCTGATTTTTTTTTTTTTTCCTTTGTGTCTCCATTCATCCTCTCGATGACTCCTGACTAGAAGAACAGCATGTAAATCTCACTGTTTTTAATTTTGGCATTAATAATAGATACATTTTAATTGAAAAACTCCCCGAATTGATTAAAAAGCTTCGTCTTACATTATCTATAAAAAGCCTATTAGCCCGCTTTGATCCTACAAAAGACCGGCCCAAATTATAGGCATAAATCAAGGAAATTATCTTTAACGTTCGACATCCAAATACCCAACATGCCTTGCAAAAAAAATAAAAAATAAAATAAAAAATAACGTAAGGAATTGTATTCCTATGTAATTAATATAATGCGGGGGTGGCAATTCCTAACAAATGTTTATTTTATGATTCATGGGAGAATTAACACCTGCGGGGGCACACCTCTGCACTCCGCGCTTAAAAGGCTCGCGCTCTGGAAGGCCGTGAGTCACGTTACAGAAAACCATAGGTGAGCCGGAAGAGTTGTCGTTTAAAAAAAGAAATCATGCAAAAAAAAAAAAAAGAAGTTGTCAAAAGTCGAGTTGTTTGACCCTTACTATGCCACCGAGAAAAACATCAATCAATAAAATCTGTATTTTCATACTAATCTTGGTGGTGGGCGTAAAATTATCCAAGAATTGTTAGAATGTTTCCTGCTGATCTTTGGAAAATTAAAAGCGGTAAAACGAGTGTCAGGAAAAGAAAAGGAAAACTGACAACAAAAGCCAATCAGCTGTAACATTCTGTATCCAGAGCTCAAGGTTTATCGGGAGGGTGTAGTACGGAGGGGAGCTGGGTGTAGTACGGAGGGGAGCTGGGTGTAGTACGGAGGGGAGCTGGGTGTAGTACGGAGGGGAGCTGGGTGTAGTACGGAGGGGAGCTGGGTGTAGTACGGAGGGGAGCTAGGTGTAGTGCGGAGCTGGGTGTAGTACGGAGGGGAGCTGGGTGTAGTATGGAGGGGAGCTCGGTGTAGTATGGAGGGGAGCTGGGTGTAGTACGGAGGGGAGCTGGGTGTAGTACGGAGGGGAGCTGGGTGTAGTATGGAGCTGGGTGTAGTACGGAGGGGAGCTGGGTGTAGTACGGAGGGGAGCTGGGTGTAGTAATGAGCGGAGCTGGGTGTAGTACGGAGGGGAGCTGGGTGTAGTACGGAGGGGAGCTGGGTGTAGTACGGAGAGGAGCTGGGTGTAGTACGGAGCGGAGCTGGGTGTCGTACGGAGGGGAGCTGGGTGTAGTACGGAGCGGAGCTGGGTGTAGTACGGAGGGAAGCTGGGTGTAGTACGGAGGAAAGCTGGGTGTAGTATGGAGGGGAGCTGGGTGTAGTACGGAGGGGAGCTGGGTGTAGTACGGAGGGGAGCTGGGTGTAGTACGGAGGGGAGCTGGGTGTAGTACGGAGGGGAGCTGGGTGTAGTATGGAGGGTAGCTGGGTGTAGTACGGAGGGGAGCTGGGTGTAGTACGGAGGGGAGCTGGGTGTAGTACGGAGGGGAGCTGGGTGTAGTACGGAGGGGAGCTGGGTGTAGTACGGAGGGGAGCTGGGTGTAGTACGGAGGGGAGCTGGGTGTAGTGCGGAGCTGGGTGTAGTACGGAGGGGAGCTGGGTGTAGTATGGAGGGGAGCTGGGTGTAGTACGGAGGGGAGCTGGGTGTAGTACGGAGGGGAGCTGGGTGTAGTATGGAGCTGGGTGTAGTACGGAGGGGAGCTGGGTGTAGTACGGAGGGGAGCTGGGTGTAGTAATGAGTGGAGCTGGGTGTAGTACGGAGGGGAGCTGGGTGTAGTACGGAGGGGAGCTGGGTGTAGTACGGAGAGGAGCTGGGTGTAGTACGGAGCGGAGCTGGGTGTCGTACGGAGGGGAGCTGGGTGTAGTACGGAGCGGAGCTGGGTGTAGTACGGAGGGAAGCTGGGTGTAGTACGGAGGAAAGCTGGGTGTAGTATGGAGGGGAGCTGGGTGTAGTACGGAGGGGAGCTGGGTGTAGTACGGAGGGGAGCTGGGTGTAGTACGGAGCGGAGCTGGGTGTCGTACGGAGGGGAGCTGGGTGTAGTACGGAGGGGAGCTGGGTGTAGTACGGAGGGGAGCTGGGTGTAGTACGGAGGGGAGCTGGGTGTAGTATGGAGGGGAGCTCGGTGTAGTATGGAGGGGAGCTGGGTGTAGTATGGAGGGGAGCTGGGTGTAGTACGGAGGGGAGCTGGGTGTAGTACGGAGGGGAGCTGGGTGTAGTACGGAGGGGAGCTGGGTGTAGTATGGAGGGGAGCTCGGTGTAGTATGGAGGGGAGCTGGGTGTAGTACGGAGGGGAGCTGGGTGTAGTACGGAGGGGAGCTGGGTGTAGTACGGAGGGGAGCTGGGTGTAGTACGGAGTGGAGCTGGGTGTAGTACGGAGGGGAGCTCGGTGTAGTATGGAGGGGAGCTGGGTGTAGTACGGAGGGGAGCTGGGTGTAGTACGGAGGGGAGCTGGGTGTAGTATGGAGCTGGGTGTAGTACGAAGGGGAGCTGGGTGTAGTACGGAGGGGAGCTGGGTGTAGTAATGAGCGGAGCTGGGTGTAGTACGGAGGGGAGCTGGGTGTAGTATAGAGCTGGGTGTAGTACGGAGGGGAGCTCGGTGTAGTATGGAGGGGAGCTGGGTGTAGTACGGAGGGGAGCTGGGTGTAGTACGGAGGGGAGCTGGGTGTAGTATGGAGCTGGGTGTAGTACGAAGGGGAGCTGGGTGTAGTACGGAGGGGAGCTGGGTGTAGTAATGAGCGGAGCTGGGTGTAGTACGGAGGGGAGCTGGGTGTAGTACGGAGGGGAGCTGGGTGTAGTACGGAGGGGAGCTGGGTGTAGTACGGAGGGGAGCTGGGTGTCGTACGGAGGGGAGCTGGGTGTCGTACGGAGGGGAGCTGGGTGTAGTACGGAGGGGAGCTGGGTGTAGTATTGAGGGGAGCTCGGTGTAGTATGGAGGGGAGCTGGGTGTAGTACGGAGGGGAGCTGGGTGTAGTACGGAGGGGAGCTGGGTGTAGTATGGAGCTGGGTGTAGTACGGAGGGGAGCTGGGTGTAGTACGGAGGGGAGCTGGGTGTAGTACGGAGGGGAGCTGGGTGTAGTACGGAGGGGAGCTGGGTGTAGTATGGAGCTGGGTGTAGTACGGAGGGGAGCTGGGTGTAGTACGGAGGGGAGCTGGGTGTAGTAATGAGCGGAGCTGGGTGTAGTACGGAGGGGAGCTGGGTGTAGTACGGAGTGGAGCTGGGTGTAGTACGGAGGGGAGCTGGGTGTAGTACGGAGGGGAGCTGGGTGTAGTAATGAGCGGAGCTGGGTGTAGTACGGAGGGGAGCTGGGTGTAGTACGGAGGGGAGCTGGGTGTAGTATGGAGGGGAGCTGGGTGTAGTACGGAGCGGAGCTGGGTGTCGTACGGAGGGGAGCTGGGTGTAGTATGGAGCGGAGCTGGGTGTAGTACAGAGGGGAGCTGGGTGTAGTACGGAGGGGAGCTGGGTGTAGTACGGAGGGGAGCTGGGTGTAGTACGGAGAGGAGCTGGGTGTAGTACGGAGGGGAGCTGGGTGTAGTACGGAGGGGAGCTGGGTGTAGTACGGAGGGGAGCTGGGTGTAGTACGGAGGGGAGCTCGGTGTAGTATGGAGGGGAGCTGGGTGTAGTACGGAGGGGAGCTGGGTGTAGTATGGAGGGGAGCTCGGTGTAGTATGGAGGGGAGCTGGGTGTAGTATTGAGGGGAGCTCGGTGTAGTATGGAGGGGAGCTGGGTGTAGTACGGAGGGGAGCTGGGTGTAGTACGGAGGGGAGCTGGGTGTAGTATGGAGCTGGGTGTAGTACGGAGGGGAGCTGGGTGTAGTACGGAGGGGAGCTGGGTGTAGTACGGAGGGGAGCTGGGTGTAGTACGGAGGGGAGCTGGGTGTAGTATGGAGCTGGGTGTAGTACGGAGGGGAGCTGGGTGTAGTACGGAGGGGAGCTGGGTGTAGTAATGAGCGGAGCTGGGTGTAGTACGGAGGGGAGCTGGGTGTAGTACGGAGGGGAGCTAGGTGTAGTGCGGAGCTGGGTGTAGTACGGAGGGGAGCTGGGTGTAGTACGGAGGGGAGCTGGGTGTAGTACGGAGGGGAGCTGGGTGTAGTACGGAGGGGAGCTGGGTGTAGTATGGAGGGGAGCTGGGTGTCGTACGGAGGGGAGCTGGGTGTAGTACGGAGCGGAGCTGGGTGTAGTACAGAGGGGAGCTGGGTGTAGTACGGAGGGGAGCTGGGTGTAGTACGGAGGGGAGCTGGGTGTAGTACGGAGGGGAGCTGGGTGTAGTACGGAGGGGAGCTGGGTGTAGTACGGAGGGGAGCTGGGTGTAGTACGGAGGGGAGCTGGGTGTAGTATGGAGCGGAGCTGGGTGTAGTACGGAGGGGAGCTGGGTGTAGTACGGAGGGGAGCTGGGTGTAGTATGGAGGGGAGCTGGGTGTCGTACGGAGGGGAGCTGGGTGTAGTACGGAGAGGAGCTGGGTGTAGTACGGAGGGGAGCTGGGTGTAGTACGGAGGGGAGCTGGGTGTAGTACGGAGGGGAGCTGGGTGTCGTACGGAGGGGAGCTGGGTGTCGTACGGAGGGGAGCTGGGTGTAGTACGGAGGGGAGCTGGGTGTAGTACGGAGGGGAGCTGGGTGTAGTACAGGGCGGAGCTGGGTGTAGTACAGAGGGGAGCTGGGTGTAGTACGGAGGGGAGCTGGGTGTAGTACGGAGGGGAGCTGGGTGTAGTATGGAGGGGAGCTGGGTGTAGTACGGAGGGGAGCTGGGTGTAGTACGGAGGGGAGCTGGGTGTCGTACGGAGGGGAGCTGGGTGTAGTACGGAGGGGAGCTGGGTGTAGTACGGAGGGGAGCTGGGTGTAGTACGGAGGGGAGCTGGGTGTAGTATGGAGGGGAGCTGGGTGTAGTACGGAGGGGAGCTGGGTGTAGTACGGAGGGGAGCTGGGTGTCGTACGGAGGGGAGCTGGGTGTAGTAATGAGCAGAGCTGGGTGTAGTACGGAGGGGAGCTGGGTGTCGTATGGAGGGGAGCTGGGTGTAGTATGGAGGGGAGCTGGGTGTAGTACGGAGGAGAGCTGGGTGTAGTATGGAGGGGAGCTGGGTGTAGTATGGAGGGGAGCTGGGTGTCGTATGGAGGGGAGCTGGGTGTAGTATGGAGGGGAGCTGGGTGTAGTACGGAGGGGAGCTGGGTGTAGTACGGAGGGAAGCTGGGTGTAGTACGGAGGGGAGCTGGGTGTAGTACGGAGGGGAGCTGGGTGTACTACGGAGGGGAGCTGGGTGTAGTATGGAGGGGAGCTGGGTGTAGTACGGAGGGAAGCTGGGTGTAGTACGGAGGAAAGCTGGGTGTAGTACGGAGGGGAGCTGGGTGTAGTATGGAGGGGAGCTGGGTGTCGTACGGAGGGGAACTGGGTGTAGTACGGAGGGGAGCTGGGTGTAGTACGGAGTGGAGCTGGGTGTAGTACGGAGGGGAGCTGGGTGTAGTACGGAGGGGAGCTGGGTGTAGTACGGAGGGGAGCTGGGTGTAGTACGGAGGGGAGCTGGGTGTTGAACGGAGGGGAGCTGGGTGTAGTACGGAGGGGAGCTGGGTGTAGTATGGAGGAGAGCTGGGTGTAGTACGGAGGGGAGCTGGGTGTAGTACGGAGCGGAGCTGGGTGTAGTACGGAGGGGAGCGGAGCTGGGTGTAGTACGGAGGGGAGCTGGGTGTCATACGGAGGGGAGCTGGGTGTAGTACGGAGGGGAGCTGGGTGTAGTACGGAGGGGAGCTGGGTGTAGTACGGAGGGGAGCTGGGTGTAGTACGGAGGGGAGCTGGGTGTCATATGGAGGGGAGCTGGGTGTAGTACGGAGGGGAGCTGGGTGTAGTACGGAGGGGAGCTGGGTGTAGTACGGAGGGGAGCTGGGTGTAGTACGGAGGGGAGCTGGGTGTAGTACGGAGGGGAGTTGGGTGTAGTAGGGAGGGGAGCTGGGTGTAGTACGGAGTGGAGCTGGGTGTAGTACGGAGGGGAGTTGGGTGTAGTAGGGAGGGGAGCTGGGTGTAGTACGGAGGGGAGCTGGGTGAAGTACGGAGGGGAGCTGGGTGTAGTACGGAGGGGAGCTGGGTGTAGTACGGAGGGGAGCTGGGTGTAGTACGGAGGGGAGCTGGGTGTAGTACGGAGGGGAGCTGGGTGTAGTACGGAGGGGAGCTGGGTGTAGTACGGAGAGGAGCTGGGTGTAGTACGGAGAGGAGCTGGGTGTAGTACGGAGGGGAGCTGGGTGTAGTACGGAGGGGAGCTGGGTGTAGTACGGAGAGGAGCTGGGTGTAGTACGGAGGGGAGCTGGGTGTAGTACGGAGAGGAGCTGGGTGTAGTAGGGAGGGGAGCTGGGTGTAGTATGGAGTGGAGCTGGGTGTAGTACGGAGGGGAGCTGGGTGTAGTACGGAGGGGAGCTGGGTGTAGTACGGAGCGGAGCTGGGTGTAGTACGGAGGGGAGCTGGGTGTAGTACGGAGGGGAGCTGGGTGTAGTACGGAGGGGAGCTGGGTGTAGTATGGAGGGGAGCTGGGTGTAGTACAGAGGGGAGCTGGGTATAGTACGGAGGGGAGCTGGGTGTCGTACGGAGGGGAGCTGGGTGTAGTACGGAGGGGAGCTGGGTGTAGTACGGAGCGGAGCTGGGTGTAGTACGGAGGGGAGCTGGGTGTAGTATGGAGGGGAGCTGGGTGTAGTACGGAGGACATCGGCTAAATTTATTAGCGGTGAGGCTCTGGAACGTTGCAGGACTGAAGGCAGGGAAAGTATTTGCTGGCATTGGATCAGGTGAAGGCTTTTGATTGTGTCCATCATGAGTACCTCTGGCTTCTCCTTGACAAGTATGGCCTGGAGGTTGGGTTTATTGGATGGCTTAAGACTTTATACAGAGAGGCAGAGAGCTTCATGCTTGTTAACGGTTGGGTTGGACGGCCCTTCAGGGTTGGATCGGGGGTGCGCCAGGGGTGTCCCCTGAGCCCTTTGCTATACGTGTTCGCAATTGACCCAATCGACCCCTTCATCAGAAGGCTAGAGAGCGGACCGATGTGCGGGGTGCCGGTGGGCATTACTGGTGAGCCGCCCTTGAGGGTTGTGGCCTATGCTGATGACGTTTCTGTCTTTATCTCTGGGACAGAGGAGGCGCAGGAGGTGGTCTCAGTTATAGAGCAGTATTCTGAGGCATCAGGCTCCAAGGTCAACCATGATAAAAGTGAAGTTTTTTGGATAAGCGAGGGAGGTGAGAGCTTTGCACTTCCCAAGGCCCTGATTATTGCAGTTAGTCAATTTGGGAAGCCAGGCTGAATGATGCTGATGTCAAGGTGAAATGCTGGAAAGGGTGGCGGCTCTCCTTGAGGGAAAGGGTGGATTTGATTAAGACCTACCTCAGCTTTGTTTGCCAGAGTCCTGCTATACCAGGATTTATAGTTGTTTCTTCCAATTATTATGGGGGAACAGGCTGAATCTTGTGAAGCGGAATGTGACTTACCTATCTAGGTGGAAGGGTGGCCTAGGGATGGTCAACCCGGTTGTGTTCTTCTCTCTGATGTTTTTAAAACACAATTTTGGTTTGCTAGCAGAGAGAATGCCTGGATGGGTGAGTATTTTCCAGATCTGGTTTAGACCTTTTCTGGGCTGTTGGGAGAGTGGCGGGCCAGTGAAAAGCCTACGGATCAAGCATGGTAGGCTCCCGGCTTATGTTGCCCTGTACCTGAAAATTCTTAAACGGTGGCATGTGACAGCAGAGGATATCAGGTCCCTTCCTAGGAGACTCCTGGGTGAGAAGATCATGGGTACTGTCTTTCATGCGCCACTGGCCTTAAGGGATTGCCCAGGTCATATTATGAGGGAGGGTTTACGTTTAATAAATTCTGAGCGGATTCCCTTAAAATTTAGGGACCAGGCCTGGCTCGCTTTCCATGGTAGGCTCTATGTGAGGGGGAACGTGAAATGCAGCTCTTTGGACAATCGTGGTTGTCTGAGAGCGGAGTGTCAGGGTGAAGTGAAAACCATGGACCACTTCTTGCTTCAGTGCCCTTTCAATATAGAAGTCTATAAAAAGGTGGGGAGGGCTCTGAATATTCCTTTCCTGCATGTCTTATGCTGAGCGGGTGTACGGAGCATTGCAGAATCGCAAGGGATTTGATTTGGAGACTCTTTTTCTAGTCAGCTTAGTAGTCTGATATTACACCTGGAATGCACGGGGTCAGGTATTCCTTTGGCAGAAAGTCCTTCCTGTTCCGGTGGTGGTGTGTGAGATTCTTGGTGAGGTGGGGAAAATTCGGGGTCTCGAGCAGGGGCGTTGCTAGGTCTACAAAAGATCTGGGGCTAGAGCCCATAGCAGCGTAGTAAAGAAAGTCATACGCTTGGGCGGGCATACACATGTATATAAAGCAATATACGTGTGTGTGTGTGTGTATATCCCCAGAGAGCCCCCCTCTTACATCAGGGTCCCCAGAGAACCCCCCCTTACATCAGGGTCCCCAGAGAACCCCCCCTTACATAAGGGTCCCCAGAGAACTCCCCCTTACATCAGGTCCCCAGAGAGTCTCCACCTTAAACCAGGGTCCCCAGAGAGCCTCCCCCTTAAATCAGGGTCCCCAGAGAACCCCCCCTTAAAATCAGGTCCCCAGAGAGCCTTTCCCTTGCATCAGGGCCCCCAGAGAGCCTCCCCCTTAAAATCAGGGTCCCCAGAGAGCCTTCCCCTTGCATCAGGGTCCCCAGAGAGCCTCCCCCTTACATCAGGGTCCCCAGAGAGCCTCCCCCTTAAAATCAGTGTCCCCAGAGAGCCTTCCCCTTGCATCAGGGTCCCCAGAGAGCCTCCCCCTTACATCAGGGTCCCCAGAGAGCCCCCCACTTAAATCAGGGTCCCCAGAGAGCCTCCCCTCCCCTTGGGGACACCTGCAGAGACTCGGGGCTATGGGCTCCAGATTCGGGGCTATAGCCTCAAAAGCCACCCCCTAGCGACGCCACTGGTCTCCAGAAAGACAGATGGCGGCAAAGGGTCTGGATAAAAGCGTGGAGGAATATCAGGCCCATGGCTGCTGTTTGTTGATCTCGGGGTGTTGGGTTCTTTCCCTGTTTTCTCTCTGGACACTCCCTTAGATTTTCAAGGATAAACATAATTTTGAAGAAAGGCGACAAACACATGATAATCTATGTTTCTTGGTCTGAATGTTAATCAAGTTGAGTAATGTGTAGAATTTTTGAAGATGTCTGTGCTATTTAGTGATATATATATTGACATTGATCGGATATTGATCAGACATTCCGACAACAAAATCCTAGGATTTTTTCAGACGGATGTTGGCTCAAACTTGTCTTGCATACACACGGTCGGACAAAGTTGTCGGAAAATAGGAATTGTTCTGAACGCCGTGATGTAAAACACGTACGTCGGGACTATAAACGGGTCAGTAGCCAATAGCTTTCATCTCTTTATTTATTCTGAGCATGCGTGGCACTTTGTGCGTCGGAATTGTCCACACACGGTCGGAATTTCCAACAACACGCACCGATCGCACATTTTCCGTTGGAAAATCCGACCGTGTGTACGGGGCATAAGACTGGGATGTCATTAAAGTTCATGTGTGTCTAAAGGCAGGCGTCCCAATACTTTTGACAATATAGTGTATTAACAAGTGAGCTGCCAGTGGACCAATCACGGCTCTCGGATTCTCGTTCTCGATGTAAATGGTTTCATTTGATGCTTTGGACTTTTTTTTTTACAATGTCACACGGATGGGTTACAAGAGCCGGTTTGTAGCCTCAATTTATTGGAGTGATATTTCCCGGGAAGGCGGTCGCGGTGAAGTCCTCCCCTAATAAGAGGTGATGAAGGCTCATCGCGGCTCTCGGATACATTTGCCGTTGCCATCGGTGACAATGTACATTTGTTGTTCCTCAGTAATAGAGATGAGATATAAATAGATTTAAGGGGGGGGATGGAGTTTAGAGGAAAAATAAAAACGTGACGCCGCGGCACATATCTAGACGCGGTTTGGCGCTCTCTTTCCAACTCCAATGTGCCCGGAATGGTCAGAGCTGGGGGTGGGGGGTTCTACATCTCCCCAAAATGGGCAGATGTGCCCGGAATGGTCAGAGCTCGGGGGGTTACTTCTCCCCAAAATGGACAGATGTGCCCGGAATGGTCAGAGCTCGGGGGGTTGGGGGGGTTTCTACATCTCCCCAAAATTAACAGATGTGCCCGGAATGGTCAGAGCTCAGGGGGTTGGGGGGGTTTCTTCATCTTCCCAAAATGGACAGATGTGCCCGGAATGGTCAGAGTTCGGGGGTGGGGGGTTCTACATCTCCCCAAAATGGACAGATGTGCCCGGAATGGTCAGAGCTTGGCGGGGGGGGTTTCTTCATCTTCCCAAAATGGGCAGATGTGCCCGGAATGGTCAGAGCTCGGGGGGGGGTTCTACATCTCCCCAAAATGGACAGATGTGCCCGGAATGGTCAGAGCTCGGGGTGGGGGGGTTCTACATCTCCCCAAAATGGACAGATGTGCCCGGAATGGACAGAGCTCGGGAAGGTTCTACATCTCCCCAAAATGGACAGATGTGCCCGGAATGGTCAGAGGTCGGGGGTGGGGGGTTTCTTCATCTTCCCAAAATGGACAGATGTGCCCGGAATGGTCAGAGTTCGGGGGTGGGGGGTTCTACATCTCCCCAAAATGGACAGATGTGCCCGGAATGGTCAGAGCTCAGGGGTGGGGGGGGGTTCTACATCTCCCCAAAATGGACAGATGTGCCCGGAATGGTCAGAGCTTGGCGGGGGGGGTTTCTTCATCTTCCCAAAATGGGCAGATGTGCCCGGAATGGTCAGAGCTCGGGGGAGGGGTTCTACATCTCCCCAAAATGGACAGATGTGCCCGGAATGGACAGAGCTCGGGAAGGTTCTACATCTCCCCAAAATGGACAGATGTGCCCGGAATGGTCAGAGCTTGGCGGGGGGGGTTTCTTCATCTTCCCAAAATGGGCAGATGTGCCCGGAATGGTCAGAGCTCGGGGGGGGGTTCTACATCTCCCCAAAATGGACAGATGTGCCCGGAATGGTCAGAGCTCGGGGTGGGGGGGTTCTACATCTCCCCAAAATGGACAGATGTGCCCGGAATGGACAGAGCTCGGGAAGGTTCTACACCTCCCCAAAATGGACAGATGTGCCCGGAATGGTCAGAGTTCGGGGTGGGGGGGTTCCACATCTCCCCAAAATGGACAGTTGTGCCTGGAATGGTCAGAGTGGGGGGGGTGGGGGGTTCCACATCTCCCCAAAATGGACAGTTGTGCCCGGAATGGTCAGAGCAAGGCCATAGGCCATTTTTTTCTTTTTGAGGGGTTCAGCCTTGGGCACTCGGAGGGCAAAAATAAATCAGTGGACTGCGGCAAATGATAGGTCTAGGAAAACTGCTCTGACAGTGGGAGGGGCTTATATCATGAACCACAGTCCAAAGACCTCATCCACTTCAATGTATCAGGCCAATACGGGTAGATTTCTGCCCCCGGGAAGCCCAGGTGCTGCGTTCAGCTGTCCATAGACATGAATAGCAGTGCATGGGTATATCGGGTATATTGGGTATATTGGGTATATCGGGTATATCGGGTATATCGGGTATATCGGGTACATCGGGTATATCGGGTATATTGGGTATATCGGGTATATTGGGTATATCGGGTATATCGGGTGTGAGTCCGATCGTATGTGGCCGCCATCACTCCATGACATGACTGATCAGGTCACATGATGGGATCTCTGTGCCCCCCGGTTATCTGTATCCCCCCATTCCACAATATGTTGGGATTTTCATGCATTGTGCAGGATCCCTGCGTCTGATTAGATGATCTGAGCATTGCTGTGTCTGTGCTGCCTGACCAACCAGAGAGTGCAATTCATAATCAACAAGGCACAATCGCTATAGATTTCTGATCGTCGGAGAATCTCACAATCTGTGAATCAGAACCGTTGCAATTGATGGGACTGTACGGTTTTCCGCAGATTACATGAGGGGCAATGAAAATGTTTAGGCAAATGGAAAACGTTTTCCCGGTTGGCAAATTGCTGAACTCATCAATCTTTGGGGGGGGGGGGGCGCACAGCCTCGACCACCGTTCGTTCCTCGTTGGTTGTTGTGATTTCATCCACCTCTCCAGAGATCACCGACTAAATGGGCTTCTCTTACTCTCCCCTCCCCCGCCTGACTCTCTACACTCTCTAATGTTATGGCATGCAGAAATATTCTTCCCACTGTTAACAGGACAGGGCAGCAGGAGACATAGGAAAATGCTCAGACTATGTGTCAGGAACCATGATTTAGCCAGGAGCGGGTAATCAGAACAAGCCGGGAAATCATGGAGCCAGAGATCAGCGTAGTCGGAGGCAGCAGACAGGATCAGGGACCAGAAGGGACATCAGCCAGGCAAGTCTTCAACAGGAACACAGCAGAGAGTCTCCAGATATGTTGACCAAGGCGCTGGCTGTAGGCTGGACTGATGAGCAGGAAATGATCACCAGGTGAGCCGCTGTGGAATGATGTGCTGGCATTTAACCGACAGCTGAGCAACCTGAGCACTGAGAAGGGAGGGCTGAGAGCCCAGCCCTGACAGTACCCCCTCCTCAACAACCCCTCCCCCTTGGAGGACCACCAGGTTTGTGGGGAAAATGTCTATGGAAAGCACGGAGGGGGACAGGGATGAGACCCAAGAGCGTTCCTCTGGACCGTACCCTTTCCAATGAACTAGGTACTGTATGCGCCCACAGAACCTACGGAAGTCAATGATCGATTGTATCTCATACTCTTCATGGTTCTCAAACTGCACCAGGTGAGGACGTGGTACTGAGGTGGTGAAGCGGTTGCACACTAAAGGTTTTAATAAGGAAACATGCAATGCATTAGAGATACGCATATTAGAAGGAAGGTCTAAAGCATAAGCCACTGGGTGGATCCTACGGAGAATACGGAAAGGCCCAATAAACGATGGTGCCAGTTTCAGAGAGGGAACATGAAGTCGGAGGTTGCGAGATGACAGCCAGACCCTGTCCCCAACCTGGTAGGAAGGCGCAGGCAGGCGTCTGCGGTCAGCATGGAGTCTGTACCTATCACTGGCACGTCGCAAAGCCTCCTGGACCTGCACCCAAGTAGAACGAAGATCACGGAGATGCTCCTCTAACGCAGGAATTCTTTAAGGAACAAATGAGTCAGGCAGCATGGATGGTTGGAAACCATAATTCACCAGGTAAGTGGTATTGACGGCACTATTGTGAGCAAACCCTGCCCAAAGTAAGAGGTCTGACCAGCTGTTATGGTCAGAAATATAGCAACGTAAAAACTGCTCCAAGGACTGGTTGGCTTGTTCTGCGGCTCCATTGGACTGCGGGTGATAGAGAAGAAGGAAAGCTGAATCCCTAACTGTGCACAAAAGGCTCGCCAAAACCTGGAGACAAACTGGCTACCCCTGTCCGAGACGATCACCTTGGGTAGTCCATGTAACCGAAAGATCTCCCGAGCAAAAATGGAAGCCAGTTCTTTGGAGATGTGGGCAACTTCCCCAGTGGAATACAATGAGACATTTTTGAGAACTGGTCAGCCAACATAAGAATAACTGTGTTGCCCTGGGAGTTAGGTAACTCCACAATAAAATCCATAGTCAGGTGGATCCAAGGCCTCTCTCCATTGGGTATGGGTTGAAGGAGTCTCACTCCCGGTGTAGTTTTCTGCTGCTGTAGCCCATCTGCTTCAAGGTTGGATGTTGTGTGTTCAGAGATGGTATTCTGCATACCTTGGGTGTATCGAGAGGTTTTTGGAGTTACTGTTGTCTTTCTATCATCTGGAACCAGTCTGTCCATTCTCCTCTGACCTCAGCAAGGCATTTTCCTCCACACAACTGCCACTCACTGAATATTTTCTCTTTTTCCCACCATTCTCTGTAATCCCGAGAGATGATTCTGTGAAACTCTCAGAAATACTCAGGCCAGCCCGTCTGCCACCAACAACCATGCCACGTTCAAAGTCACTTCAATCCCCTTTCTTCCTCATTCTGATAAATTGTATATAAATATAGGGAGTGGCGCTGTGCAAGAGAGGATAATTGGCATATAAATTTATCTACTGATTAAAAATCATATTATGGAATAATGTGAAAAGATATGTATCCCACATGGGGGTTGGTAAGTGTCAAAAGTGTGATGCAGATAGACGTTCAATATAGCCTGGATTCCATAACCCAATAACTCCTATTGATCCCTGATGGTATTGTGTGATGTGCAAATAAGTGCCAAAGTGCCAAGTGCAATATCACTATAGTGTTCCAGCCCCTATAAACTCTAAGTGATTCAAAACTGAAGAAAAATGGGGGGATCTTATACCCTCTAAAGTGCAGTGTGATAATAAAATAATTTGTAAATCTATAAATAGCTTAAATAGTGATATAGGATTGAATTAATCTAAAAGGTTTTTAAAAATTATATAATATGTATATATACATATAACTTAGATAGTGATATAAATAGTGAATATAGAATTAGAGTAGTGGTTCAAAAATAGATTAATAATAGCACGATTCAATAACAACATGAGATCACATATAAAAGTGCAGAAAAGGGAAAAATCCAGCAAATCGTAAAAAAGTTCGTATAGTATCTTCCACCCGACAACCTCCAAATTCTCTGACGATACAATCCCCCTATTGTGTTTCCACTCACCGGAACCTTATACCCCTGCAGGGGTATAAGCATAAGATGTTTCCACTCCAGCAGATCAGATCCGGATGCCGATCGAATCTTTCCGGTCTCTCAACTCTGGTTCCTTGGTCCCGATCCTAGTTCCTATCCGCCTCTCCAGAGTAGGGGGAAGAGGGGGTGGATAATCCCCTAGTATAGTCCTATCTCCAGCCGGACATCCACTCCAAGGAAGTTATATGTAATAAAAAGATTTTTTTGTCCACATAGCGTAACTCTTTTTTTAAAAAGTTTTATTGGGTGATAAAATTGTAATCCAGTAAATAGAGTTACTTCAAACAAAGTTAAAAATAAAGTTAGATAAAGATTGGGGAGCATACAAGCTCACTGTCTCCCGTTGCTGTTCCGGGACGCAGCGTTATACACGTCTAGCGCTTGCGTTCCACCGGTCAGCTAGCCAGAACCACAGCGGCAGGAAGTGACGTATGTGCGTACCAAGATAGTCCCGCCTTACGCGTTTCGTCATACGGACGTCATCGGAGGCGTACGCCTCCGATGACGTCCGTATGACGAAACGCGTAAGGCGGGACTATCTTGGTACGCACATACGTCACTTCCTGCCGCTGTGGTTCTGGCTAGCTGACCGGTGGAACGCAAGCGCTAGACGTGTATAACGCTGCGTCCCGGAACAGCAACGGGAGACAGTGAGCTTGTATGCTCCCCAATCTTTATCTAACTTTATTTTTAACTTTGTTTGAAGTAACTCTATTTACTGGATTACAATTTTATCACCCAATAAAACTTTTTAAAAAAAGAGTTACGCTATGTGGACAAAAAAATCTTTTTATTACATATAACTTCCTTGGAGTGGATGTCCGGCTGGAGATAGGACTATACTAGGGGATTATCCACCCCCTCTTCCCCCTACTCTGGAGAGGCGGATAGGAACTAGGATCGGGACCAAGGAACCAGAGTTGAGAGACCGGAAAGATTCGATCGGCATCCGGATCTGATCTGCTGGAGTGGAAACATCTTATGCTTATACCCCTGCAGGGGTATAAGGTTCCGGTGAGTGGAAACACAATAGGGGGATTGTATCGTCAGAGAATTTGGAGGTTGTCGGGTGGAAGATACTATACGAACTTTTTTACGATTTGCTGGATTTTTCCCTTTTCTGCACTTTTATATGTGATCTCATGTTGTTATTGAATCGTGCTATTATTAATCTATTTTTGAACCACTACTCTAATTCTATATTCACTATTTATATCACTATCTAAGTTATATGTATATATACATATTATATAATTTTTAAAAACCTTTTAGATTAATTCAATCCTATATCACTATTTAAGCTATTTATAGATTTACAAATTATTTTATTATCACACTGCACTTTAGAGGGTATAAGATCCCCCCATTTTTCTTCAGTTTTGAATCACTTAGAGTTTATAGGGGCTGGAACACTATAGTGATATTGCACTTGGCACTTTGGCACTTATTTGCACATCACACAATACCATCAGGGATCAATAGGAGTTATTGGGTTATGGAATCCAGGCTATATTGAACGTCTATCTGCATCACACTTTTGACACTTACCAACCCCCATGTGGGATACATATCTTTTCACATTATTCCATAATATGATTTTTAATCAGTAGATAAATTTATATGCCAATTATCCTCTCTTGCACAGCGCCACTCCCTATATTTATATACAATTTATAGACTTTTTTGAGGGTGTCCTCTGGTGCCCTCTGCCTACATAGGGGGGCTGCAGTTGCAAGCACAACCTGTAGCGCGGATCTATTGTTTATAATATTCCTCATTCTGATGCTCGGTTTGAACTTCAGCAAGTCGCCTTTACCATGTCTAGATGCCTTGAGTTGCTGCCGTGTGATTGGCTGAATAGCAAGTTGTGTTACTAAGCAATGGAACGGGTGTACCTAATAAAGTGTCCGGTGAGTATCGGATATTCTCTGCAATTTGAATGTGTGAATGTGGAAAGTACCGCATTACTCACTAGTACTCACTAGATGGTGCTGAGGAGCATACCTCATTCCTATGTTAGTCAGCACCATCTAGTGGCCACAATGCGGTATTTTTCGCATTCACACAATCCAATGGAACAGAATATAGCCGGAGAATATTCCATTTTGTCCCATTCTCACAGAAGCATTTTAATTTTTTATAAATACCCCCCTATGTATTGGTAATAATATTATTGCACTAAAACAACAGAGATGTTTCATGGACTAAGAACGCATGTGGATGCCCAGAGGACGGCGGCGAGACTTCTAAAGCGTCGGGGTCCCGGGGTTGCAGTCATGTTTGCTGTGACATTCTCAAGTTGTGATTATCTTTCACAGCTTGGTAAACTGAGAAAATCTCATCAGCAACCGAGGTCCGTGACACGGGGGAGGGGTGCGCGCGCTACCAGAGACAATATCTCGGGTGTCACACCCTTTCGTCGCGGTTCACTTCACATTTTACAATCTCATTACCTGTATGGAGCATGTTAACCATCCTACCGCTGCAACCATTACCCACAATGCACTTGCTGGCAGCTGAGGGCCAAGCCGTATGCAAAGAAGTCATATATTTAATATATGTTACGCAGTGCGAGAAAATTAGAAGGAGCAAGATGGAAGTTCTTTCTCCGAGGAACGGATTTGTAACGGTCTATGTGGTTTTCATTCAGGAAAGTCCATTCGTTCCAAAATCGAATGTTAAAAGCATTTGGAGGACGTTCGAATGACATTTGTCGAGTCATAGAATGTACTGATGTGAATTTTCATGCAAATATTCATATGAACATTCGTTGGAACGTCTACATCTACCATACGGCCAGCGTCATGATGTCCATACACTCTGGGTGCACCGATATATCGGCCGCCGAAGATAGGATCATCAGCGGATAGCCGATAGAAAAGAAAAAAAGAGGTGCAGATAATGGCTTCAATGCAAAATTGAGTCCCATTGATGTTAGTGCAAAATCGCGTCCTATCGAATGAAAAAACGCCCCCTAATGACTTCAATGCCAAATTGCATCCCATTGACTTCAATGCAAAATTGCATCCCATTGACTTCAATGCAAAATAGCATCCCATTGACTTCAGTGCAAAAATGCCCAATATTGACTTCAATGCAAAATTGCGTCCCATTGATGTCAACACCAAAAAATGACGGCCCCATTCATTGAATCTAAAAAAAAAAAAAAAAAATGAAAATTGTCCATTTCGGTTTTTCGGCCAAGTACATCCTACATTTTCGGTTTCGGCACCAGAATTTTTATTTCTGTGCACCACTACCATACGCGCTTCAATTTTATTATCGGATCGATTTGTGTGATTTGATCAAAACAATCTCATCTGCAAATAATCGAATAGCCAAATTTTCCTTTCCGATTGATATGGACTTGATTTAGATCAGATTTGATAAAAACTCGTTGATTAAACTCGAGTCGATTGGCCAGGACAGAAAATGATCAATCATATGTAGTACCCTCTTGCTTAGTGTGCTAGCTGCATATAGTTGTTTTGATAGTGTAGATAAATTTGATGTTGAATCTGGGTCAGGGTGAGTGACTCAGGGAGTCTGGATGACTCACTTTAGACTTTACCGGTTTGGTGTGGCGCCTTTTGGAAAAGAGTCAGGGCCTTTTTTTCCAAGTTTCTAGGGCTTGGGGCAGCCCATTGAAATGAATAGACTGTCCCACGTGCAACACGCATGGACGCCCATGTAAGCAGCTGCAGTTGCACAGATGGGGCTGTTCAGCAGTCACCGTGCAGAGAGAGCAGAGGAGAAGGAGAAACTCATATTCTTCTGAGGCCTCCATAGGTGCCATCAGGAGAGCAGGTGTCCAATTGGATGCTGCTTCCCTAGATGACCTCAGCGGCCATCTTTAGTGTGGGCAGTGCTAACCATGCCACCATCTAGGAGCCTTCTGCATCCAGGTGCCTTGTTGCCAGACTGACTTCCAGGAACCTCCTCTGTCTGCCGCTATTGGGCATTATAAGTGTTTTTTGGGTGCTGCCATGCCAGTTTGGCCGTCTTACCACCGTGTTGGAACTTTTCTGTAAATACACGTTACTGCAATCCCTGCTCTCCGTGTGCATTCCCCCCTCTCTGGGCTCCGCCCACGTGCAAGGATGTGCCGAAATGTGCCCTCCGATTGGTGATACCTGTAGACGAACCAAGCCTAAAGCAAATTGTTTCTGGAGAAAAAATTGTACGTTCGAAAACACCCACAGAGCATTAGAAAATCCAATCAATGTTTCCAGATAAGGAAACAGAATTTTCAGAAACACGTGCGAATGAGAATTGCGTGCGACCAATTATCCCACAATATAAAAATAGACACAAGAAAAAATATCCTTCATATAAAAGGAAAATAGAGAAAAAAATCCCAGATCCGTATTTAACATAAATGTCTTTGGGGCAAATTATTTTCCATCCTAAAATTGCGTCATTGCCTTCCCTCGAGATGATTGATCAGTTTCCTCGGAATCTTATTAATGGCTCTTGGTGAAAATTCATTTTTTTTTAAAGAAGATACATTTTAATCCAATTTCCTATGGATGCTCTGCAATATTTTGTGCTGAAACTGCGCCTGTTTACCGCCAATCAGTGACAAAGAAATATGACACGCCGTTCCTGCGCTCGTTTCCACACAAGAGATTTTCCAGCTGAGAAGTTTTTTTCTTCTCTAAATATGAACATCTATCTTCAGAATTGTGTGTATCAAACAATCAATCAGTCGGGGACCGGAAGACGCCAAGCATCTGTAATTATACTGTCAGCGCTGATTGTCAGGGAATTTCTTATGTCACAAAAACATTTGCTAAACATACCGAACAAAACTCACAGTGCAAACGAGAAAAGCATTTATGTGATGAGCAAACAATAGGAAGGTTTGATAATGAATACTATAATGCGAGGGCAGCCAACCATTCACTAAGGACCAGTGACATCAGCAAGACACCAGGAGAGCAGCCTATCCATCACTAGAGACCAGTGACATCACCGAGACCCTTCATATTCATGAGAACACAGCCTATCCAATCACTAGAGACCAGTGACATCACCGAGACCCTTCATATTCATGAGAACACAGCCTATCCAATCACTAGAGACCAGTGACATCACCGAGACCCTTCATATTCATGAGAACACAGCCTATCCAATCACTAGAGACCAGTGACATCACCGAGACCCTTCATATTCATGAGAAAACAGCCTATCCAATCACTAGAGACCAGTGACATCACCGAGACCCTTCATATTCATGAGAACACAGCCTATCCAATCACTAGAGACCAGTGACATCACCGAGACTCTTCATATTCATGAGAACACAGCCTATCCAATCACTAGAGACCAGTGACATCACCGAGACCCTTCATATTCATGAGAACACAGCCTATCCAATCACTAGAGACCAGTGACATCACTGAGACCCTTCATATTCATGAGAACACAGCCTATCCAATCACTAGAGACCAGTGACATCACCAAGACTCTTCATATTCATGAGAACACAGCCTATCCATCACTAAAGACCAGTGACATCACCGAGACCCTTCATATTCATGAGAACACAGCCTATCCATCACTAGAGACCAGTGACATCACCGAGACCCTTCATATTCATGAGAACACAGCCTATCCAATCACTAGAGACCAGTGACATCACCGAGACCCTTCATATTCATGAGAACACAGCCTATCCAATCACTAGAGACCAGTGACATCACTGAGACCCTTCATATTCATGAGAACACAGCCTATCCAATCACTAGAGACCAGTGACATCACTGAGACCCTTCATATTCATGAGAACACAGCCTATCCACCACTAGAGACCAGTGACATCACCGAGACTCTTCATATTCATGAGAACACAGCCTATCCAATCACTAGAGACCAGTGACATCACCGAGACCCTTCATATTCATGAGAACACAGCCTATCCAATCACTAGAGACCAGTGACATCACTGAGACCCTTCATATTCATGAGAACACAGCCTATCCAATCACTAGAGACCAGTGACATCACCAAGACTCTTCATATTCATGAGAACACAGCCTATCCATCACTAAAGACCAGTGACATCACGGAGACCCTTCATATTCATGAGAACACAGCCTATCCATTCACTAGAGACCAGTGACATCACGGAGACTCTTCATATTCATGAGAACACAGCCTATCCATCACTAGAGACCAGTGACATCACCGAGACTCTTCATATTATGAGAACACAGCCTATCCAATCACTAGAGACCAGTGACATCACCGAGACCCTTCATATTCATGAGAACGCAGCCTATCCAATCACTAGAGACCAGTGACATCACCGAGATCCTTCATATTCATGAGAACACAGCCTATCCAATCACTAGAGACCAGTGACATCACCGAGACCCTTCATATTCATGAGAACACAGCCTATCCAATCACTAGAGACCAGTGACATCACCGAGACCCTTCATATTCATGAGAACACAGCCTATCCATCACTAGAGACCAGTGACATCACCGAGACCCTTCATATTCATGAGAACACAGCCTATCCAATCACTAGAGACCAGTGACATCACCGAGACTCTTCATATTCATGAGAACACAGCCTATCCAATCACTAGAGACCAGTGACATCACCGAGACCCTTCATATTCATGAGAACACAGCCTATCCATCACTAGAGACCAGTGACATCACCGAGACCCTTCATATTCATGAGAACACAGCCCATCCAATCACTAGAGACCAGTGACATCACCAAGACTCTTCATATTCATAAAAACACAGCCTATTCATCACTAGAGACCAGTGACATCACCGAGACCCTTCATATTCATGAGAACACAGCCTATCCAATCACTAGAGACCAGTGACATCACTGAAACCCTTCATATTCATGAGAACACAGCCTATCCAATCACTAGAGACCAGTGACATCACCGAGATCCTTCATATTCATGAGAACACAGCCTATCCAATCACTAGAGACCAGTGACATCACCGAGACCCTTCATATTCATGAGAACACAGCCTATCCAATCACTAGAGACCAGTGACATCACCGAGACCCTTCATATTCATGAGAACACAGCCTATCCATCACTAGAGACCAGTGACATCACCGAGACCCTTCATATTCATGAGAACACAGCCTATCCAATCACTAGAGACCAGTGACATCACCGAGACTCTTCATATTCATGAGAACACAGCCTATCCAATCACTAGAGACCAGTGACATCACCGAGACCCTTCATATTCATGAGAACACAGCCTATCCATCACTAGAGACCAGTGACATCACCGAGACCCTTCATATTCATGAGAACACAGCCCATCCAATCACTAGAGACCAGTGACATCACCAAGACTCTTCATATTCATAAAAACACAGCCTATTCATCACTAGAGACCAGTGACATCACCGAGACCCTTCATATTCATGAGAACACAGCCTATCCAATCACTAGAGACCAGTGACATCACCGAGACTCTTCATATTCATGAGAACACAGCCTATCCAATCACTAGAGACCAGTGACATCACCGAGACCCTTCATATTCATGAGAACACAGCCTATCCATCACTAGAGACCAGTGACATCACCGAGACCCTTCATATTCATGAGAACACAGCC